>QAXI01000458.1:1654291-1666048 GCA_004335615.1 Chloroidium sp. JM | reverse complement strand
CCCCCCCCCCCCAGGCTCTTCCATGCTGAGCTTATTTTCTGAACTGTGAGGAAGATGGCCAGGTGACAGTGCAGTACTCAAGGTTGACCTAGAGGCAAGGTTTCCTGAAGGAACCCTCTACCCCCTGGCCCGTACCCTCCCGCAATGAATATCCTCAGTTGCACTGTGATGTCGGCCGCACCTTCTTCTCCACCTCGCCCTTGCGCTTCTTGGCCCTCTGCTCCAGGGCCAGCTTCTTCTTCTGCAGCCCCGCCACCACCTTCTTCTGCTCCTTCAGGCTGCTGTCAGTGGCCTTAAGCTGCTTGGCCGCCTCCCTCAGCAGGCCCAGCTGCTCCTCCAGCTGCTCTTGAGCCGCCTCCGCGTCTCGCCGCGTGTAGTACAGCTGCCACAGGTAGTACGTCGCCTTCAGCTTCTCCTGCAGCACTATGGGTGCATGCTCAGACGCATTTTTTTTCCTGGAACGACAAGCCCCTACAGGATTCTCATGTACCTTATCCCTTCAGGGCTCTTCTCTCAAGGCTTGTGAATTGCCAGGGAGGCGATTGATGGCTGCTTGGCGTTCATAATTTCTGGCAGCAATAATTACCCATTTGAAAGCAGGCAACACCATTTGCCTTATGGCTCTTGGCTGATCCTTTTTGACATTTGGATGGCGCTGATGACCTCATCCTTATGCCCAATACCTCTTAAGACCTCCATTGCAAATTCATTCGCTTGTCAATGCTTCCCAAATTGCTGAGCATTTCTCACGGCTGACCATCAAGTGCTGCTGCCCTTCCTAAGCAGCCTATACCAGTGCACCAAATTTCCACCTGAAACAATCTTTTCCGTACATTCTTGGTGATGTGCCATACAGTGCAATGTTACATATCTCAGCTCCCGGGAAATGTCTCATGGGTAAGATCACTGTGAGATCCGTTGACTGTCCTTCTGGCGTCTTGATCTCCTTTACATGCCCTGAACAGCTGTACAGCACTGGCTAGTCTAGACCATTGAGAATAGAGTCTGCAGCCTTGAAAGTCCAAATTGAGATCTTATGCCTTGAGAGTCAAAGATAGAAAGGCGTGAAAGTCACCAGCTGTTCTTGCATCTTGACATGCTTCTCAGCCTCCACCTTCTGCACCTTCTTCTGCCGTTTCTCCGCCGCCGTGGTCTTCTTCTTGGACTGCACGAATGCGAACCGCTCCTGGGCCTCCTTCATCTCCAGGTCGTACTTCTCGTAGTCTGCCTTGTAGGCGTCGCTGCCGCTGATGCTCTCGAACAGCTTGGTCAGGTCCAGGGGCTGCTTGCTCGCCACGGCCTCAATGTCTCCCTGCAACCCAGACAGATGAGTTGGTTGATTCTGATCCAGCCATTAAACGGTGAGCAATCGGGAGACACCACATGCTTTATTTTGGTGTGGAAGAAATGTGGCCTGCAGAATCCTATGCCACATTGAGATAATTTACATCAGTTAGAGTTTTGCTAGAATTGAGTTTTGCTAGAGTGAATACATTGAATATTTTGCTAAAATTGTTATTCTCCATTTTGGGAAAAAGAAAGACCCGAAGGAGAGGGAGGTAAGGAGGCAAGGCTCGGAGAACCGACAGTGGAAGACAAGTTGGACGATCAACAGTCCCTAAGCATTTTCTCAAGACGAGCTGAGCGTAATGCCAGGAAGCCCATTGTCCCCATCCTAAACCCCCCCCCCTCACCCCCCCATTCCTCCTCTCTTTGTTCTCCGCAGGCTGCCTTCTCCAGGGTGGTGGGCAGGCGCCGCAAGATCATACAATCACCAGGGTTGTGAATAAGGACCAGTGAGCAGCGGACCTGGAAGACCAGGAAGTTGCGAGCCTTGATCAGGATTCCGAAGGACTTGAGCTTGTCCTCGTAGGCAGCCCAGGTGACTGTTTTGCTATCCACGGCGTACTGGGAGGTGAACGTCTCCTCCCCACGCCCCGCCACAATGGACCTCTGGAAGGAGGTGGTGCCCTCGCCGTCCGTCTCCAGGACCAGCTTCACGTGGCCTCGAGTGGGCCTGCGAGAGCAGCAAACTCCTCAGGCTACTGTGGGGTTGATATGCAGGATTTCATCTTTCCCCAGTCCTGCATTGTGTAGCAGGTAGCTCTTCTGCATGGGCCCTCAATTCATGGGAAGATCTTCCCCAATATATTACCCATTCTCGCCTCTCCAAGGCCAGCTCCCAGTACCCACGGAAGGGCCTGCACAGAACAACAGGAGCGCCCAGACTTCCTCGGCGCCCCTCTCAGCTCAATGAGGTAAAGCTGGTTGATCTCACAAGGCTTGGCAAGAGCAATACTGATACTTAGTTGGAAATAATATCTGCTTTCCCAACCCTGTGTGTGGCAGGGCCTATCATGAGCTCATCCTCAGAAGATCAGTCGCCCTCTTCAGTCATTTCTACTCAATCATCCCTTATTCAAGCTCCAATTTGCAGGGAGATTAGCCATCACATTGTGCTGTCTGACATGCACAAGTATAGTCGCTCACAGATGCGGCAGAAGCTGCACCCAGAACAGACAAATAAAAAAGGACTCCTTTTTGCGAAAGGTGTCTGAATTGCCCCAAAATAGATGTCTGCCAAACATGGAGCGGAATCCAATCCCAAACTATTGTATTGCAAGACAGGACGCCATGAGAGAAATTTTTAATGGAGGTGGAAAGCTTGATCAGGCATGCTGGCAATAAGGGGCCGGTGTGCGTCTACCTGTCCACCGTACTGCCCTCCGTGTAGGTGTACAGCAGCTCCTTGAGGGATCCTCTGAGCTGTGCACCCTTGACTCCCAGCACAAAGCTGATGGCGTCCATCACGTTGGACTTCCCGCTGCCATTAGGGCCTATCACCGCCGTGAAGGCATGGAAGGGCCCAATTTCTTGGTTGCCCCTGTAGGACTTGAAATTCTCGACCTCCAGGTGCTGTATCCTGCTCTTGGGGGCCCTGGGCATGCCCGGCATGGCGCAGCAAGACCAATCACCCTGTGGGTGAGTGACTCAACTGTTCAATAGATGCTAAGTACTGACAAGACACGTATTCGGAAAATAAAGCCTGGGACGCATGATGCTACGTCCCAGGAGACTCTAACTAGCGAGCATCACCTCCAAATCATAGTGTCTCCTTAACGATTGTCCAATCCAAGTATTCGCGGTGAAGGAGATTTAAACAGCGGACTGTAGGGCAAAAGGTGAGGCCTGACGTCCGCTTATGGCTAAAATCTAGTTCTGCGATATACCTTTTTCAAGATGACTTTCTGAGCTTTCCCCCTCGCTCAAAATTCATGCATGCCTGAGTCCAGCCTGGCTTTCCATACCAACAGCTCCTTGGACTCAATACTGGCAAATTTTGGATCGCTGAACGGGTCCTGGACACACCTCTTCCCTGTCTCATACAAATCTGCTAATTCTCAATCATTGAATCAGCTTATTTCGAGAAATTGGAGGTGGCATCAGTCCTGGGACTGTGCAAGGGGGGGTGTAAACATGTCCATGCTGCTCGGAAAGCAGCCCAAGTCAAAAGGATAGGCTTCTGAACAAGCAATGGCTCCAAGGCCCCCTGACACAGGACAAAAGCCTCCTGAAGTGAGCCTGGTCTGCACAAAGGAGCCATGGCAGCCGTCTACGCTCCCCAGGAAGATGTGAGCTGCAGCACAGCGCCCTGAACACACCCACAGTCTACTTTTGCTTCCTCAAGCATGACTTGAAACACCAGAAAGGAGACACACGGCAATGCATGTGCCACGGTGCATTTTCGCAGGCCATTCTGTGCAGAATACTGAACTCAGTACTGACTTGTCTGCAAAAACCGCTGTGCAGCCAGAAGATCTCCTTCGGGGTCATGTCCACAGCAGAGGTGGTCAACACTTCAGAGCTGCATGTGTATGAAAGGCCGCTCTACTCGGTGAATGCAATTCTCTGCTCGTCCAATGCCTCTTGTCTCGCCGATTGCCATGATTCAGTCACTCTGCCGCTGGAATCCAACCTGCCAATGAATGCCAAAAAGATTTTATAGCTCTCCTGCCCACACAGGACTGTCCTTGCAGGCGGCAGATCGGACGCCTGTCCCGAATAGTCTTCTCGACACGCGGCTGGTAAATCCTCTGACAGAGAACGAACACTCATCAATGATCCATGGTGTAGCAGACTATCAAATGGGAAAGAACATGCGGAGGGGACATGAATCATGCCTAACTGGGATGCAGGGGACCTCAAAGAAGGATGGCATCTGTCAGACGTGCGGGCAGACCCTAAAAGATTGCACAGGACATTTTGGTGAATCCACCTTTCACTCTGTATAAATTGATCAGCTTGTTTACCATTCGTTTATCAACGTGCGTTCTAATTGGTGTGGAGACTTGGCTCCTGTCCTTACATGTACGAGTGTCGAAGAGCTCTCCTGTGCATGTAATCAGAGGTGGCATGCCACCATTAATGAGTATCATCAAGGGGCTTTTCTGCTTGCAGCCCTGAGCTGTCCCTGCCTGCAGGGTACATCCAGCTGCAGCTGCCTGTGTTCCACATCGGCTACTTCAAAATCACAGTCAAGACCCTGCAGTGCATCTGCAAGACCTGCTCGCGGGTGCTGTTGCCTGCGGAGGACCGCGCCCGGCTCCTCAGGTACGCACTCCTGTCTATGTGCGGGAGGCTAATGACCAGAGGGCCCTTGTGTGGGAATTAATCTGCTGAGGAGGGCCCTTGCTCAATCGTGGCCTTGAGCGATCTCGTTCATCACCCAACCTTTTCTGCCCACCATACTGATGACATGATAACATTTATCATCACCCGGCATCTGGCTCAGAAAGACATGAAATTTGCATGCTCCAGACCAAGGAGTGGCGCAGAGATCAGAAAGGATGCCTTCTGTGCATGCAGGCAATTCAGGAATGAGAAGACGGACAGGGTGAGGCGGGACGCTCTGTTTGCTTCTGTGGTGAAGAAGTGCAGGACCCAGCGCCAGTGCCCCTTCTGTGGCAGCCTGAACGGCAATGTCAAGTAGGGCGCTTTTCTTTGCAGCAGCACTGGGCTGCTCTTGCGCAACAATTCGGAAGTCTTGTCGGAAGTCTTGGTGGGAGAAGGCACCTCCTTAGATGGAAAGGCAGCCATTATGGCTCACAGTTGCAAGCACAATTGCAAGCGGGACGCAGTCTTAACAAATTCTTGGGTGGAAGAAAGTCATGAGTGGTATGTGCACCTGGCAGAGATTCATTGATATTGACAGTGAGGAGTGGCAGGCTTACGTGGTGGATGTGAGTACAAATGCTGATACCTGACACCTTTCTACCCTATTCATCGGTCAGCCAGCAATGGAATCAAGGTAGTCATGTCTCTCTGCTACTGCAGAAAGGTGACCGGGGCGCTGAAGATTGTGCATGAGAAGTACCAGAAGACGGACTTGTACAACAACTTCCTGGAGCAGTTCTCGGATGCCGTCACCAAGAACGAGTTCATCGAGGCCCACCTCAGGAAGGCAAGTCTCATCGGCTCCCACACCACAACACGGCAATTGCGGTGGACAAAATGCGATTGAGGTACTTATTTGTCAAAGAGCGATTGTGAATGGAGCTATGGTGCGATTAGAATCTCCATTCCAGGCAGATGTACTCCAAACTTGTCTTGCTTCACAACTCAGGAGAAACATTCACGGCAGGACAAAATGAGAAGCTTACTCTTAAAAGCCGGACCAGCGCTCCCCCTGTCTTATATCATTTAGCAATTGCTCTCACACAGAGCACAATACATGCAACCCCAGCAGCCATTTCAACCCCTTTCGATTCCTTGGAGCTCAAAGCAGTGATTGCTGCGGTGCAGGCGTCAGACGACCTTAATCCAATCAGGGTCCAGGCCCTCTTTGCCGCGGTACCGGACGCAGAGTGCGAATTGTTGGACTTGGCGGGGCGGCCCGAGGACCTGATCATAAACGTCGTGCCCGTGCCGCCGGTCTGCATCCGACCGTCGGTGGAGGTGGACGGCGGGGGTGGCTCCAATGAGGACGACATCACCGTCAAGCTGGGGGTAGGGGTCTTATTTGCCATGGGACAGTCTCCATGGAACACAAGGGAGCCTTCAGCATATACAATACAAGTTTGCAAAGCACAAAAAATTGCAGCAAAATGTTCCCATACCAGAGCTCACTTTCAGCAGGTCACGGCCATCTAAAAGCAATTGCAGAGTGCATGCTCATGGCGTTGCTGTTTTTGGGCAGTGCATAGCCAGGGAAAGATCATGTCCACCTGATATGGAAATGTGGTCTCAGGACTGAAAACTTCACCCCCAGAGCTTGCTAACCCTGGAAATGAGGTGCAAGTGCGGGATGTCAAGCCCTGATCGCTGGGTGCAGATGGTGATAGACGCCAACTCCATCATCCGCAACGCCCTGGAGAAGGGCGCCAAGATGGACCTGCTCATGGAGCAGTGGGACTTCCTGCAGTCGCAGTGCGCCTGCTTCATCAACTCCGACCTGCCGGGCCTGCCCTCCCAGCTGCACCAAGCCCCGGGCAAACCCGTCAAGCGAGTCCCCTAGACCCCCATGCCTCCCATCCACTTGTCTGGATAATGAGACTGCATCTGGATGAATTTGCGGTCAGGTCCATTTTTAGTCGGTTGTCACGGTTGCGCAGCAATTCACTTGAATAGCAGAGGCATGTGTCAGAATAAGTCATGGAATAAGTTGCTGTTGCAAGGGTACTGCAGGCCCTTGTCGCTGAATTTTACTCTCTTATCTGCTCATCCTCTTACCAAAACACCCTGGCATAGTGAATGGTACCATGTTTGCTGACACAAAGCAATCTATTAGGATCGATGAGGCGACCAGCTGTGGCCTGTGTGCAGCCTCTGTGTTGGCTCTAGCAAATCCCTCAACATGACAAGGGATTTGAGCAATCAAGGAAACACATTGCCTTCGCCATGCAGGGGGTTCGTGCAGCGGCTGAAAGGCAAGCAGGGCCGCTTCAGGGGCAACCTGAGTGGCAAGCGGGTGGACTTCACGGGTCGCACAGTCATCTCGCCGGATCCCAACCTGCGGGTGGACGAGGTGGGGGTGCCCATGCAGATCGCCATGATTCTGACGTACCCCGAGCGGGTCACCCCCCACAACATGGAGCGCCTCAAGAAGTGCGTGCTGAACGGTGAGTGGTGACCCCACAATCCGTCGCAAGCTTTCCTTCTGATTGCATGTGCCAATCTGGGAGGTCGTGATGAATTATGATGGATCAGAGCAGCGCAGGAGGGGGCGTTGGAAGGAAGGAGAGGGTGAGGGAGGGGGGGGGAGGAAGTATCAGCAACCCAATTGAGCGATCTGAAATCCTGAAATTCAGTCATTTGCATGAATGTTGTAAGTCAGAACTGCAGGGTGGTGCATAAGCATGGATGCCCTGAACTGCATGGATGTCAATCAGGTGGTAGGACAAGGCAAGTCAGTCATGATGAATTTCAGCTTGTTCAAGCACCAAGCACAAAACCTGGTGATGACACATCGACTGATGCAGCACATAATTGAGTGGATCCAGAATAGGCCTGAATCCATCCTGAATGTTTAAAATGTAGCACACGGTCAATGACATATCTTTTCATTTACCTTCTGTATTCTTGCTGCACAGTATACTAGCTACTCATCCACTCTACTAAATGTTGTAGTAATGTGGATCTAAAAACAGAAGGCTTGCAATGTTTTCCGATGAGGATGACAAGCATATGGCAAGCTCCATTGAGCTTCACCTTCCAGTGTCGAACTTCAGAGCCCCGTTCCTTTCAAAACATCCTGCACCTGTACGCACAGGCATCTCCACATGGCCCGGGGCCAACCTGCTAACGCACGCGGAGGACGGCAGCCGCCTGTTCCTGAAGTTCGGGGACCGCAGCAGCATGGCCCAGGGGCTGAGGGTGGGGGACATCGTGGAGCGCCACCTACAGGATGGGGACGTGGTGCTGTTCAACCGCCAGCCCTCCCTGCACCGCATGTCCATCATGGCGCACAGGGTGCGGGTCATGCCCTGGAGGTAACACCCCCCCCCTCCCCCCCCCCTCCTCTCAATACCCTCACAGAAGGGCATGCAGGCCCCTCTTTGGCAGGGAGGCGTGGCCCAGTGGAGGCTGGGGATGGATCTCAGCCACCACCTTTCTGCAGCCCTCTGGCCCTCGCAGCATCTGTCTCATCAATGTTAGTGCCTTTTGGAGAGTGCATGCTGGTGCCAACAGACGAATTCAGGTGGTGAGAGGATTCTCCGGTGGGGGACGCTCCTTTTTCATCTTGCTGCTGTGGATCGTTGCCCAAAGATCCCTTCTCTGAGTACCTGGGAGCTTCAGCGTCACGTCCGACCAATGAGGCTTGACACAAAGGAAATGATCCCCTTGCTGGTCACATCATCCAAGGTGAGGGATGCCCATGCAGGACGCTGCGCTTCAACGAGTGCGTCTGCAGCCCGTACAACGCCGACTTCGACGGGGACGAGATGAATCTGCACGTTCCGCAGACAGAGGAGGCGCGCGCTGAGGCGCTGCACCTGATGGGGGTCATGGACAACCTGTGCACCCCCAAGAACGGGGAGATCCTGATCGCAGCCACCCAGGCAAGCAACTCTGCCCTCCTCCCTTGAAGAGAGAACTTTTGGGGGAGATGGCCGTGTTATCTTTGTCGAGTCTTTAATACTCCCGAGACGATTGAGCCGAGAGCAAAGTGAGTATTTGCGTTGCCCACTACAGTGCTCGTTGTCCTGTAACTTCAATCGAGTTGGTGCTGCCAGAGATTCTGAACGCTGAGCAGCTGCAAACAGGCTTCTTGACGATTAATCGGCCCTCAATCCGTGCCAGTAGTCGGGTGCTCTGAGGAGAATGCAGGCCTTGGGGAATAGGAGCACATATTTCTCAACAATTGCCATCGTTGACCACCTGGTCAAATATTTGCAAGTTCTGGCACAAAAGCGATCACACCCAACTCTGACTTGACCTATCATTATATCTGATCCAAACAGGTCTCATTATTGCAGTCTGGTGCGGAACAGTGACCCTGAAATACTGCAGGATTTCCTCACGTCATCGTACCTGCTGACCAGCAAGGACCGCTTCTACACGCGAGCAGACCTGGGGCGCATGCTGGCCTTCGCAGGGGACGCCCTCCTCAACGCCCACCTGCCTCCCCCGGCGGTGGTCAAGCCCCTGGAGCTGTGGACCGGCAAGCAGGTGTTCAGCATGCTCATCCGGCCCAACGCCCAGACCAGGCATGTTCCCGTCTTTCATGTAAATGCTCCCCGCTCTCCGAGTTTCTGCCGGTGGGCCTTTTAGAAGCTCCTGAGTGGGATGCAGGATAAGACTGGGAGCAGATCAGAGGATGTGGCGAAGGCAGCAAAGGTTTTGCAGGCTGATGCCCCTCCGGTCTTCATTGTTGCATCCATGCAGGGCGTGGACATCGTGTTGATGTGGAAGCTTGTCTTTGTTGGCATCGGGAGCAACCCCGCGTTGGATTTCCACCCCCCCTTCCCCATGAATTTCAAGGTCTGCAGTAGGCTAAGCCATCAGCCACTGTGATTAATTACTGTGTTGGCCGAGCAATATCCTGCCGAATTCTTCCAGGAACAGATTTAATTCAAATACAATGAGGAGCATTAAATCTAGCAATGCAAGCATCCCTCATATTGGCAGGAAAGCTGGCTGAAGTCTGTGCCATATGGTGCAGGGTGTTTGTGAACCTGGAGACGACGGAGAAGGTCTACAAGGGCGGGGAGCACATGTGCTACATGGACGGCTTTGTCTGCTTCCACAACAGCGAGCTGGTCAGTGGGCGCCTGGGCAAGGCCACCCTGGGTGGCGGCAACAAGTCCAGCCTGTTCCAGGTGCGTCTTTGCTTTCCTACAAAGATACAACACTCTTCTGACCATTTTCTTGGGCAAGGACAGGGGAGTGATCGTCTGGGATTGACCAGTCTGAGTTGTGGGCACACGCATTCCATGCCAGATGTTTGTCTGACACTTGTGTGCAGCATAGTCTGGCGTCAGACTCTGCCGAAAGGGAATGTTTGGTCTGAAGATGCGCCATAAACCTGGACCCGTTCCTGAGCTGCTATGCATGTCCAGAACACAAAAGGATATTTTGTTCGTTTTTCCTGGTTCCAAGCAAATAATTCCTGACATTTGATATGTACAATGCTACCTTGTCCAGGCTAGGATCTCATGCTCTCACTCTGTGACTTGTGTTCAATACCCACAAGCATGCAGCTCAGGATCTCGATTCTATTTTTTTGTGAAACCAAAATGTCGGACACCCCAATTCCCTCGCGACAGTAGCCATTTGCAGCCGAAATATCAATTTCCCTAAGCTAAGTGTCAAACGCACCTGGCTGCAGGTGCTGACGACCGACTTCTCTGCACGGGCAGCGGCGGCGGTGATGAACAGGCTGGCCAAGCTGAGCGCGCGCTTCATCGGGGAGCAGGGCTTCTCCATCGGCATCGACGACGTCACCCCCGCCCACGAGCTGCAGGCCAGCACAGACCCTCCCCCCCCCCTTCCTCCTGGAAACTCCTGCATAGTTGGCCACCATTCTTATTCGTCTTTCTAATTGAGCTTCAGCTGCGCAGGTTCGGCCGCAAACAGTGCCAGGCGGTGCTTGGACAAATGATCACGACTTGATGGGATCTTGCCACAGTGCAGTTGTTGCCACATAGCCTGTCTTCTGCATGCAAGATTCAATGTGGTGGATGGGTTGTGACGCAGCTGTGTTCAATTCCGCAGACCAAAATTAGCCTGGGAAACATTACTATAAATGCCTCGGTGACTCAGAACTGCATTGACAACATATAAGATACACGAACACAAAGTGAGCATGTGGTGAAAGTGATCTGAGTCTCTAAGCTGCAGGTTCAAACCTGGTGAAACATCACCTGAAGAGACAGACTTTTTGTATATCCAGATTTCAACATCAAACAGGAACGAACATGGGGATCTATTTCTAGGGTTAGAAATGGCTTGAGATCAGGAAGCAAGCTAAGCAATTGCTTGGCAGAAACAAACCCTGTCCTCTGCTCCCACATGCAAGCAGACTCACTGCGGTAAGACAGGGCTCCTGTCCCATAGACAAAATTCGCCTTTTTGCATCATGGATACCAAAGCACCACATACCTGCAGGTGAAGAAGCAGTCCACCATCACAGGCAGCTACGCGGAGTGCGATGACCTGATCAGCCAATTCAAGCAGAACACGCTGCCCCTGACGTCTGGGTGCGACATGGAGGGCTCCCTGGAGGCCCAGGTCACCGGCGTGCTGAACAACATCCGAGAGACTGCATCCAAGGTGCCTACACACCTCCATAAACCCCTATGTACGCTTTATCGTCAAGTGCCACCCGAGTATGGCAATCCTCGATGTGCCAAAATCCACCGTCCTTCCGCCTCACGGACTATGGATTGGAGGAAGGTGGGGAATGAACGAGTGACAAGCAGACAGTGGGCTGCCACACACGAGCGTTACAGAGCAGTGTGCAAGCGACCTCCGAGGGATTTGACAACAGTGTTGCCCCCGCAAATTACTTGGGATCACTTTGGTCAATCAAATTTGAAACGGACCCCCTGGCTCTCCTGGATCGACCTTGTAAGCTTATGCTGTGCCCAGGTGTGCATGAGCACGCTGCACTGGCACAACAGCCCCCTCATCATGAGCCAGTGCGGCAGCAAGGGCTCCCCAATCAACATCGCGCAGATGGTGGCGTGCGTGGGCCAGCAGGTTGTCTCAGGCACCAGGGCCCCCAATGGATTCAAGGCACATCCCCCACCCCCTGCA
>QAXI01000458.1:1600847-1632865 GCA_004335615.1 Chloroidium sp. JM | reverse complement strand
CCCCCCAGATAAAGGTGATCTGCGGACTCGGCAGTAGAGTGCAACACCAACATGGAGGTCTTGCTGGTGGGCAGCAGGAGCATATGGCAGATGGGCAGCCTGGCGATGGTCACCTGGGGGGAGGATGGTTGGCGGAAACATGATCCACTTTTTGGAGCCAGAAATGACTGCATTCCAAGCCGAGGTGCCGTTTGGGTCCTTGTGGAAGGAGCTGCCGGACCTCTCAGGCCCCTGCAGAACACGCCAGTTTCCAGTGTAAGCAAGAAATAGACCCCTGACAGCAGGCCACAAGTCCGGGCTTCCATGCTGTAACACCACACATGCATTTGCAGCATGTCTGCAGACCAAGTTGTCGCTCTTTCTGCAGCGGCCCTTTCTCTGACGTCCCGACCCCACTCAATGCCAAAAGATGGCATTAAGGACGATACTTCCTGTCAATATCTGTTGGGACAGCTGATAGGAATGGGCACAGCTGGGGTTCACCATGATGAGCCATCTGTAATCGGGCCGTCCCTCCTCTCCCAATAGCGCGAAGAGGTCCTCAGCAAAGTACTCTGGCACCTGCAACACATGTTCTTGGCTTTCAGATCGATGGTTACAGCACTTGCAGATTCGGTGAATGATTCTCTATGTGGACACATGAGGAAGGCCCAATTGGGTAAGAACAGGCAATCACAAAACATGGTGGTACGATAGGGAGGGACGATCACCTCATAATCTTGGGCAAGGTGTGGAGCCTTATTTGCAAAGTCTTTGTCGAACAAGTAGAGGGGCATGTCGTCCTTGTTGCCGTCGCAGTACAGCAGGAAGTCCCTGAAGCGCATGCGGTAGTCCCCCACCGTCACCTCCGAGCTAGAGAACGCCGACTTCAGCGCCTTGCGGTTCCAGGTTTTCCTGGCGGGCCAACCAGGCACCTGCAGGCACGGTTGGGGGATGTTTCCAGCATGGCAGAATGCCGGTTGCTGGAAGGGGCCACTCCAAAGGGACTTCAATGTGAAGGACCATGCAGAATCTGCTACAGCGCTTCTGAGGTTGCCAGTGACAAGTTGCACCGGAGGCATGATGCCGTATTTTCGAGGGCAAAGTAACATGTCATCTGACATGCAGCATTGGGAAGGAGAGACACCTTTTCTGTGGCTCCTCTGCATCTCAGGTCCCAGCAGAGATTGAACATGCTTGGCTTCTGAGCTCACCACGTCGGTAATGATGACGGGCTGGTTTGGCTTCTCGAACCGGGCCCTGAACTCTGCGAGGCTGAGGCCTGAGCGCCGCTCCACGCAGTTGTTCCCCAGCCACTCCTCCCGCAGCGGCAACGTGGCGCAGAAGTACGGCTGGTAGAGCAGGTCCGAGTAGAAATCCCTGACTTTCAGCGGCGGCTGCTGGGGCGGGTTGTACCCAGGAACCACCAGGCTGAGGTAGGTGGACTTCCATGTGCCCTTGAAGGAGAAGCCACCCTCGAATTCCTGGCACCATTATCCGTTTGGCACTGCTGTGAGACGATTCGAAGGAGAGACCCATGCCATTGGCTGCGGTCTGGCAGACTGGTCTCACACTCTCCGCAAGCTTTGTCTGTGGCACAGTGTAGAGGGGTTGTTGGGGATTGTGGAAGGACTGTAGAGGAGGATGATGACGCACCTGAAGGACCAGTGCGCGCCACAGTTCCTCGTGGTTGGCAAAACAGTACAGCGCCTTGCAGGTGCTTGCAAGGGCGCCCAGCTCCAGCCCTTTCACCAGCCCCAGCACTCGCAGCATCATCTCATCATTCAGGCTCTTGAACAACCCCATGCCTGCACCAAGGAGACTGCTTTGCGTCATTTCAGGAGATTCGCTCCTGCCCATCCAACTTCAGCCAGCTTTGAGATCGATTGTTACGTGCTGTACAAGGTTGCAAGCCTGCCGCACCAGAACGGCAGTCTCTTCCTCCATTCATCAACATGGCGCCGTAAGGCTGAACTCCTAGGTGATGTCCGTATCGCATCATTGGTCGACTGTCTTTTGCTTTCGCGGAGAAATTCAGTACTGGAGACCCACTGGAGACCTCTTTTACGCAATCAAATTTTACTGCTCTGACGATTTGCCTTCTTCATATCAAAGCTTTTTGCTGTCGGATGTCAGAGGTCTGAACAATACCGTCATGTCAGCTCAGGCTGAACGTTCCGCTAGGATCGATGCCGAGATTGAAGCACTGGCACGGGAGAAGGAGAGGTACAAGGCTGAAGCAGCTGCAGTAGAGCGTGAGAGGCAGCTGCGATCTTCCAATAGGGTTGTGGATAACAGGGAGCTGCCCTTGGTAGGCATGAGTGTCCACATGCAACGCTATTTTTCACGAATGTTGGAGGCCAATCTGTCTCTGAAAATGAATTGGGACTACTTTGGTTCTCTTGAATTCTGTTCACGACATCGAAAGCTTACAAGGGAAGAGCTATCGTACAAAATAATTACAGCTACCAGGCACATGCCACTAGTGCCTGACCTGGCTTATGCCTGTACAGGGATATTGGCTTGGCTGGGGAATCGCAGAGAGCACCCGAGGGAGCGCACGTCTGGACCTGGTGATGATTTTGTTTGATTGACTGCAATAGACACTGTTGAGGTTTTGGCAGCTTGCTCTTTGTTCGGCCCTGTACATGACGTGCAATCCAGGGGCTCAACGTGGGTCCTTCTTAGCATTGTAGTGCCATGCAGGTGCGTCCAAGATTCCCTGCCGTGGAGCCTGGGAACCTCTTCAGGCGGGTGAACCCCATGTTGGCTCAAGGCGCGGCAAGGTTGCTTTCCTTCATGCGTCTTCCAATTTTTACTACCTTCTAGTGTGTTGTCACATTATTGATCAGACTGCACAGCTGCACTCCTTGTACAACGTCCACAAGGAGGATGCCAGCAGCATTTGAAAATGCTTGAAGTGCAAAGCCACGAATAGTATGCATGCTGATGAGCGACGCAGCTCTCTTGTAGCTTGGGAATTGGGAGGACCCAAAGGCCAGCTGGCTACCAGCAGCGGAATCAGGGTGGCATCCTTGGATTTGGTCAGGGTGAGCAGCATTCCGTGGACTTGCTGCTGCACTTCAAACCTCTTGCAAGCAAACTTGCATTTCAATGTGTTGGAAGCATCCACTATGTGATCATCTCGACACACAGGCAAGCCTGCTCTATTAATTTTTTTGCACGGAACGCAACCTCAGCCATACTCAGTCGAAGGACCTTTAATTTTCGTGCCTAATGCCAGATGGCAAGGTCCCAGTATGAGTGTGCCTGCAAGCGGCCACATTTCCGGATTGGTACACTCTTGAGCATTCACCTTCCCTGGCGGCCACACTGAAGCCATAATGTGGATTTGCCATTATGGCAAATCCACTCTTCCCCATTTAAAGTCATCATACTCTGGGAACAGCCAGGGTGAAGCAGCCCTGCTGCAGGTGCTCGGTTGAAAGTGATGCGGCACATCGACTTTGGGGTGCCCGACCGCTTCAGGGGGTGGCGGGGACGCGATGGAGGCGCCCTGGCCAAGCCCGGACTGGCCGGCAGTGGGTACACGGGCACCGGCAGGAGGGACGGCGACTTTGGAACTGCCGTGGAGTCAATCCAGGTACTGACCACAAGCTTTTCTGGTTCTCCCCTCCCATCAGTAGACTCACTCCTACAGCAAGAGTGTATCAGATCGATGTGGGATATGGGGAATTGGGAGGTGGATGCGGATTTTCAAGTACGGCAAGTTAAAAGGATATCAGTGTCCCAACTCCGTTGAATACAAACGCGGAAAACAAAGTTCCTGCTTTGTTTTGTTGGACTGCGTCCCCATTATGAGCCTGAGCAGCATCCTGGTTGTCTGGTAGAGTGCATTAAAGGAGAACTTCAAGCCGCCAGACAAGCCCTGGTTTGACTTCGGTGCCGGTGTGAACCTCGAGTTTGACGAGGGGCAGCTGCACCCAACTGTGCGCCTGAAGGTCAAGGACTTCTTCAGCATCAAGGTCGGTTGCTGACCAACCCCCTGCCCCTGCTGCATGATTCCCCTCCCTCCCTCCCCCTCCTTGCTGCATCTTTTTTCTTGCGGTTTGCACTTGTGGAGCTTGAATTTCTCCCTGCAACAGTGCTGAACGGTGTAGTGGCACCCACTGTGGCTGCACATAGCATGCTTATTGTGCAGTGCAGGACTTGACTGCATCCTTACTTATGATCCTTCCATGTCCACTGGTACCTGCTTGCAAGATTCGCTAATGACTAAACGTACAAGTGGCAACAAATTTGTAGTTCAGCACCGGTCTGTGCAGCTGTGTCTCCATGATGTTTCTTTAGATTGAGCACCTGTAATGGCAACCATATGTACCAAGCGTAGGGCCCAGAAAGTCACGAGTGCTTCCTGCCGTGCAGCTGTTCCCTGAGCCAATGTTCAAGATCCAGAAGCGAATTCGCCTGGGCCCCTCCACCATGGGTCTGAGGGTCAACTACGAGCTGCCCCTGATGACAGCAGAAAACCTGTGGGCACCACCTGCTCGCCTCATGATACGGTCAGCACCCTTTCTCCATCCTCCTTGAACCCCAGCTCGTAATATCTTCCATCCCCTCCCCCACCCCTGCCCACCACTCCTCCCGAGCCTTCAAGTGGGGTGCAGCCAACAATCTGTGGAGGAACAGCTGGTGAGGGAGATACACCTCCATCTACCATCCCTCTCCTTGATCGAGAATGCTATGATTACATGTCCTTCATGCTTATTGCATTGAGCTTTTGACATCCTGTCCAGCGAGGAGGACAATAGACAGCTCATAAGCAGGCTCAACAAGTCTGTTGTGTATGCCCGGCCTTTGTTGGATTGTTCACCAGTATTAGGTCATGCCACCTGTGACAAATACAGGTAGTACATGCACACACCTGGGCTAAAAAGAGCCTTGATTGTCGCACAGGGTGTTTTCAAGCAGGATCCTCCTGGATTGTTGGAAGCCGAGATGTCCAAAATAACACACTAGGAGTGAAGTTGGGGTGTTATAAAATCAAATGCCGGTTGTATGTGCAGGGTTGACAACCACATGGGGGGACTGCGCCTTGGGCCGGGGGGAGCCGACTTCGATGAGTCGGTGCTGCAGCTGGGACAGAGCACCTCTGTGCGAGCGGCCTTGAGCGTGGACTTCCCAAAATCGTGAGCCCACTCTCTGCCCTTGCGTGGCCGCTTGTGCCAAAATGACGGCACAGGACTGAGTGACAGGCATCGGCCTTGTGTTCCTGGAGGGAGAGATTGGGTAAGTGGGGAGTTGCCCTAAACACAAGCCTTCCAAGCATTTTTGCATTTAGAATTTTCCCCGCATCGACCACACAGTCCCTCAAGCATGTCACCAATGCATGCGCATGTCAATGTTACAACGCTCATTTGAAGATCACGGTGGTTGATTTGCGCTGCATCGCAGGTTGCCGTTGGAAGATGGAGAGAAGCTGTTTGGGTGGAGGGCAAGAAGGTTGGGCATTAAAACAAGGTGGTGACTGGAAGAGTACTCCGGCAGATGCCCGCTGTGAACTGTAAGGATGCTGTGCCGAATCAATGAACATATGTCAGACTATTGCTTCGTCATTGCTGAGGAGTTCATGTATCAGTTTGTTGACCTTTTTAAATATCGTTGCTGATGCAACGCTGCAATTATTGCCTGGCCGCAGCTCAGCACAACTATCTCTTAATAAGAAATTAGCCGAGCTAGGCAATTGTATCAAGCATGGGTGAAACAACACGCCATTCTATCTTGCCCTGCAATGCCAGTCTGTGCAGTTCCCTGCCTTGATCCTTGGTATGATGCGAATGCTGACCACCACCTCACAGCACCGGTAGATAGCAGGCACCCCAGGTCACCAGAGGGCACCTCAGGAGGGTGCCGTTCCGCCTTCAGAGGCCCAGGGCGCCTGCTCTGTGTGCACCTGGAGGGCAGGCAGCATGAAGTCTGCAGTCACCTCAAGGGTGCAGAGGGCTTGGGAGAGCCCTTGGGCAGGGGCAGGGCTTCCTGTCCTGGCCCCGCAGAGGCGCAGCATCACGGGCACTGTGTTGACGCGGGGACGGGGGCCCAAATCTCCAGCAGCAGAGCTTGCATTCACGCAGATGCCTGGAGTCAGTGGCTGACAATTCAGTGCGTGGATTCTGCAGCTTCCTTGGTGGCCAAACAGGCAGCCAGGACACCTGCTGTGGCAAAGTGCGGTTGCATGCCCAGCATGCAAGGCCCAGCAGGGTCCAGCATCTTGAAGACCTAAGGATGTGTGTAGCAGACATTTCGAACACCTTCAGGAACCCGGTGCCGAGCGCAGAGGGTACTGCAAACTCTTCTCGATGTTCACATGGTCACATCGAAGCTGGCCAAACTCCTGGAGCCCAAGCTCCTGGACTCCTTAGAGGCCGGACCGTCTGCCTTGCTCGGTCTACGAGCTTGCAGAGTCTCAGACGAGCCGAGCAAAATGAAGATTGGATTTTACTATGGTAGAATCTTGCCCATAATCGCAAATCTTTCCATTTCGTAGGGTATATAATACGATCTATATTCCTCACTCCCGTGATCCTGTGATGGGAGCGGATGCTGGGGTTGCAAACGGGGTCAGTCAGCTAGGAAAAAACCGGCAGCGGCACTCGGACAAACTCTCACGTCGGTTCGTCCGCGCTCGGGAATCTTTTGCCTTTTGTCCCTGCTGCTGCTTCAGCCATCCCTGTAGGTCTGGCAGTGGGCTTCCGAATTGACGGGCACTGCTGGCCATGGAGCAGGAAAGCTGCAGGAGAAGGGACCTGTCGGTGCTGAGGATGCTTTGAAGGACCCGACACTCTCATTGGCTTACCAATGGCGCCCACCGGTGGCCTTGCAATGAGGGGGAGAATCGATATCGGGGGAAGGCCCGGTCTGGTGCAGCTGGCCTCTCGCCCTTGCCAAATGCAGGGGGAGGGGTGAGCCGTTGGGGATGGACCGCACTCGAGTGGGGTGCATGCGGAAGTGCTTGGAGGGCGCGGCAGCGATGGGGAGTCCTCGGGAGGGTGGAGGGGAGGGGCGTGTATCACTGCAGCTTGTTGGCCGAATTCGAAGCACCGGTAACCGTGGATGACGGCTGCTGCCTCCTGTGAGTGTGACCCCCTGGTTCTGCTGGACCACTTCATCGAGTGCGTGGGGAGGTGGGAGTTCCAAGCTCACCGCGGGGACGGGCTGTGACTCCGCTGGCACCCAGGCGCTCCCTCAGCCCTGCGTCGATGCCCTGGGATGCGCCACCAGGTAGTGATATGAAAGGAACAGAAAGAGGTGAAGAAGGTATGTGTTGCCAAACGCGGCAGGGCTAGGCGCTGCAGGCGCCTGATCATGACAGAGATTCAGACTGGAAGTATGGGAGACTACCACTGCACAGCAGATCTGGGCACCGCAGAGACAGTGCTAGACCTTTTTGCCAGCTCCAAACGTCTCCCGATTTGCTTCTCACCCCTGAGACAGTGGAGAAGGATGATTTTCCCCACACGTGACACACACAAACTCAGGCCAAACTGCATGACAGTGGAAGGCCCCAAACATTGTCCACCTGATGAACGCACCCAGAATGGAGCCTTGAAGGCAGCCCTGCTGCTACACGGCAACCCCAGGAGGGCGTGCGTCGTTCAGCTTGGCTATGCTTCAGAGACTCCATGCCTCCTAACATGACACAGAGACGGCAAGGAGATGAAAACTCTGCCAACTACTCTCCCCAGAGGGGTGTGATTGTCCAAGTTTTCTCCCAGTTGTCCTTGGCAGTCGGACGCTTTGAATGGTCACATGACCAAACCGCATGTGAAACGCAGACCCCACATGCAAGGGAGGAGAAAAAGCTCCTTCTCAACAGCAGACATGCTCTACAAACCTAGTCTTGCAATGCAGATTCCTTGAACACTCACAGTCAAGCCAAGTAGCCGGGGGGAGGATGAGGGGCAGGTTGCCCCTTACCTTACTCAAATCATATTGCGGAAGGCTGGTAAGCATGCGTACCCCCCCTCTATGCCTGACGGTGTTCATTGCCATTCCCGTCAAAGGATGCCGGAGAGGTGGTGACTCAGGAAAAGTCCACTCAGAGGCATGCTCATTGGCGCCATCACTGGTGAGTCGTGCCAGCCACTGCAGGCCAAAATCCGTAGACTTGGTGCGGCGTGCGTTGCGCCTCACTCCCAAGAGACGACACCTCCCCCCAATCAGCTCTTGCTGCTGAGCTGCAGCCCCCTACCCCTGCTCCCGCATAGTTTCCCACATGATCATGTGCTCACCCCTGGAGCCGAGCTGCACGTCCTCTCTGCCGCAGAATGTCAGTCTGTGCAGTTTCCTGCATCCCATCTTCTCGCAATGCGACTGCTGACCAACCCCTCACTTTGTCGGCGGATTGCAGGCACCTCAGGGTGCTGGAGGCCGACCGGAGAGGCGGCCGTTCTACCTTCAGAGGCCCAGGGCGCCTGCTCTATGTGCACCTAGACAGCTCATCCTGCCTCTGGGGCTGAAGGGTGGGCACAATTGCAAATTCCTCGCACATCCTGAGGACACCAGGGCACAGGGAGATTGGCCATTTCCCAGGAAATTGCGCTCAGCGGGGTGAAACAATTTAAATGACAAGGTTGTCAGAGCGACTCTTCACGCCTGGAACGACGTACATGTCCCGTCTGCTGGAGTCAGAAGGCCTGTGGCGATACTGTGCATTGATCTCTCCCAAAAAGCTCTCGCAATCTCTACAGCTTTCAAGGCGCATCACTCCACCTCGTTCGGCTTTCGATTTGCGGAGTCTGGAGTCCTGCTCAGAAAATTGCATCTCATGCAGTCAGAATTAGGCGCATGCGATAGATTGAGGAACATCAGGATCGGTAATATCAATGATACGGATGTCGGCATTACGGTGGAATTGGCTGTTGGCTTGCGATCTCAAGAAGCCTGATATTCATAGGGGTCGCCCTTTGCAAGTCACACCGTGAGGGTGATTCACCAATTGGAAGTACAGCATGGGCCTCTGGTCTGTCCTGCAACAGCTGTCAAAGAGGACCAGCTCAGCCAGCCCAGGAGCAAGCACAGCTGGTGTTGCGCTTGAGACTGAGCAGGGAGGCCAGGCCCAGGAAGACGAGCAAGAAGAGGAGCCCCGGCACCCAAACGAGAACCCCATCCTCCAGGTGGGCAGCCGCGCCACAAGCACACTTTCAATCTCTGCCCCCGGCAATACTCTGCCACGCCACAGCATTATTAGATTTCCCATCTGCCATCTCACGGAAATCCTCCCCATCCTCCCCATCCTTTGAGGCTGTTAATTCTCCCACCTGTCAGGCGTGTTGAGCCTCAAGGACCATCAAAGCACAGCTGTGCAGGGCTACCTGGCACCGGGGGTGCACGGAACGTTCAAGCGGTACGTGCTGGAGCTGCTGGTGGTGTTGGGCCTGTTCCTGCCCTGGATTGGGCCCCTCTTCGGGCAAGCAGTGATGGTGCCCATCGTCCTGCTCACCGTTCAGAGCGGCAAGGTCATCACAACTGAGCGGGACTGCTTCGGCGGAGGGATCGGCCCAACAGAGTGTCCCGCTGAGTCTTACTTCGACTACTACTTCTGGAACATAACCAACCCAGAGCAGGTTTGGCCCTCGTGACCTGCGTCTTCCTTGGCTGTGGGAGCAGAAGCACGCCTTTGGAACAGAGTACTGGCCATCGCTGCCTCCATGCCAGCAGATGGCAGTGAGATCCCAGTGCTCCTTTCCAGAGCGTGCCAATCCCTGTGCAAGGTAGCAAAATATGATGCGCGGCTCTGGTTCCCACTTCGGCGCCTTACTCAGAGCGAAAGGACAAGCAGCGAATTGGATTGACAGGAGATTCTGTATGCTGCAGTTTGCTGCTGGGTTGGAACCTCCTGCGCTGGTGGAGCTTGGACCTTATGTGTTTCTGGTACAGCCCCTCAAAGTGACCTGGCCTGCATGCTGTGAAGTTCGCTCCACCGTACTGTGACCGGACCGGTTTGTTTGGGAGTGCTGCCTGAGAGCAAGGCAGGAGTCAGAGAGATTATGGAGATATGCATCGTAGGGCAGGGATTGGTTTCCACCAGCGTTGACTGGTGAAGGGGAGGGGGATGACAGGTTGCTGGACGCAGGTCAAGGAAACCAGGTGGAACGTGTCGTTTTCTTTGGACTTTTCGTCGGTTGAATACTTCTACCTGAACACCCAAAGCTACGTCCCCGAAGCCAGCTGCGCCGGCTGCTCCCTCACCAATGACTACCTCATCACCATCAACAGGTTGGCTCCCTTTGTCTTATGGCCTCCCTGGATCGGATGGTTCAGCTTTGAGTCATGTCTGTCTTGCTGTGCGCCTCCCTCAGATGGCTCTTCAATCCACCTCTTCTCCAAATTCTGCTCCCATCGAGTCAGGACGTGAGCCTAATATGGCTCGTTTGCCAAACCTGCCAGGCCACCTCCATAATTGTCTCCCCTGCCTGCCCTCATAACCTGACAGACAAGGCACATGCTGCCAGCCACATGCCCCATCACATGCACAGACAAAACACCCATATCCCTCATGGCTTCGCAGGGGCTACCTGGCATTCCTAAACTCGCCGCTGGTGGCCAACAACGACGCGCTGCCCTTCATCCCCTTCGTGCCCAGCGCCATGCGCCAGATCGTGGCGGGCATCGAGGCCGTCTTCGATCCGCTCGTGCCCCCGGGGTTTGCGCCCTATGCGGCGGTCTCGCAGTGGGGCAGGGCGGCGTACGGCTACCCCGCCCAGCTGACGGGGGTGGAGGACCCCACCAGCCCCCTGTTCGCCAACTGGCTGCACGTGTACCAGGGGTTTTCCTACGTCGCCGCCTCGGCCGTGCTGACGGACCCGCAGTCCGCCATCCTGCTGAACCTGTTCAAGGGGAACCCTCTGCTGGACACGCCGGCGTGAGTGGAACCCCTGTTTATCCTTCGGCACCCCCTCAAGACACAGTGCTTTGATTGAAGATTTCAATTTCTGCACACTAATGTTGATGGAAGGGATCCCTTCAAATGCACAAACCAGCAAGGCCTGATAGCTTGGTGCCTGGTGCTCTCTTTTCCACTGAATTAGTCAGCAAGACCAAAGCAGGCTATGAGCGCTGGTGGGGAGTATCCGCTTTTTGGTGAGCCCACTGTCAGCCAGTGAATACGTGTTTTAGAGCTGCAATTTGAAGGGCTTCAATAGCTTAATATGTATACAGGTGGAACACAGGGGGGTGTACATGCGCAGATCTGATGCAAACTGGGTAACATCTGAGAGTTTGACCCAAGAGGAGTCTGCAGAAAGAGGGTCTGCCAATTTGCAGGGGCTTGGATGGGGCCACGAACGTGATCTTCTTTGCCTTCTACCCAGCAGCCACTGTGCAGGGCTACCTGGCAGTGTACTACCCTGCCCTGCTGCTGACTCCGCTGCAGATCCAGCTGCTACAAGGCTACCTGTTTTGGGTGTGCCGCAATTTCGTCGTGCCCCCCGCCCTTTTCGGGGGTCCAGGGGGCCAGCCCCTGGGTCCCACAGCCGGGGGCCTGCTGGTCAAGCGTACCGTGAACAATTGGCTGAACGGTGACCCCACCCCTCTCCTTCTGAGGCATATCGGCGTTCGACATCGATTTTGAATGTCGGCAGGGCGGGCACAGTACGATCTCTCTTTGGAGCCGCAGCACGATTGATCAGAGCCCCAATGACTGGCCCCATTTATGCTACAAGCCGACAAGCATATCTCCATCAATCAGTTTCAGGAGCATACTCAAGATTCCCTGCGGCAACAGCTGGCTTTGGCCTCGGGCGCCTGAGAGGAACCAGGGACACTGTTTTGACCCTGGGAGTTTCAACATGGAAGGAACCTCCAGACCCCAGATCAAAGGCTCCGTCTCCTGCAGGCTGGCCGGATCCCCTGGTGCAGCAGAACGTGAGCATGGCCTTTGCCTGGCCCGCCAACGACACGGCCTCTGCCGTCTTGGGTCGCCCCACCCAGCAGCTCTCCTCGACCGACTCCCCCCTGCTCTTCCAGTACAACCTGACCACTGGGAAGACCAAGGGACAGCACCCCTTTTCAGTGAGCCTCCCCTCACCACAATTTTGGCAATTTCTCTGCCTGCACCACACTGCTCAACGGCTCTGCAGTGTCGTTGCAAGACCTGGGCTGGTTGAAGGGCTGCAGACGTCTTGCAGGCCGTAAAGTTCGACCAGCAGACCAACATAGTGGCCTACCCCACCACCCAACTGCCCTACGGCAACATCACGGTGGAGGGCAGCGCAGGAGGCCTGAGCTTTCCCATCAACGTGCGCCCGGACTCGCAGTTCACCATGTACGACCCCACCTTCAACCGGCCGGTCAACGTGTCGTTCCAAGGTGAGCCTATGCTTCCATAGCTGCTTGAGTCCCAGTCTCACAGAAAACTTCACCCACGGAGCATGACAACCAGAAATCAGTGACTTCGCAGCCATCATGCTTGCCATTAGCAGCCCCTGCAAATCACTGATCGATTGTGTTCTGCCACACCATCCTCGTTGTTGCATTTTTTTGCTTGTGCCACTCCACTGCCGGAATTGGATGCTGGCCCTATTTGACGCGGCCATGTGGTCATTTTGACGCGCGGAGAACTAATGGAGTAGACTTCCGGGCTGGTGGGCAAGCTGATGGTGTGGTGGTCAGGATCGAAGGTGAACAACCAGGGGGTGAGTGCCTGGTCGTTTGGTCTGGTGGACGACCAGCTGCAGGGGTGCATGGTCGGCAACGCATCCGATCCGCGCTGCGTCTACCCAGATGCCTTCGCCCACACCTTCAATGCCAGCCTCACCTATGCCTGCCCCACGCTGCTCTCACTCCCTCACTTCTACAAGGCGAGCTCACACCTCCATTCATTGCATCAATCCTTCTTCCCTTCATGCAGAGAGGTTATTTCTTGGGGTGCTTCAGGGGAATTCAGCAGCTCCTTGTCGCACTGCTGGCCAACTCACTTGTGTTTTCTTTCTCTTTTGGCTGTCACAATACGTTTGTGTAAATTATTCCTAAATTGTGTGAGCAGGCGGACCCAAATCTGGCCTATTCGACGGGCTTTAACTTTGCCCCCCAGCCTTCGGAACATGGGTGGACCTTCAGCATCGAGCCCGTCACCGGCTTCACAACTACGGTCAAACCATCCCTTCTTCCCCTGGCCATCGTCATTCTTGCCAAGAAGCTGTGTTGCAACAAAGCCACTGAGAACACAAGCCCATGGGAGGTCAGACCATCTTGGAGGCTATGCTAGGCAATTGAACTGTCATCTGCCCACCACCACTAAGGCATGCTGTACTCGGGGTTACAGAGGAGCGGTGAAATCCAGCAGCCAGGGAAGGAGCTGGAGTGCCAGAGGCTGTGTGCTGGTGTAGGGGAGGAAGGGGTACCAGCTGAGTCACTTTGTCAGGCCGACCGCCTTCCTGTACCCCACCTTGTGGACCAATGCTTCCTCCCCCCTGGGGGGCATGTGGCTGCCCACCTTCTGGGCCCAGAGCAGATTCGAGCCCACCGCCGCCAGCGCCAAAACCCTCTCTGACGGCCTCCAGGTGGGCAGACAGCCACCCAAATCCTGACGACCACGCTGCATCATCTGGTGTCCTCCTTGTTCTGACACGATAAGAGCAGACCCTTGACAGGGATGGGTTGAACAGACCAAATGTCTTTTCATGCACGGCTGACATTACGCATTTGCTGCTGTGTTCCCTGTAGTGCAGCTTCTCCAATGGAATTCTGAGCTTGACACACCATTCCCCAATGTGCAGCTGAGATCCTCTTTCAAAGTCTACCCTGCAATTGTCGTGCCGCCGGTTTTTGGGGCCCTCATGATCCTGGCCATCTTGCTCCTCATGTTCACACCGGTAAGACCCTTGCTCAGAAGAGCTCCCTGCTGCCATTCCTTCGCTGTGCTTGAATAAAAAAAGCCAAGACACTGCTCTATTCGGCATGCTGGCAATCAGCAGTGTGAAGATATGCGAAGTTGGGATGAAGGTGTGCCGGCAGAAGGGCACTCCCGACCACCCCAAAAAGCAGATCTGGGGGATTTTCCTGAAGCGCCAGAAAGTGAGGTGGGAGTGATGGTGCCGTAACATTCCAGTAGACTGCACACTGCTCCAACGTGGGCTCCTGTCATGCAGAAGGCCAAGAGCTTGGCCCAGCAGTTGCAGACGCTGCGAGCGAGCAAAGCACGGGCATTTGATCTCACGTCTGCAGAGGCAGTGTCCGTGCAGCAGTACAAGGGCGATGATGATGGGCAGAGGAAGGTGGCCAGTCCTCGCTTCCCCTGCCTCACCTACCTTTTTTAATTTTGACCGTCACCAGCTGATATGGCAAGCCAGTGCATACTGCATTTGGGTTCACTTGGGAACGGAGCTTAGATGTCACGGGGGATCTGTGGCATGAAGGCTATGAGCGTGTTGCAGGACAAGCGCTCCAGCATCATGATGCTGGAGGAGAGATATGGTGACTTCTGGAGCAGCAGTGAGATCAGCACAGGCGAAGACACCTCCTCCCCGCGGAGCTCAGATTTCACCCCTCGTGAATACACAAGTCCTACCTTGCCAGCTGCAGGGTCTTTCTGGCAACCTTGACTCCAGGCCCCACATTGGCGGCAGTCTGAGTGCCAAGCCCCAGTACAGCTGCCTCTCTTAGAGGGAGATAGGAGCATTAGTCTACAGAAGGAATCAGATTCTCCCGTTTTAGACAGAGAGGGTGTTTATTCTTCTTTCAGCTCTTTTGCCTATGAACGACTGCCAAAGACGGGCTTGGCAAGAGGCCGTCTGGCTGATGTTGGCCATGAAAGCGACCTTCCTCCATTTTCTACCAGCAAGGCAAAAGGGTAGAGGGTAAGAGTTGATTGAAAGGGCAGTGGAGAAGATACGATGATGACTCTGTGAGAGCATATGGAAGACCGTAGATCACAGACACGATCATGTTACAGAAACCCTATTCCTCATCAGGGGGCTGGGTGATGTAGCCCTTCTCCTCCACATAGGCACCATCCAGGAACTTCCTGATGTCCTTCTTCCTGACGGTGCAGACCTGCATGCAAAGAGCCCTGCTCAACATCGCGTGCAAGGCAGGCATGACCAGACACAGAGGCTGATTGAGAGTTGCACTCGCCCTTTCTCTCCACTCGGCTATCTCACTTCACGCACGTGTAGAGCATTTCAATTTACACACTGACGTCACGATCGCTGCTCCTCAGAGCCACAAGCATGACTGTCTTCATTGTGACAGGGGAATGCAGAGGATCCTACACAGTACGCGGGGGGGGGGGATTGGTCACCTGGTTGATGAGGGCAGCACTGCGGCTGACCAGCTCCACATCGTTCCCGGAGATGACCAGCTGGTCCTTCACGGACGACCTCTCCACCTTCACTCCTGCATCACCGGCCAAACCTTTGTATTCCGACCATGCTTGCCCAGGAATGGGATGTCAATGGCATCCAAAACAGGACCTTCTCTGGTCAAGCTCCCAGTCATTCTTGTGCTTGTCTGAGCCAGAGATTAACTCTAATTATGCCCATATCCACTCAGAAATGGCTTGCCAATCATTGCCCTAGCTCTCAACCTACCCCACACTTGGCTGTAGCGCCAAGCTGCCTGAAGCAACAAAGAAGCCACTCAAATATACTGTTCTCCGAATTTTATATTGGTGCACCCCAGACCCTCCCTCTGTCACAACGTGTGCAGGCATGTGACTGCAGAAACATGTCAGATGCGACACCTTCAGTTTTTTGCACCCCTGTGCCCCTGTCAAAGACACTGGCGAAGCACACCTGCCAGCATGCGGACGGTCCGCACACGCCTCTCCCCCAAGAAATTCCTGATCTCGATCTTCTGGTTGTTGTCCTCGATGTTGGCGTTGATGGGGAAGTGGGCGTACACCAGCCGCATCTTGTAGGAGAACCCGTAGGTCACCCCGTTGAACAGGTTCTGCACGAGCACCAGTTCATTCATATGCCCCCAACCAAGTTTTGGCTTCATCCTCTTCCACAAAGATACTACATCTCCTCTTGCTCTCCCATCTGCTGGGTAGACAGATGCCTTAGTACAATTCCCCAACTCCTGATCCTAGCTGTTTGCCCGCCGTTCTCTTGCATCAACACCAATCTTGCCACAAACTGACAGGGCAGATATAGTCAATCCAGTCGCACACCAGCTGCGCAGGCAAGCACAACCGTGACATGCATTGATAATGCCATTTCCAATTCAATGAAAAGTGATCAAGAGCCTCTTCCTTGATTGAAATGTTACCACAATCCCACCATACAATGCACTCCTCTGAGTGACGTCCTGCCACAGTCACAGCCCTCAACACCAGTTCAACAGGCACAGGGCAGCGGACCTGCACGTGCGAGGAGGCTGTGCGGATGGCTGCGATGTTTTTCCGCTTGCCGAAATGGCACTCCACTTTGAGGAACTTCTTCCCCTCCTCCTCAAACAGGAACATGTCCACGTTCAGGTGCTTGAAATCGCGCGTCAGGGTGCCTGCCACAAGCAAAGAGGCGTCGAGGACTGCTGCAGCTGACTAGGTGATCCAGTGAAGAGGGCAGAAAATAAGAGTTATTCTTCCCAAATGCCTTTGTCTGCAAATCTGTTTGCGTACTGGAGTCAGCTGCAGCATCCTATTGCTGAATTGCCTAAACATTAATCTCCACCTCTGGAAGGGCAGGGTGCTTCTAGTTAGAGCTTCTTCACTGAAGGTTGGCTTCAAGAGTAGGTGACAAAACGACTTCAGCAGACACTTTCTCATACAAACACACTGCTGCTGAGCTCTACTGTCACCAAGAGCTAGACCTATTTGTCTTTTCGCATTGAGTGCAGCAAGATTGAAACAAGGATCAGTGCAAGATAGAACTCGACCCCAGCGACTTCCAAGCATCCCCTACCATGCATGTGAATCTTTTACGTCGAAGTTCATTGACAATCAGGAGGCATCACCTCTGTCTCCCTTCACCCGCACTTTGCGGGCCTTGACCTCGATGGTGACATTGCTCGGCACCTCCAGCACCTGGCTGGCGATGACCTGCTTCATGCTTGCTTGGTCCTACCCCAGACCGTCCAAGAAAAAGAAAGAACGCCTGCCAAGCGCCGCTATACGTCCCGGAGAAATTTTGGAGGGTTCGGTTAGGGTTCTCAACCTTGTAGCTTTGGGACTCTTAAATTCACGTCAGAGCCGTCATGTCGGGTAGGCTGGACAGGAAACTGGTGAAGCAGCTGACCGGAAAGCCGTCAACGGAATTCGCTGGTGTCGAACAAGTCAATGCTTCCAACCAGGGGCTGAGCGAGGTGGGCAGTTCTGCAACCAGCTATCTCTCTTGCAAATCAAAATTGATTCTCTTCAATTGACACCAGGAAACGTGCTTGGCATTGGCGATCTGTGTTCAGACAAAGATGTTTGTGACTACAGGTGGGCTCCTTGTCATACCTCCCGGTCCTGAAAAGGCTGGACTTGAGCCGTAATCAGCTGCGTGAGCCTGGAGGGGCGGAGGGCTGCACCAGCCTGAGACAGCTCAACCTCTCAGCCAATCAGCTGACGTCTCTGAAAAGCCTCAAAGGATTTCCAAATCTGCAGGTCTGTTCAAATGCTTCCAGCTGCTCTAATATTGCAGAATCAGTGTACGCTTGTCAGAACAATGGTCTGCTATGATGACAACTCCATTGCCTGAACATAATGAGGGCATAAATCTGATTTAATGAGCCTGAGCAGACCTTCTGAGAATCGATTCGTGCCACTGCCTGTTCTGATAAAGAATACACAGGAAGCAATCTTATGATGATGATAGAAGCCTGCCCAATGTCTGCGTCAGCTTGCTCCAGTTTTACCTGATGAGCATGAGCATAATGAAAGCTGTTTTTAAACGGTCTTGTAACCCTCTGGCATCAGCCTTGAACACACATTCTTACCCAGCAGATGATTAGCACACCTTGGAGCAAAAAGGCAGTCACGACTCTGCTGTGTCTACAGGTGTTGAACGTGGGTCAGAACCAGATAGCAGGCAAGCTGGAGCTGTCCGGCCTTCCGACCCTGGGAGCATTGATTGCAAACGAGAATGCCATCACTGGCCTGAAAGGTACCTTGGAAAACCTTCTTCCACCCCTGCTGCACTCAACTCAAATTCCCCTGGACCTCTGACCATTCACTTGGCCCAATGAAGAGTATCTGTCTTGTGACTCCTCGCTCTTTCAGCCGTCACTCTGATAAGGGCAGCAACCTTCCCTCGACCCTGAGTTCCATCCAGGCTCACCTCGACTGCAATGGTGTGCGTTGAGCGAAGCGTGGCTTGCAGATCTGAGTGGTCTGAGCGTGCTGAACACCCTGGTGCTGAAAACAAACCGCATCTCCACTCTGGGGAGCAGCTTGGCTGGGTGTTCGGGTCTGGCCAAGCTCTCCATGGCCCACAACCAGCTGAGCGACCTGGCCACCTCCTTGGAGGGCTGTCCACAGCTGGCGGAGCTGCGCCTGGGCCACAATCAGCTGTCGGGGCTGCCGGCCTCCCTGGCAAAGTGTCCCAGGCTGAAGATCGTGGACCTAGGGGGCAACTTGGTGGAGAGCCTCACTGCAATCAAGGTGTGCCCTTTTGGGGGGGAGGGGGGGGGGGGGGGAGAGGGGTGCTACCCAGCGGGAGACTCCAGGGCCAGCTGCCGGTTCTGTGGGCTGGGGCTGGGGCTACTGCAGGGGACACTGGAGATCCGGTGATCCCTGAATTTGGCTGGAGAGGACCCGGCAGCGATTGGGAGGCAGATGCTGGCCTGACAATGCCACTGCCAGCCCCCTGCGAAATGCCAGGAGACTGTTGATTAACAAAGCAGAGCAGGCTGCTTGAGTCTCTCGCATATTGTCATATCTTATCGTCCCTGCCCACATTGGCATTGCAGGGCTCTCAGAATGACCACATGGATAGAGGCAGTGATGATTTTGCCATGCAAGAATCCGACGCCCCTTCCATGTACCCAGTGTTTATTGTTTGCTACCAATCCAGCTTCATCACATCGATGTCTGCACGCATTCAAGACCAAGGGACAACAAATGGGCATCAAAGTGGCACACAGTCTGCCAGGAATTTGTGTACACAATGATCAAGTGGGTACGCCACCTGATGGCTCGTGAGGGAGACGCTCCGCATGTCTCGAGTGATGGGCATCCTGTCCACCGAGGGGGAGGCTCTGTGCTCCTTGGACTGCAGGGAGGAGGTCGGCAGAGGGCGCACGCCCGGGTGCTGCCCCCCAGAGGCCTGACTGGATGCCTGGCCCGGATTCTCAGCAGGCCGTGCCTCGCCTGCACCACATGCAGCTCAGCTGAAAAACCCGATCACCAGTGCCCAATTGCTGGACACACGCCAGCCTGCTTGGATCATGGCAGGCTGCAGGCTGATAGCACTGCCAATCCATTCCGTCAGCACATGAGGTGGCACTGCATCCTGCTCGTTCTTCAAATCTCAAGACCGCAGCTGGTGAGGGATCTGAAGCGCAAGGGAAAGCATCTCCATGTCCTTGGTGGACACAACGCAGCAGGAGATGTGCATATGCATTTGGCATTCCTGAAGCCTACGAAAGAAGCAGACGGCGGGCCACCAGAGCAGGCAGGGGTCGACAGAGCCTGTGCTCCAACTCAACTTCCAAAAGATGGTTTGGATCAGGCGGGGCGGCGTGCCTGCGGTGTGAGGGGTGGCCGGCACGGGCGCGGCGACCTGGATGGGCGACGACGGGGAGCCGGCCTCCACCACGCCCCGCACGAACTGCTCCGAATCTGCCGGCCAGATGGTCCACCCGGGGTGCCCGGGCCGCCACCAGGCCTCCGCGGCCGCCTCCTGCAGGCTGGCCGCCTTCTGTCGGTCGTACGCGGGGTGCTGCTGCAGGGTGGCCGTCATCTCCACCTGCCTGGCCCCCGGCTGGCTCCCCCTCCCGCTCAGCAGCCCTGAAACAAGTCACAGTGAGTGGGCTGCAAGACAGCGTGAGTGGACAGCAAGTCAATGTCAGTAGCGTGAGAGTGTTGTGCTTTGGGAGGATATGCTAGATCTTCGAGATGTATCCACGAAGCATTTGGCGCAGCATCATGGGTGTCAGATCATCAAAATTGCACATAGGCCAACTTGGGGACATTAGACTTTTCTGTCTAGGCCATAAACCATAAGACAGCTTTTGACTTCTCCTGATCGCTGTCATGCCAGAGGAGTCTTGAGCCCAAAAGATGGTCGCCTGAGATGCAAAGCACCATCCGCTGCAGAACAAGGTGCAAAACAAGTGTCAACACGCCCTCAAACCATGGAGAGGTGGGGATGTACCGATGGGTGCGTCGATGTGCACCCTGCCCAGGTGGCAGCGGAACAGCAGCCCCTGGGTGTGCGAGTCGTCCGACAGCCACACACGCATGCGGTTGTCCGTCTCCACCGCCTTGAGCGCATGCGCCTTGGCCGCCTCCCAGCCCTTGCTGGTGAAGTTGAGCACCTTCCGCAGCGTCTCTTGCAGGGGGACGTCACGCGCACTGCTCTCGACCAGGTCACGGAACTGACCCACTGCAGGTCCAAGAATGCATGAGGGCTCAGGGCCTCTGGGGGCGTCTGCTTCAAACCACGTTCCCAATGAAGCAGGCAGGCACAATGGCACTGAGGATGTCCGATCAAGTGTTACGTGACCAACTCAGGCTCGAAAAGGGACCTTCGATTGGCGCTTGCAGAGGTCTTGTAAGGAAGGCTTGTACCTCAACCAACAATGGGGATGGGAGTACCTGTGGTGATGGTGTTGTGGATCACATTGAAGCCCCCGATGCCCGCCGCCATGGCCGATGCCTTCACATCCTGGAGCTTGTGCTGGGTCTGCACACCATTCCAACTCTCATCCTTGCCAAGAAGGAGTAGGAGCTTCAATCTCAAAGTAATGGCGATCACCAGGCGATCGGAAGCATGTGCTGACAATGAATCGTTCCCTGTGTGACATTGCCTTTTCCCTACAGCACTGTGCTCCTTGAAGCTTCCTGCTGCAAGTCAAGTGGCCGGCGTTCATCCCTTCCCACCCTCCATCCCCGCATCACGATTGACCAATGCTTGCGCTGATCACAGGGCTGGGTTCTGTTCACAGGCGCGCACCTGCACCCCCACGTTCTCGATCCTGCTGACGTGCTCCTCGATGTGCGGGATCTCTGCCTTTTGGGCGCCCTTGACGCGCTGCGTGGCCACCACGAAGGCGTCGCTGACGGCCCACTGCACGCTGTCCAGGCGCTTGCCGGTGTCAGACTCGATGCCGCGCACCAGCATGCGGAACGGCGGCTTCTGCCCCGTCAACATGGCTATGGAGCTGCCGATGATGTTCACGCTCAGCTCCGCCTGCAAAATGGCCGTTTCCCCCTTACTGACCCATCCAACCATTTCAACAGAAGCCCCGCATCAGGCTGTCATAGATATCACGCCAGTGGCTTAGCCGCAGCAGAAGAATCTGTTGAAGCACATACTGGTGACTTTTTCACAGCAGGTAGGGCACCTCCTGTCTCGGCGAACAATGCGTGCCAGACCTCAACTGCCCCCCCATTCTGCCATCTGGAACGACCCTGTACTTTGTCCTCCCACGTGACCTGCTCTCTCATGCCCCTTTGCAGTGGCATGCTCAAGACAGGTCACCTGGCGCCCAGCATCTGTACTTGGTGCTTGTCAGATACGACCCCAAGACACAATCAACACAGCGCCACCAGCACACTTCCCCTGCCACCCACCTTGCCTCGGTGGAACTTGGCCACGATGCGGTGCTCCGCCGTCTGCTCGCTGCCCTTCCCCGGGGCCAGCACGGGCTTGCCCTTGGCATCCACCAGCAGCGTGTTGGCGTCCAGGAAGGCGTCCGTGATGGCGCCCGGCTCTGCCTCGCCGTAGCTCTTCCCCTCCACGATGCACGCCTGCAGCCACCAACTCAATGGTGTCACCACCACCCACACGCAATACCTCACCCACCAGATTGTCAATCTCCTTTTCTTGGCTCCCTGTCCCCTCCTGCAGGCCATATGTGCACACCAATACCCACCCTACCGCAATCCTGTCCCTGCCTTCAGAACTTTTGTATCAAGTCGCGACCAAACCCTGACGGTGAACAAACAGGTCATTCCGTACCTCCAGGTGCAGCCCGCTGAGGGCGTCGGGGCTGGCTGCCTCCCCTGTGTTGCGGTCGATCACCTCCACGATTATGGGGGCGCCGCACTTGGCCTTGATGGCGTCTCCGCTCAGGTACTTCTGAGCAAAGTCGCTGGTGCACCTCCGGTGGGCCGTGTTCTTGCACATGCCACATCGCTGGTCCAGGCACCCCAGGCTCCTGCGTCCCAAGCGAGCCCTTCCTTCAGCTTCCGCCGGTTCGTTTCGGAGAATATAGTGATGACCCTCAGGGGCACCTGGCTGTTGGAGCACTGCATTAATGTAGCCCTGCCTGGCAGCACGCTGAGATTTCGGCACAACATCAATGGCGGGTCATGTGGGGCAGGGTGGGTAGCTTGAGAGGCGTGAAGGTGCGAAGACGGGAGGGGCGGCTCACAAGCATGTGTGGCTGAAGGCCAGTTTGAGGTTGCGGGTACCCTCAAACTCCCCTGGCCGCAGCAGGTCTGCCAGGGCCTCCTGTGCCGCAGCTTTGACGGTGTCTGGGGACGCATAGAGCTTCTTTGCAAAGGTGTGGGACCCAGCAAAGTCGAGGATGCGGCTTCTGACATAGTCCTGCGAAAATGCTCTTTATTTTCAAGGCACTGTCAACCCCTTTCATCCTCTCTTGTGTGTGCGGAGGTCTGGGCTGTCTCGGTGCATCCCTCGGTACTTTTGTCCATGTATCCTGTCTAGCGCCTCTCGCAAACATTCCTTGAATCTTGTACGTAAGACAGGAAACGACGCCAAAGGCCCCGGCTGACTTTCTTTTCTCGCATCACCGCAAATATTATGGTATAAGTCCCCCAGAGTCAATGTATCCGATCGTGCTGCCATTATCGCTAGGAAAGCCAACAACTATTTTCTGGCTGACACCTGCTGTTCAAAGCAACTTCGCAGGCAGGTGCTCGGAAGACTGTCAAAAGACCCTCACTTCAAGAACTTTTCCTTTGACGGCGTGCAGCTCAGGTGGAAGGCCTATCGACGAGCCGCTCATGACTGCGGGGCCGTATTTTACGCGGATCCTGATCTCGTGAGATTATGCAAAGAGGAACCTAAACCCTGTCCAAGGAACACCTCCAAAATCCACAGTAGTGCAGCAAAATTTTCTGGACCATGGAGTGCAGATCTGGTTTGTGAGCTAGCGCTTGATGCCGGATAATTCTAAGCCCAGAAAGAACAGCACGGTCCCTAGCCCAATCCCCACGACCAGCAGCAGCGCAACCCTCTTGACAATGCCTGCACCCAAAGCACAGGTCTGAGCTGGATGCCTAGTGTCACTTGCCAGGCAACAGAAAGAGTCTCCAGAGATTCCTGATGGGCAGGGACATTGCCCACAATGACACCTTCTTTGGCAACAGAGAAAGACCTGACGACATATTGGAGGCAAACGGTGCCTACAATGACAATGCAGTGAATGCATGAGCAAGCATTGCGGTAGGATACAAGCCACGGTGGGATGGAAGGACCTGCAACGGTGGCATCCATTCCAGTGATATCTGTGCGCAGCATTTCGGAGAGGTCCATGTTGGGGTTGGGCTTCTGGAAGCCACCAGATCCGTCCCCCAGAGACATCTGCTCCCTTCGGCGGGCCTGGGACGGGGGCTTTGTCGCTTCCCTGACCGACTTGACGGTACGCGCAAACTTCTTCAGCTGCGCAAGGACCTGCAACATGGCCTGGTCATCCCAACCTTGCCAGCACATCCACCGTTTTTAGGGAAAAGGAGCAATTTTGATGCTGCCTGCATGTTCCGCATTCCGCACGCGCAGCAGAAATGATACTAAACAGAGGTAGAAACAAATTAAAGCGCTGTGTGGCCTTTTGTCAGTGAAGCCGGATGTGACAGCAGTGTGGACCCAAGGATGCAAGATCATTGGGGAGTGTGGGCCTGGTGAGACCCCCCTCATCTCTAAAGCTTGGCCCTGTCAAGGCCGTATCTCCTTGCAGGATCGAGCAATGATATATTGATCTCAATGTATGACTGACCTCACAGGCTATGCCCCTCTAGGCAACTCCCCATTGCCATACAAATGGACGGAAATTGACACCAAGGAGCTAGGAAAATTTCAAAGGCATTTTTTTGGGATGTGGAAGCCAACCTGAGGACCAGACTTCCACTTCACCAGGTCACTGTTGCCCAGGGCTGCCTCAAAGTCCAGGCCATAGTCTAATCCTTCTGCACAAATGACAGCCCTCCCCTAAGTCAACTGTACATGGATGCATGCCCCAAAACTTGAGCCAAACATGTGCCATTCCCACCCACTTGCCGCCATGGTCAGGAGAATTTTGCATTGATGCAGAACATCTGCCCGCTGCGTCCACATAAATCAAAGCGACACAGGTGTAGAAGAGGGCGATTAAAAAAGGCAGAGGAAACATCAACCTCTCAACGTCATCTGAGCTTGCTCTATGTCTCCGAATGAGGCGTGCACAACGGTGGCGCCATACAATGCATTTTGCCGCTCCTCTATGCCGAGATCTTTCTGCACAAAAGTCAATATTTGAGATGGCACACGCACCAGGATACAGCACATCTCCAATGACTGGCATCAGCTTAGACTGCCTGAGCTCATTTGCTGGATTATATTAGTCCTGCAAATCAGGGCTACAGATCCGAAAATGCGTCAATGGGCAAGGATGTTCCTGGCAGAAGTGAAAGTGCGCCATTGAAATCCATCCTCCAAAACCCTCCTGGTATGATGATTACACTTGTCCCCAGCTCACCTGCTGCAATGCTCGCTCGTACAGCTTCAGAGCGCCCATCCTATTCCCATCCTCAAAAAGCTCTCTGGCTTTTGCAAAGTCCTCCTGTGTCTGCATAGGCACACACGGCATGCAGGCTTGTAGGAGATTTGTCATTGCACCACGCACCGCAAATGCTTGTGAACCATGCACAGCAAGGCTTCCTTTGCGCAACGAACAGATTCTGGCGGATTATCTGGGTGGGACAAACAGACCTGGCTGTCAGCATACGCCCCAATTCTGCGAGCCCTTTTGCAGCGGTTACCTGTAGAGGTATCGCACTACGTGATTGGAGTCTTGTAAATTTTGCCAGCATAGACATGGAGACATCTGTGGTTTCAGAGGGAGGCCAGGGACAATTCGCTTTTGAGTGAGGTGGGGGCTGAGCTTTTAGCAAAGAGCAATTTGGAGCTTGTGATGGATGCATGTCAGTCATATCTCTGGACATCAATGTGTAGAGAGGGACCAAACTGCCGACCTTGTACTCTGCATGCCCCTTCAAATTTCCAGCGTGATGTTAATCTCGGGCCGTTGAGATGCAAATGCTGCTGCAGAAGCATTGCTTCCAGCGCTCAAGCACAGCGTAAGGCTCAGATATTTCGAAGATTTTGCTGCAAAGGGCAGAGCGTTCTTGACATTCTGAAGAGAGGGGGCGAGCCCCATGCGTTTGTCAGTAGAAATACTTCTTTTACGGATTGCTGACGATCGACACCACTGAAGTGAAATTGAGCTCACAACCGTCACGCGATCTAGAGAGTGACGCTTTGACAGAGAGACAAGCTACCTGGTGGAGCAAGCTACGTCTTCTCGAAGCGTTCAAGCGTCATATGCTTAATGCATTGAGGGATCAATGGAAAGACTGCTCTTTAGCTGGTGAGATGTCCCCCGCTCAGCTTCGAGGGTAGTACACAGATGCTGTGTCAGTGAAGCTACCAGCAACACCCGTGAGAAACTCCTCGGCCAAGGGACGGTGCCGGTGCACGTGAGGCTCTTGGCGAACATCTTTGCATCAAATGGGGACAATTGATAAGCTTTCTGGTTCCCCGTTGCATTACGTCGCCCTGACCGTTTTATCCTTTCCTCGTTTCAATGCATACCAGACGGTTTGATTGTTTAACTTTAATTATCTACAGGTGCAGAAGCTCTCATTTTTCTCAATTTAAACCTACACCGATATCATACCTCCAAGTCCCTTCCCTAGTCTCTGGCTCTGCATTCATATCAAGTGAAGGAGCCTTCGTTCCTTGTCACCTGGGAATGTTGCATTGCAGTCCTTTTAACGGCTTTTGAGCAGCCAGCCTCCTGTGTAGGTGGCGAGAATTGAGGGGCACTTCCTTACCACAGCTGTATTACGAGAGAGGCAGCAATTCCGAGGCATTGTTGGACCAGTGTCCTCGCCTGCATAGATACTACACACCGCCCCTGTGTGCCAGAAACAAGCATGTCCATCTCATCATCAGCGGCGGTGAGTCACATTCTGACACACCCCCTACATCAGGGCTCCCGTGTTCTGCAAACCCAGCGTGCATGCCTCGTTTTCACAACAGGACATGTAAACAAATTTGCATGGCAGTTCATGCCTTGGGTTGCACTCTCCCTGTCAGAAGTAACTCTTTTTGGGGTTTGAGGGATGCATAGCGGCCATTGAGTCTCCTCTTCTCGGAGATGCTGCAACAAGTTCTGTCGCCTGATGGCAAGGATTCTGGCATGTTTTCTGAAGACTATCCCTGGAAAAGGTATGGGGATGTGGAGAAAGTCTGTGGAAGTTCCCTCAGACCTGTCCTGGAATGCTGGAAATAGCTGGCGGTCCACTGCCACTGAAGTGCACCAGATTATTGCTGAGGGGCGCTGCTGTGTCATGTTGCAGTGCTGCGGAAATGGTTCATCTCGGCAAAGTATAGGCGCCAGCTGGTGACCGCACCGGATGGGGGCATATTTGCCCTAGACTGGTTCAGGGGGAGCAACAGGAAGAAACGGATACCACAGGATGCACCCGTCGTTCTGGTTGCCCACGCCCTTTGCGGTGAGCTGCAATCTCGGAGAACATGATGAGCGCATCCTTAAAGGACCTACGCTTCATCGTGGTCCCACCAATCTGGAAGCAGGAATCCTGTCAGAACCACGGCTTTGAACATCTCCTTTGTTGCCTTTTCCTTTTTCTCAGCACCTGGGGTTTGGCCTGTTCCCTTTTAAATCCACAGAAGAGTAAGTCTCATGCCCTGCGACCTGCTCAGGTCCTCGGCTTGGGGTGTCTGTGCAGACAAATGCAATATCTTCTGACTAAGCTGAGAGCAATGCAGGTGACTCAAGCGATGGCTTTGTCAAGTGGATCTGCTTGGCGTTCTACAAGCTGGGGTGGAGGGTGGTGGCCTTCAACTACAGGTACAGCCCTCCTTAAAACCCTGGGATGCTGCTGTGGTCTTCAAAAGCAGTCTTCAACAGAATCAAGGGAATGCACGTAAGAGTGAGATGTCTGGAAGGGCAGCTGCGTTGCTCCTCACACCTTTGCGTCTGACTGTGGGGCACTGTGTTCTTCAGGGGATGCGGGGGAGTGCCGCTGACGACGCCCAAGATCTTCTGCCAGGCAGACACCTCCGACATCTTCGAGGCTGTCAAGGAGATCCGCTCGCAATTCCCGGATGCCCCCATTTTCGCGGCTGGGTTCTCCTTGGGCGGCTACACCCTGAACAAGTACGTGGGGCAGGTGGACACGGGGGTGTATGGCCCAGGTCAGCGCTTCCTCCCGCTAGACTGGTTGTTTGTTAGGGCAAGCACGCCCTGTGACAGAACATACAAACTGGCAATTTACCTTGCTGCGAGGCCATGGCGTCACGTAGGCAAGGGAAGTGGCATGCAGCAAAGACCACAGCCGACAAGAAGGCTTGAAATCTCCATGTGGTTCCAGGCATTATGATCTGGGGCAAGGGATGGGGATGAGAGGGGGTCGCACAGATAATCCTCAAGAGAGGGCACATTTATCACAAGTTTGGTTTTACATGTTTGGTGGATCTGCAGAGTTGCAGGCGGTGATCAGGTAGTTTGCAATGTGGAAAATTCATGGGTGTTGCATACTTTTCCGGACATGAGGGGGGCTAATCCGGCTGGCTGACAGAGGGATGAGGCCGGCCCTCTTTGATCCCCAAAAGCATGTGACAATGAACAGGGTGCCAGACCCTGACAGGGGTCACGGGCGTGCAGAGGGCAAGCTGGAGGGGGTGGCTTGTTTAGGCAGCGGGTACGACTTCAAGGCGGAGATGGCGCTTGGGGAGGAGTCGGGTGGGCTGTCGTACGACCTCATCATCCTGCACTACTGGAAGGACTATGTGCAGAAGCACCGCCGCATGCTGGTGAAGGCCGGCATAGATCTCACGGCCGTCAAGAAAGCGCGCTCACTGCCGGTCCGCATTTCGCCACCCCCCCTGGCCCATTCCTCACTGTCTTTATTGCTTGCAAGGGGGGGTGGGGGGGGCGGAGAGAGAGCGGTATTGTCATGGTCTGAGAAGAGGGTGATGCAAACGGTGAGGTATGACTCGTTGCAGGCTGGAGCCGGCTGCACCTGCACCAGCACGTTTCGAGGGAGCAAGCAACGGCGGCGGCGCTGTGAAGCACGAGAAGAAGGAGAAGAAAGAGAAGAAGGACAGGAAGAAGAAGCGGCGCCACAAGGAAGCATTCCGAGAGGAGGAGCAGTTCTTGCCGTCGGAAGCACCTGTGGAGACAAGGTGAGCGCCCAACGAATCTGCCCTCGAAACCTTTTGGTGATTGCAGCCCCTCCCTGCCTCGCCACATTCCAGCCTGCAGGCTCGTACTGCGGTGGTCCAGGCAGTCTAGAGCGCAGATCAGGCGAAAGGGGTCTATCTAAGCACTCTGGTGCAAAATTTCCAGTCTCGATGTCCTTCAGACTTGCCACTGCCGACTCTCCAGATGCATACCTGCTGCAAACATACTCAGGTCTCACGTCAGGCACCTATGACTGCAGGCACAAGCGGAAGAAGAGGGCGCCTCAGCCAGACTATGATGAGGAGGAGCAGCAGTACTCGGCTGCATATGAGGCGGAGGAGCCGCCTGCCCCTGTCAGACCCGTGGCGCCCCCTCCAAGGTCAGGAACCCTGCAACTCCTGACCCCAGCAGATCCCACGCTGCACTGCACGTGAAATTGCACATGAGTCAGGGTGCACAATCTCAGATGCTGATACGGGCCCCCCTGCAGAGATGAGAGAAATAATCATTTTCGACCTCTGCTGTGTCAAAGACAGAATATCAATCGTCGCAAAACCTGCATCGGAGGAGTGGCATGGTTCGGCCACTCTGAGACCCAATTTTCCTGCCACTGGTCCTGTTGCTTATTACTGTGTCAGATTTGGACGCTTTGGAAACACAATGTAGCTTCACTAAAATTCACATGCGAACCCTGCAAGGTCCCTGTGTCATGCAGGCCCCCCCTCATGGTGCCACAGGTGGCCGTTGCCCCGGTGAAATCCAAAGTGCCCTCCCCCCCGCGCCTCGAAGACCTGCGGCGCAAGTACGGCTTGGCCAATGCCAGCCCCGCCTCCTCCGTCAGCCCCAGCCCTCCACCCGTGGCCCAGCCCCCTGCCCCTGTTGCCAAAACCCTGAGGCCCGTGCAGCCGATCGTCCAGCCCCTCAGGGCTGCCAAGCTACCTGCACAGGTGACGTGATACCCAAGCCTCCTCTGTGCAGCTTCTATGCTGATCCCAGAGCCCAGGACAGATGTGATCTTCACCACATGAATCGTGCCGCGTGGCATTGATGATTCATGCTTATGTGGCTGCATTTGCTGAGGTATGAAAGCCAAGGGAGAAGCTGCTGAGCCTCTGACTCTTCGTTCAAGTAAAAGGGAAGGTGAAGAAGATTCAGCCCATAATGGGTGATCGTCCTGAAAATACAGCTTGATTCTGGAAGCACGAAGGATTGCAACTTAAACGCTACGACAGAAGCTATTGGATGGAAATTGAGGCTGTCGTGCAGGTGAGGGAGGCGGCTCAGGCGGCTGCAGCGGCTGCGGCACAGCAGGAGCAGGCCAGGCAGGAGCAGGCACAGCCACGCGCCCCCCCTCCCCTGCAGCTGCGATCCACAGGACGGCCTGTGGTGGATAGCTACCCAGGCATGCGCCCATCCACTCTTGCCTTTCACCAGCCCTCCTGTTTCTTTACCCTGTCGGTGGTCAGCTGGGAAGAATGCGGAGGACACTCATGCTGTAGAGGCGATTGCACCCTCTGCTCTGCTTGTGTGCCTGGCAGCTGGCCGTTGTAGGAAGCCAGTAGAGGCATCATCAGAGAGAGTTTTTGCCATGCGCTGCATTGCTGATGGTGCATGAGAGCACAATGCCGGCCCTGAGGAAGGTCAGGAGGAGACGGGGTGCAGGCGGAAGGGAGCATTTCAGAGAGGAGCGGGCCCCAGCGGTGGTCCAGCCCAAACAGCAGCAGCAGCCGCAAGGGCGGGGTCAGCGAGATCCAGAGCCAGTTGTTGCCAGGTGAGCTGTGGCACCTCCTGCTGTGAGGAGGGCCAATGAAGCCTGAAGTAGGAGAAAATTCCCGGGGACTGGTAGCTCTGTGATGGGTGCAGAATGCAGTGTATCTTCCATTGCATGCATGGATCTTGGAATGGGCCGGGGATTGTATGGAGGCGCTGTGGTCGTATGCACATCGGGCTGAAATGAACGCAGCAGTGTTGACACAAGTGACCGGATTGGTTCCTCTCCTAGATGTCATGTCTGGATTTTCAATTGCCCCCTGGTGCAGAGGCAGGAGCCAAGGTCGCAGAGGACACTCACCTGCAGCAAGGGGTAGGCAAAACAGGCGGGCCAGCCCTGTCCGGCGCAGAAGGTCAGACCTCAAACCTGCAAGGAAGCAGTGAAAGCATGTGTGCATTTGCTCAGAGATGGTGGGCTGGAGAGAGGGTCGCAAGTCGATCTCCGGCTGAACATCCGTAAAAGAAAAAATTAGGTAGGATTTCCTTTTTTGCGCCCCTTCATCCCATCGTCTGCAAGAAATCTAGCCCAGGACTGCGCACTGTGCAGGAGTCGGTCATACAGCAAATCCAGCTACAGTCGCAGCAGCAGCAGCAGGAGCAGGAGCCGTTCCTCCAGCCGCAGCTCATACAGCCGCTCCCGCTCCAGGTCTCGATCCAGGTCCAGATCAAGTTCCAGGTCTCGATCGCGATCCAGGTCCAGGTCTGGGTACAGGTCGCGCTCCAGGGGCACCTCCTCCACATCCGCGTCACCCACCCCCGAAAGGGTAGCCCTCTCTCTATCACATCCTCCATCCTTATGTCTCCAATGGTGCCGCACGCCTGCTCTTCGCCTGGTATGAGAGTTGGTGGACCTTGTCCAGTCAAGGAGGGGGAAGAGAGGGTACTCCTCCATTCTCTGCGATTCAAGACCTTTTGGTGGTGGAACCAGTATTGCTGAGGGGCTGCGCCTGCGCCTGCATCAGCGTGCTTGTGATCATACGGCTCGTCAAAGTTCAGGGAGTGATCCCCATGGAATTCTGCAGGTGCAGCGGGCGAGGTCGCCGGTCATTCCCAAGCGTATGCGCATGGACGAGGTGGTGCCCGCAGCGCAGACAGGCGGTGTGAGCACGAGCAGGGCCGGAGAGGCTTCCCGCCGAGCCGCTTCCCGAGTGACCGCGGAGGTGTGCAAAATCTGCTTCCAACCCCAAAACAGCAAAATGTATGAATGCAAGAGATATCTTGCCCTTGCAACGTGCGATTTTCCCCGTGCAATGCCCATTGCATGTTATTGATGCAACATAATCTCAAAGCGTTACACACTCAATCCAGCAGGGCGTTGATTTCGATTTCCAGGAAGAACCTCGGGGCTATAAGCAATCTGATGCAATGTCAACCACAGGGGCTTCTTTTTGTCTCGCAGAAGTCGTGCCTCCTAATGACAAGTCTGTCTGCTCAGAGTTGGTCTTGCGCTGACACCTGGTCTGGTACAGGTGAACAACAGGGCTGCCAGTGCCCAGAAGCCTGCCGCCCCCCGCCTCTGGACGCCCCCTCGTGACACCACCACCGCTCCTGCCTCTGGCGGTCTGCCGCAGAAAGCCGTCCCCAGCGGCCAGGCCGTCAAGCAGGCCAAGGGGACGCCCCCCTGGGCGGTCCCTCGCAGTCGCGTGCTGCGCCTAGCCAACATGGTGATTTTCTTGTCAGAATGTCTGAGCCAAACCATGACCATTGTTCACAGTCCTGATGGG
>QAXI01000458.1:1554834-1596963 GCA_004335615.1 Chloroidium sp. JM | reverse complement strand
GGGGAGGGGGGGGGGGGGGTGGCGTGCCATTGGGGTGAACAGCATGGTACGTGCAAAACGGGCAACCTAGAGCTGGAAAGGGCACAGACTTGATGCCTTCTTCCTGCTTGTAGTTCAGGGAATGCTGTGACTATTCCACAGGGTCCTGTCTAAGGCATGCCATCTCAAGCAAGAGGGCACGCACCCTGAGCTGCTCGAAGCGGGTGTCCTGGAAGAGCTGCAGCGTCTCGGGGTTGGTCAGGTCCGGCCTCTCCCTCTGGTCCCTGTACTGGTACCTGCACCCCAACGCCCAGCATCAATCCCCATGCTTGAGACTATCGCAAAGACTCTACCCATTGCTTTACCTGAGACTTCGTTCATCACACACCCTGGCCCATGCAACGTCCATCAGTCGATTGCTGGGAGTCCACATTGTACACTGCTTTAGAACGCTTGGCTGCTCTGAATTGGCCCACTGCTTCAGTCCCTTCAAAAGAAGAAAAGGGGGAACCTGGGCCCTTTTGAGGGGTCAGCAGGCCCTGGTTGCGACCCACGGCAGGGTGACTCACTTGTTGAGGCTGTTGAGGTGGTTGCGCAGGATGTCGCACAGGCGGCGGAACTCGGTGGTGCGCTTGTAGTTGAGGCAGAACTGGAAGGCCTTGGCGGCCGTCATGGCGTACAGCGACTCCAGCTTGACGTTGTTGCGCAGCACGTCCAGTATGGTGCGGTATGTCTCCCACAGAAATTTGAACCAGGGGGTCACCAGCTCGCGATCCGTGCGGTCCTGCATGAGCGGCAATTCCTCAGAGACACCATACAATGTGTGTATGTCTTTGATGGCATGAATGTGGATGCACGACTTTCGTGTAGACTGTATGCTTGCCTCCCCTTCTGTCCTCGCTTTCCTGATTCCAGACTACACTCCAATGCGCTGCTGAATACCCTCCCCTCCCTCCTTACTAAATATTTTGAAACACATGTGCCCAGCACACTGCTTCCTTCTCCTTAACATCCACACATTCCACTGCCATGGAATAGGCGTGGTGAAATATCAGGAAAATCGCAAAAAGTGGCTGAAATTGATTGTATGTGGATGTTCAATCCAGGCATGCCAACAGCAGCCAGTTGCGCAATTTCCTGATTTCCATGAACTGTCTGTAGAAATCATTTTTTGGTGGGCTCAGGTTAACGAGATTCAACTTGCGTCATCTTGGCTCGAAAGCTCTGATGGTACGGACAAGTATTTTACTCATCATCGCCCCTTGGTGGGAAGCACAGGTGAAGGTGTTGGGGAGGCAGAGTGTCCACAGACACATGCAGGTCAAATGGCGATGCTTGCGGGTATTTGGGAAGTCTGTGCCACACAGAGCAATGCACAGCTCAAGAGCCCACTGCTGGAATAGGCACCCAGAGGCCTGGAAACACTTTGGGCCAGAGCTGCCTCACCTTGCCCTTCTCCCCACTGACGTAGCTGAGCATGAGGTCTTCAGGGGTGGCATCAACTTCCAGATCCTCCACATCCAGGGCCAAGGTCTGCAACCAAAGTGAGCAAACTCTTCAGCAGTTACGCCACATCGTCCATTTCCATCTGGTAGAGCATGCCAGAACTAGCAGGAAGGGATGTTTCAGTGTAAGCTGATCGATCTACCTCCAAGAGCAACACAATCTTCCAACTGTTAAACTGCCCGCACTGCCAGCTGCTCTGCATTGCATGCAACCTGCTCCTCCTGCCACCCCACCGCCTCTTCAGAGGTGACAGAGCTCTCATAGCAGAATCCCAGCACTCATAGCAGAATCCCAGCAAATCAGGCAGTCCGCAAACGCCTTGCATTTTGCACAATTGAAGCAATGAATGGACCCAGAATGCAAATGTTTGACAGACAACCCCTCAGCTTTTTCACATTCCCGGGACGCACCAGGTCCGCCTTGGATTGCGCCTCCTCCGCCTTGTCGGTGGCTGTCTTGAGGAAGTACTTGATGACCTCCTCCAGGCTGCTCACGTTGACGTGCTGGCACACGTTCCTGTAGTGGATCAGCCCGTCCTTGGCCTCGCGCCCCTTCTTCAGCTCCACGCACAGGTCGATGTACCGCATCATGATCTGCTCCAGCACCTTGTGCCACGTCCTGTGGCGCTTGCTGGTGATGATGTCCTGGTGCACGAAAACGGGCTTGAGCAGAGGCAAGGCATCTGGACTTTCTCCTGTCTTGGATGTACCATAGCCCCTGGGCATCATCTCTGGTCGTGCAGAATTGGTGTGCATCCAGATTGATGCATGAATCGTTGCTGATAGTGTGCTATTCATGGGTTCTGTATCTGGCTGTTCTTGGCAGGTTTTAGACCAGGCTCAGCAAATGATTTCCTCTTTACGCCACGCGCTTGCTATAGGAGCACGACTTAAAGTGAGAACTCATCCATCGCAGATTTCAAACGCTTGAAAAGGGATAGATGGTCATCATCAAACTCCTTATATGAGTCAGAACGGCATCTGCACAGCATTGAAGGCCACTGAAAACTCGTCCAGATTATTCATCAACCAGAACTGCTCACATGGAGGGTCTGCAGTGCCGATCTGGGTTGCCCAACTGCGATCAGCTCCTCAGCCCTTTTGAGGGCATTCTCTGGTTTCAGGAAGGCCGGGCCTCCCCTGTGGAACCTCGACATGACGTGTGATGTTCACAGATATAGAATGCGCTTTGTCTTTCCTTGATGCAAGAGTGAGGCGGCATGACTCATCATTGAATTGCATTCCTCTTAGATCTGTCTCCAGCTGAAACTTGCGGCAATGCAATTCGATGCCTTCCATCTGCCCCAATGTCCCGCGGATTCCAGGGGTATTCAACCAGCTCCTGAGAAAGTGAAGAAAGGGCATGCACGCCAATGCAAGTTGTCCATGCAGCGACGGAAGTCTACAAGTGCACGTAACTTGCTCTTTCTGGACCTCTGCACCTTAAATACTTTGTACGACTGCTTCAGGGACCGACGCTGCTCTACATACTCTGAAAAGGAGGAAGCTATGGCACCCTGGGAACAACAGCAAGGCGCAATACACCAGAGCAAGGGTCTGGGCAGCAGAGTCAGCGCCAGCAAAGGCAGAGACTCCCTTATTGGATGCTTTGCAACGGCACAGCGAGCAGGAGACACGACCGTTCCACATCCCAGGCCACAAGCAGCGACCAGAGGCGCTGCCACAGCTGTTCAGGGGTGGTGCGGAGAGCATCCTCCAGTACGACCTCACAGAGCTGCCGGGTGCGCTGCGAATCATACACAGCACCGCTTTCACACATGAGCGCTGCATCCGAATCTCCTTCCCCCTCTAGTCAGATCTCTGATACTCTGTCCTGAAGATCTGGATATGCTGGCATGATGCTTTCCAAAAGGTTGAGAGCATGCATGCGTTAGCAGGCCTGGACAACTTGGCTGCCCCGGATGGACCCATTGCAGAAGCACAGCTCCTCGCAGCAGAAGTCTTTGGGGCTGAGCAAACGTTCTTCTTGGTGAACGGCACCAGCGTGGGCTTGCAGGTGCCCTCCTCACGCACAGCAGAAATGCCAGCGCTTTTCACGCCATCTTTCCTGGCAACGAATCCCTGAATGCTGACTGTATATGCCAGTCATACTTTCAGGTGTGCAGGCAGCCATCATGGCCACCTGCAGTCCAGGGGATATGCTCCTGGTGGCCCGCAATTGCCACGTCTCTGTGTTTTCAGCCATGACACTCGCAGGTGACACCCAAAATTATTTTCTTGGAACGACCTCAAAGCTAGCCATTGGTTTGCATTGCGCACAAATGGAACACCGGAGGAGCCCCTGTCTGCTGAGCATCGCTCCCCTGTGACATCCCAAATGTCAAGGCTACTGAAGTTACCAAGGGTCAGATTACCACACGAATTGTGCTCCTATAGCAAGTATGGGGTTTTGCAAAAGAGATCTGTTAAGATAATCAAGCTGGAAAATGGAGAGAAGATGCACGGCACGACAAGTCGTGCAGGGTGCAACCCTGTCTGGGTGAAGCCCACGCAGGACGAGGAAGCCCAAATTGCCACCTGCGTCACCCCCGAGGCCCTCCTCCATGCCTACCACCAGACGGCGGCACGAGGCACGCCTCCCAAGGCAGCCGTGGTGGTGTCTCCCACCTACTTCGGGAGCTGCTCCGACATCCGAGGTGATTCTCCCTCCCGTCCTCAAATTTTATATGATTCACCTGCTTTGCAAGATTGTGGCCTGCTCCTGTCCAGCTGTGGGACGAAGTGACCACCATGACCAAGCCCTCTAAGCCTGCATAAGAAGAGAGCGCCACCTCCGGTCACTCCATCCCGGGGTTCAAGCAGCACAAACCACAAACAGAATGCAGCAAATCAGGGCATCTCATTGTTCGGAGCGTTGCCGAGGCAAATCGGTCAGAAAAATCGCAACTGCCCTGCGCAGGCCTGGCAGAGGCGTGCCATGGGGTGGGCATCCCCCTGGTGGTGGACGAAGCGCACGGCGGGCACTTCGGGCTGCGGCCCGGGCTGCCCCCCTCGGCCATGCAGCAGGGGGCGGATGTTGCGGTGCAGTCCACCCACAAGACGCTGGGCGCCCTGGGGCAGGCCTCCATGCTGCACTGCCAGGGCCCACACGTCTGCAGGCAGCGCCTGGCGGAAAGCCTCAGGACGCTCCAGGTCCCGCTTACCGACTTTGAATTTTGGAATCTGTGGCCTGTGCATCAGTATACTGGGGGGCTTCCACAGCCTGTGTGGGAGCCGAAGGTGACTCATGGGGCAATCCTTGCCCTGGTATTGGCCCTGAGAGGGCGGGGAGGCCACATGGCATGCTGCTCCAGGTTTGCCTGCAAAAATCCCATGTAAACTCCTGCATCGCTGCAGTGCGGAAGCACAAAAGTGCTCGAATCGTTCTTCCATCAATCTTGCTGCCGGTGCAATACTTGGTGGGCTTAATGAGGTGGGGAAAGGCTTGTATTGATAGATTCCATGACGCTTGTGAAATGGCTTCGATGTGATCCCACCAATGCGAAAGGTAGTGGACCAGGTTTAGGTGCTCAGACCAGTCCATGAACACTTGGATCATGACAGCCCCAGTGCTGCAGACAACCAGCCCCAGCTACCTGCTGATGGCCTCGCTGGATGCGGCCCAAGCCCAAGCCAGGCACATGAAGGCGGGCAGCCTGGCCTTCCCGTTGGAAAGCATCGCTGCTGCCAGGGCTCAGCTGCAGAGCATGCCCCACATCACTCTGGTGGAGAACTCCCAAGGTAGGCAAGTGTGAGCTCAGCTCCAAGGTATGAGCTCTTCACTGTGTTGGGAGACAGGGGAGCCATGCAAGTCATGGCGAGCAGAGCAGCAGTTCCAGGTTGTTCCTCGGGACACTCCACGCAGAAGTCTGCACCGATGCTTGGTGGATGAGGGTAGCCAGACGTGTCTCCTGATGCAGGCTGGTCAGACCCTTGGCGCATCACGCTGGATGTGAGCGGCCTGGGGGTGACAGGATTTCGGTTCGAGAACCGACTGCAGGATGAGTGGGGCATCTTCCCTGAGCTAGCCACCCACAAGGTGCCTTCCCTGGTGACGTGTCCCTAGATTTGGTAGCTTTATCTGCGGTCGACCGATGACAGGAAGCATTGACAATCTCAGATACCCATGTCCTGACCTATTGGTGACCCAGTGATTAATCTGGCTGACCCTGTCTGCTCTCAAGCAGGAACGCTCGTCTGCAATTAGCTTGCCTACTGCCACGGATGAATCCCATCCTGAATGCTCTTGTGCAGGTAGTGGTGTTTGCCCTTGGCCCAGGCAGCTGTCAGTCCGACTCGGACCACCTGGTGCAAGCCATGCACCATTACTGCAACGCCACGCAGCCAGGCATGCAGGAAAGGGGATGCAGCACGCCAGCGCCAGAATTACATGCACCGGAGCTTGCACCGGTGCCAAGGATGGACCCGAGGGCGGCATTCTTTGCAAGCAAAGAAATGTGAGGCTTTCAATTTGAAGCAAGGCGTCTGTGGGGTCCTGTGGTTGTGAGTATTCTGACACCGGCTCGCGTGCATGACCTACCTGACCTACCTTACTGCAGCCGGCCAGCCGATTGCTGGTTGCAAACTGCAGGGTAGACTTTGGAGATGCTGAAGGCAGGATCAGCGGAGATCTGATATGTCCATATCCACCAGGTCGATGACTCTTCCTTTCAATTTCAGTTGCTAAATAGTGTGCAACATTTGCATCTATGTTGGCTCATTGCAAAGCTTCAAAGATTCAGGAGATATAAAAGACATCGCTGCTGCAGGAATACCTGTTGTATTCCCAGGAGAAGAGCTGACAAACCATGCTATGCAAATTTTACGCTCAGTGATGGAAAGCGGAGGTAGGATCACAGGAGCAGCTGATAGCAAGCTCCAGCAGCTTTGTGTGATCATTGATGACGATTTGGATTTAGAAAACAATCCCAAGTGATGATGCAGCTCTAAGGGCAGGTGCGTTAATATAATTTGCCATGGCATACATTTGTACCATGCAGATTTCCATTGACGATTTTGATTTGCGTTGCATAACAAATGCTGTGTGGATGTCTCAGTGGCCTTGAGCATGAGATGCTGAAAGCAATTACATGATTGTTATGCGAATATAGGAGATGGGTTGACAAATCGGTGTAAACTTAACATGGCGCTCTAATAGGAAAGCTTCACATGCGTCCGACTTTTAGTCAAGTAGGTGGAAGCGCCCCCTTACTTGTAATGTTGCTATGAGGTTTCCAATTCAGAATCAAGAGTAGGCTGGTTCAACGGTGAAATTAACCATTTATCACCTTGGAGCATCCGAGATAGTCTGCGCAAGCATGAAGGTAAGATTCTCACCTTATGCACATGCCGCTATACGTGCCGGCCATCCCGTACGGGCTCAGCTGATTTGCTCCCATAGTGGACATCATATGTCGTAGAGCACTGCAAGCTATTGTCGCCGCTTTTGACCCTGGAGGGGCAAGAAACCATTTGGGGCACACGCATGCCGCGACACGTAACTCAACTTTTCATTGCAATATTGTGCAGGGGATAATCGCGATCTTAGCTATCTCATCCATTGGAGCCGCAGTGGCCCAGCCATTCTTGCCAGGCCAAGGAGTGGGCCCACTGGGAACTTTCAGGACCACTGATTCAGGCAAGTCTTCCTTTTTGAGTCGAGAATGATGTCTACTTGAGATCTTTTGCTCTTTACAACTAGTCCTGATAAAAGGCCGGAATACATCATGTTAGTATCTTTGCCCCCTCCCCTCCGCCCAACTTTCTTCCTCACTTAGTCTACCCACTGAAATGACAACTGGAAATTTCAGGCGGCCCTTACAACATCTCTCTACTGAGCACGCAAGCCAATGAGGTAGCTGCGGGAGGTGCCGCCAGGGGCAACTTCACGGACAAGGACATTGTCGACTTCTTGGTGAATGTTGAGTGCCTTGAGGGGCAGTTCGACACTTGGGGTGCCTTCGGCCGTGGCTTCATCAACGACCTCGGCAAGGGAGGCCCTCAGCCCATCGGTGCCCAGAAGGCCAACATCAGTGCCCAGAACTTGCCTTACATGGAGGAGGTAGCCCTGAACGAGCAGGTACATCCTTTGTACTGCATAACATACCTCTTTGTGTTCCACGCCTACGATTGTCTGGGACTGAGGGTGGCTGGCTGGGAGTATGTGGAAGTGGTTTATAGGATCTTCTGGGTGAAACCTTTGTGAAAAAGCAGCCCCGTTGCCATCTAGGATTGAGAAGGCAGCGTGAAGCAATCATGCAGAAAAGTCTGATACCCAGGTTGCTTCTGCAGGGCCACGCTCTTTTTACCAGGCAGGCTGGAGGCGCCAACCCCTGCCCAGTCACTGACCCCACCGGCGGCTTCAACCAGTTCTTTGCCCGCGCCTACGGCCTGAACGGAACAGTCGAGCAGACCTACGGAACAGCTTTCAACCCCTACCTGAACGACCAGAATTTCTTCCTGTCCGTGGTGACACTGGAGGAGTTGGGCGCCACAGGTCAGCACCCTATTCTTCCCTAGAACTGCTTCTTCCAGTCTTTGTGACAGTCCCTGTGGCAGCAAAAGCCAAAGGCCAGAGCTGCCTAAGAATTATCAGAGTTTGTAGCCCCTTGTATTTGTATTGAAGGCTGTTGTACTTTTGTATTACACCATGGCTCTGGCAAACACTGGAAGCTGAGTTGACTCCCGCGGAGTGTGATATGACGTCCGCTTCTGTCTGTGCAGGCAACAAGGGTCTGGCTGGCATCATCAGCAACCCAGTCATCGCCAACGGAGTTGCAGGCCTTGCGACCAGTGCCACAGCTCAGGCAACCGTCGAGCGCTTTGTACTCTGGACGCTCCGTGACACTGTACGTTTCCCAAGCTCTTCTTTGCCTTCCAGCTCCTAGCCAATTGGCCCACTCCCTGCCCCTGTCTCCTGTCCCTATCTTTCTGCACCTTGTTTCCGGCTCGAAGATTCTCAGGCAAAGCCCAGGAATTTGTGCATCAAGCAGTAGAAAGGGTAGTCTGATTCATCTTTCATGTGCAGATCGTTGAGCCATTCAACGAGACCGTGACCCAAGTGTTTGCTCGTATGAGCGCCCTGAGAGATGAGCTTGATGGCACCGGTCAGCAGACCGACCAGGGTCTGACCAACGACGATCCTCGCTTCATTGCGGTGCCTGACAGCTACATTAACCTCATCCCCACTGACGTGCGTGGACTGACGCTGAACAGGACACCCCAGCAGGTAGAGCAGTTCCTGACAAGAATACATCTGACTGCCCCCTTGCATGCCCCCCTGATCCTCCCCCACCCTGCTAGATGCTGGAGGATGTTTGCACTGGGCAAATTGTGCAAGCATGCATGCGGAACTAGACATAATCTCACCGCTACCCTTCTGGGCCAGCATCGTGCAAAGATGTACAACCCACTGTGTTCCACTGGTCGTCACCAATTGTTGCAAGGCTGTCAAAAAATGTCCTTGCGAAGATTCAAAAGTTGGTATCATTTCCACTGCAGATCATCAACATTGTGACAATCGGAAATGGCACGCGTGGTGGCTTCTTCCCTGATGGTCTCCTTGGCGCAATCAATTCCTCTGCTGGATACACTGCAACTGGCAACGGATATGCCAACTTCCCCAGTGGCGTGTGCTCTCAGGTATGACCTTTGCCTCTCCCGACTCAGCGTATCTGCTTTGTTCAGGGGTTTTGCTCTACTTGCTTCCTCTGGGGGAATATCGCTTACATGAATGATTTGTACAGGCATCCACAGAGGCTGTTGGCACCGTGACTCCCCCAATTAATGGCAGCACACCATACACCGTGCCTGGGATGGATGCCTTGACACAGGTGACTCCATGATCTCCTTACCCAAGTTTCTATTTGAGGCTCTTCTGCTTGCAATTGTGGATTGGCACCTGAAGAACTGCAACAACTATCCCACAAAAAGCTGGCTGCACAGGCCCTCCGCCAGCCGCGTGCAAGTTTTTCCTACAACCTTTCCCTGAAGAGACACAAATCAAACAGAATGCTGTGTGCGCAGGCCCTCACCAACCAGCGTGAAAACTCTTCCTACACAACTCGTGGATACTACACTGCCCCCGCTGTCTCCCCAAACCAGGCTGATACCTTTGTGGCTGTGGCATCAAGCTCTGCAGGCAGTGGCCAGGGCACTGCAACTGCTGGAAAGTAAATTTTCTAGCCAGAGGTGACATGAGCAAGAACAGTTTTGCTGCTGCAGAAAGTTTTGTAGCGCTTGCTTGACTATGAATGCAGAACAGGACATAAATTGTTGTGGCCCTCATCTCACAATGACCACAGAACAGAGCAGATGTAGGCAGAAACAGGTAGAGCAGACACTAGCCGGCCCTTTCTGTCAGCTGCAGAAAGCTGACCAACTGTTTTGTAGATACTCATAGACCGCGACTATTCTGTTGTTTGATCAACCTACTGTTCTGCAGTTTTCTGATAGATCAGGTATTGTGCAAATCCTAGATTGGGAAAATATGCTCTCATTTTTCTCACCTGTTTTGCTTGTGCATCCTTTGAGTTGGCTCAATGGTGTCAAGCTGTAAACCTTGATTTCAATTGGTCCTACCTTCCCACAATCTCCTCTCCCTGGTCCATACAAAATCTCTCTGCGGAAGTCTGGTGCGTTTGGAACCAACTCTCTTGCACATTTTTTGGTGCAAGGTTTGCATTGCATGGAAATTGGAGACCCCCTTGCTGGCCAAAGTTCTACACCGCAAATTCATCGAGTATGGGACAGGGCGGACAGCAATCATCTTTCCTGTACGAAGACGTATCAGGATGATCGTCTGTTGTACAATCCTCAGGCACGACCTTGTACTTGCATCGAAAACAGGACTCGGCGCACTAATCAGTGCCAATCCTTCAGTGCAATATTCAGCTCACCAATCGTTTTTCTGATTGAAGTATACAGAAGTGAACATCGTAATCGTGCTGGCCCACTAAATAAGAGCATGCCGACCACAAACATACTAGGAGGTGCACTCCAGCACAGACATCTCGTTGTTGAGGGTTTGAAGGCCCAAAAGAGGGGCCTGAGAGTTCACAGCAGAACAAGCCCAACAACTGTTGCCAGGTGAGATACAAAAGTGTTTTTTTGCTAAGTACCTTCAGTGCCTGCAAGACATGAGCGTCTCATTGAACGGAAGCAACGTTGACAACAAAGCACTACTCAGGTCTCGTCCAGCCCCATCTGGTCGCAAAGTCAAGGCCAGGACGCCGAGAAACAATGGCTTCAAGAAGAAGGCCGCCCCCAAGCCGCCCCCAAAATCACCCAGCGTGACCCTTCCCATGGAGGCCAGACCCCCTTCCCCTTTGGCACCTGCAATGTCCATGCGCACGACTCGGCATGCATCATAGGAAGTACTACCTCACAGAGAGGCACAGGACTTTGAGGTCGAATGCATGGAGCGAATGCAGGTGAGTGTCCAGGAGCAGCTGATGCCGCTTGCATCCACCAACGTCCCAATGTGGTCCTCCTTCTGCGGCCACACCAACGGGGTGTGGCAGGGCAGGATGGCTGCATTCTATGCCGCAACAGGTCCGCACACCCATGGCAGTTTTCATGCCTTGCCTGCATCATGGCCTGCTTTTCCTTCACTAGAGTGGACCAAGATGACGCCTGCCCTTTTAATCACCCGGACTTGCTGTTGAACTGTATGGGAGCAGCAGCGTGACTGGGCAAACTTCACTTGATCAACATTTCCACAAGCCGCGGATCACCTCGAATCTGATTGCAGTGTGGCAGGCTGGAAGTTGGGGGAAGAGTACATAAAGCACAGGCAATGTGTGCAGGGGATGCGGAGGCGGTGTCCATAGTCGGCAAGGACCTGGTGTACGACCTGCACACGCTGGTGGTGGAGGAGCGGCCGGACGACGACCTCAAGCTGCGGCGCACCCTCAGGTCCCCCGACCTGGCGCGGGTGCGGGCGGCCAGCCTGGAGGCGGCCGAGAGCCGGGAGGACGTCGCCAGAGTGGCGGCCGCCGCCGTGGAGCAGGGGAACGGCAAGGCCGGGGTGAGGGTTCCCTGCTGATTTGAAACTCCATGCATCTTGCATCAAGGGACCCGGCTTTGTGCTCTCTTGCAACGTCTTGGTTGGGTTCGCGTGATGAGGCTCGTGATGACCTTGTCCCACACCTCCCATCGCTTTGTCACTCAACAAGGTCATGAGGAGTGACCAATCATGACTGGGCACTCATGCCCAGGTCTTGAAGAGCAGGCAGGAAATGGAGCAGACAGGCAGATCATGTGTCTGAGGTGTTGAGAATCCTGCGTTGCTTGTTCACGTTGAAACCTCGTCCGTTCTCCAGCAGGACGTGGAAAGCTCAGTTGGCATGCAGGACAGTAGATTTGCACAGCCCATGCGCCCTGAAACAATCATTGATATTGGCATTTGGGGACGCAGGATTGGGAGGTGGAGCAGGTCATGGAGGAGGAGGAGGGCCTGGTGTTTTTCGATGGAGGCACTTTCTCCAGGGGACCGCATTGCCTGCTGGAGGAACCGCCGCTGTCGTCCACATGCAACAATGGCGTGCTCTCGCCCGCTGAGGCAGGTTCTCGGGACCCTCAAGTTTGTTTCCATCACCAAAATCCCCTTCGTCTGGATTATGGCAGCCGCAGTTTACTGAGAGGATTGGGTCAATTTGGGGCATCTTGCAGCACAGTGGAAACACCCCACTGCACGCGATCATGGCGTGCCCTGCACAGGACATCAGCAAATATGCAGTTTTTGTCAGCAAACATGAAATCCAAAGCTCAATATGTTTCTCCTTATGCCTCCCTGGCCTGGCATGCCAGGGCTTTGTGTCTGGTTCATTGCAAAGTGTGGAAATTCTGCCAGAAAGCCACAGATTTGCCAGCAAGATGAAAGCGCTCTGCCTCTGCAGCCACTGGAGGCGAACATTTTGGAGGCAGCTGAAACGACAGTGGGCAATCAAGCAGATGTAGAGGATGAAGGGCCACTGCCTGCCTCGCCTGACTACGGAGAGGATGACACACGCAGGAAGACCAGCGTGATTGAGCAGTGCCTGGCGTGGGGTGGAGAGCAACGGCTGCGGCTGCTGCTCACCATCTCAGTCGGAGGTCAGATAATTTTTGCTGGCACCACACTCACTCTGCCGTGCAACCTGGCTAGAGCCGTTGCTGATGTCATGCATTATTCATGCGCCCCTATCCTTTGGAGCACGTATTGTCAGCCAGAGTACAATTGATGTGTAGAGCCCAGTGGAAATTTTGCCGTTTCACGACTCCGGATGGGTACCTCAGATGTTGGAGGGAGGCCTGTTCAGGAACTTGCATCAATCTGACGAGCCATTCGCCCCCCTTTTGCAGTCCTTGATGGGGAGATGGACCTGGAGGTGCTGAGGCTGGTTCTGTGGAAGGAGACCTGGCAAGGCCTGGTGTCGGGTTGCGGCGGGGACAGCTGCATCGTGCCGGGCATGCAGAATCCGGCAGAGAGCTCCGCCGAGCTTTCAAAGGGGCACCGCACGAGCAGCAAGGAGTTTGAGGGCCAGTGGAAGGCCTACGACATCACCGCAGTGCCCGTCGAGGACGACGATCCCCTCACAGGCATGCTCCCTGTTTCCCAACGCAGTCCAGCCTGCTCATCTTTTGCGGTATGGCGGTGCCTTGCACCACCTCTTTTGTGACTCACAAGCGGTGTCTGTATACCTCCTGCTTTCTCCACGTCCTGATCGCATGAGTACAGAGATTCTACAGTTGTCAGAGGCACAAAAACGAAAACAGTTGTCACAGCAATTTGCAAAAGATGGGGCTGGTGCAGGCGAAGTGAAGCGGATCAACCTGTACTTCAGCCAGGAGACCCGTCAGAGGTGGAGACCGAAGAAGCAGGGGGAGGACACGGACGGGGCCGCCATCTGGCTGCCCAACAAGGCACTGGTGGAGATCCAGATGATCCCCACGCAGAGCAGGGGGTCCAAGGCGGACAGCGACGAGGGCATGCAGGAGGACGACAGCGGCAAGGGCCTGCTGTTCACGTTCTCCTGGGCCGTGAAACCCGACACCATCATTGGTTGGTCCCTTCTTTGCTTTCACAGCACAGCTGTAGCAGTCTGTCCTTGCATGGCAATGATTTTAGAAACGGTCGCCACCGGGAGCTGTTTGTGCGAAAGGGTGCTCTTCTGGCTGGCCAGATCGTGCGTGGTGGTTCAAGGATTCAGAATGGAGACGAAGCCTCTATTGCAGGCGTGCACAGGGAGTACGATCCCAGTGGAGATCTGCTGGAGTGTCGTGCCCGGTCAGCTGTGCAAGGTGCATGGGTGGGTGGTAGCATGTAGCAGAGGGGGCTCTGAGCAGCACGCAGCCCCGGCTTGTCTCTGTTTATGATGCTGTAAATGATGCTGTAAACATTACCCTGACATTACTGTAAACTTATTTCATATACAATTCAGTACTCATACGAGACATGGTATAGCGAGAAGTTTTGCTTTGGAGTCACACTGCAACATTTGCAGGTCGTCAATAGTATCTAGCTACTCAGGGCAATCTTGACACAGAGGTTGCCTGTATTCCAACTGATCAAGTTTTATTTCCTAGCTCCTATCTCAGTATACAGTAAAGCCTATGATCTTTGCTTGCTGTTCAGCAAGGCTGCACTACTCAGCCTGCAGCTCTGCACTTCAGGTGCAATTATGCTTTGGCGTCATGTTCACAGTCCTTGTCTCTGAAGCTTATGACTTCAGCAATAAATATAGAAGCAATCCTGCCAAAATCAAGAAGTTGACAGTGACAACGGGCACTATGTACCTGCAGCCAAAGCGATAATCAGAACATGCATTTGCAGCATCACAGGCTCTTTGACAGGAAGGTTTTGGTGTGGCATGCCAGGAACTTTGAGAAGCTCACTTTGCGTATCACATAACTTCATCGTAGATGCAGGCCCACGACCAGCTTGGATGGTGATGCATTGGCACCAATTCTTCGTCTTCTGATACGTCGACGAGAACATTCCGTTCGTGGGCATCCATCCGGTCCCTGGTTCACGTCAGATGGATATGATGCTTCGAAGCTCGCTCCAGTCTCGAGCAGGTCTAATTTCTGCTGTTTGAGCACCCTGTGAAAGCACTCTTTGATGGAATTAGCGAGAAACTTGCTGGGTTTCGGAGCAATTTGCGATTTCAGAAAATGTTGACACCCAAAACGCTGCTCGTTCACATGGCGCTGCGTCTCGTCCACTCTCCTCTCCCCCCCTTGAATGGCAATTTAGGGCAAGGAAGGAAATGTTTACGTCTAGACGGAGAATCTTTCAGGTACATCAGGCTGATATTATGTTGATAGTAGTGTCAAGGAAGAGGACCGTACTTCCAGATGAGAGCGACCAGGAAAAAAGGTAGAAGCCCCAAAATCTCCAGCCTGCTCGACAAGGTGAGAGGAAAGGCGTGGCAGATTCATCTGTTTGCCAGTCCTGTGGGAAGACTTCTGCTCAAGAATTCTGTAATGTGACACAAACTTGTACGATTCAGCACTCCACTCAGGCCGAACAAGTCTGCTTTGGAGGGCAAAGCGGCAAGAACTCCATCCCTCAGCCGAGCACAAGTGCTAGCCAAAAGACCAATCTGACCTCCGTCTCCACCCGCCTCTGAAGTTCCTTTTCTCACGAGGAGTTCCTTCTCAGACATGTCTCTGCCATGACCTTCACAGGGAGAGAAGGAGCCCGACAGCGGAAATAACCCCTAGAGAGACAGTCTGCCAATAAAGCTCTGCTTTTCGCTTGAACGCACCAAAGCAATGTTATTCTCCCCTCTCTTCATTACAAGGGCGGCCAGCAAAGCTAGGTGGGGGTTGAACTGGGTGAAGATGTGGTGCTGACTGTAGCCATTCGTGCAATTATGGTTTTACAGACTTGAATCTTCGCATACCACTCTACAAAATAGCAGTCCTGCTTAGCCTAGCTCTGCAGCCCGCTGTTGCACTGGCTGTTCATTATTGATCACATGGCCGGCCTCTACCTGATCGCTGACGAAGCTTTTGCAAGTATCTACTCTGGCAATTATTTCTGATGGGCCAACGCAAACGTGCAAGCACATGACCTTCCAAAAATTTCAGTTCAAACTCTGGACTCTGGGGCATCTCATGTAAGAGTTCACCTACGGTACCGAGTGCCGACACAGCGGCCTGCCGGGTTTTTGCTCGTTCAAACGACCTGTTGATTCTGAACCAGGCTTTTTTCGAATGTGGCTTTTGAAACCGCCATGGCATCGACCACGCTCTGCTGGGAAGAACAGCCCATCCAGTTAAACCACGTCCTTGTTGAAGGATGGACCCCTGTCGCTCAGTTGTTCCTAACCCCTGCAGCCATATGCCCCACAGTAGGGGCACACCTCCTGGTCGTGCCATTCATCCTCCTCGTGCTCGTATTCCTGTTCCTCGTCGTATTCGTGCTCTTCCTCCATGTCAAGGACGTTCAGGATCTGCTGTGCTGCGTGGGGGAGGGCAGGCGCAGCCTGAGGGGCGGCGAAGTAGTAAGGCGCGTGATGGTAGCGGCGGCGTGCCTGCACAAATCGCTTCAGGACTCCAAATTCTGGAGAAGAGAAGATTGAAAGTTTTGACATGAAGATGCCAGCAGAGATGTTATTGATATGATTCAGCTCTGAAAGCACTCGCACTGGCAAGAATTTTTCCTTCCTAATGAGTGAAAGCTGCTGGGGCACTTGGGTTGGGTGGCAAAGTACCGGGAAATGTCTGGCTGCGCGTGCTCTGAAGATCTCTTTCGTCCGGTACTTCTTGATTGCAGCCTTGACAATGTCGTACTTGCGGTAGCCTGTTCCCCTGACCAGGCTGGCCTCCTGAATCAGAAAAGTGAATCATGATCCAAGTTATGTGACACACCATGGCAAGGCTCTGGAATGCTGCAAGGACCAAGGACTACATCCTCCAAAAGACCGTAAAAAATAATGTGAGTGCTACTGCTCGCAATTGAGATTGCTATCCAGGGAGAAACAGATAATCGCTCACCACTCTGGTCAAGTCCTCGAACCCTTTCTCTGTGATGAAGTACTTCAGGCGGGCCTCCTGCTTGGACATGTAGGTCGTGGCTTCTTTGCGCAGGACCAGCACAGCTGCCAGGGGCTTGTTGCAGCCCTTGGCGGGCAGGCGGGACAGAATGGTTGCACGCAGAGCGACGGGACCTACTGTGAAGGTCGCAAATGTCAGTCCGATCCGAGTGCCACCCTCTTTCCCCTCGGGTGCAAGATGACACATGCAGGACAACGATGTTTGGACCACAGAACAATGCTTCACCTGTATGCTTCTTGCCAGAAGGACCTGCCATGAAGCGGTGAATCTCCCCAAACAGGTGTGCTTGCCACTCATCTGCTTGGATTGCTTGCAAAGAGATAATGGCAGTCCAGTGTCCCAGTGATTGCAGGGCACGCAAAACTTGTTGGATGGAAGCAGGAGGGTAAGAGCCCACTCATGAGGGACGTGTAGACGATGCCCAGGCTGCGGCGCAGGCTGTTGAGCGCCTCGTAGGAGACCATCTCGGGGGCCTGCTCCAGGCACATCACGACGTCGCTCCAAAACGCGGCCTCGGCGGGCCTGCTCTGCTGTGGGGCGGAGCCCTTGGAGGACTGGCGGGTGGTCCTGACGTTGGTGGGGGCCCTCCTGGCGGGGGGGAGCGGCTGCTCGATGACCTCCATGCCTGCAAGACCGGTTGTGAGGTGCTGGAAACGCAGTGTGAAACAGGTTGCTTCAACGAAGTCCTGGACCTTTCCACGGTACACAGCACAGGCAAGACTATCCCCGATTTTTCTGCTGCTTCAAGGTGCCGCAGTACGTCGCACTGCGACACCTCGACAACAAGAGGCCCAGGATCTGGTGTCTTGAGTGACATTCCCCGTCAAGAGCAGTCTGGTCTTGTCTGGACTGAAGTTCAGGGAAAAGGTACGGGTCTGCGATACGTCTCGCATTTCGGCAGGCACACAGCAGGAAAGCATTCTTCAGCTGGCTTCACGAGAATGCACCAGAAGGTGTGGCGAGGTGATTGCTAACCCATATCGAGCGGACACGCCGGCGCAGGCGGACAAGTTTTGCAGAACGGGTCCCAGATGGCGTCTGTGTACTCCTGGGTGTTCAGGGTCTTGCAGCAGGTTCCCAAAGAGATCAAGTCAGCAGCCACCACCTTGCAGAGCACAAGTCATGTCACAACTGATCACACCAACAAGAGAAAGCAGAATAGAGTTTCCAAATTACATGCTTCTGACCTGGGACGTCCTGAGCTCATCTTGGTCCTTCACGAGGGCCGCGGATATAAGGCCGATGATCTCCAGCGGACAATCCAGAAGGCCTGGAAGCTTGCGATTCTCCTGCGCAGCATGCTTCGTATGCATGCCAACTTTTTCAAGCGTGTTGTCTTGGCCTCGACGAGGGCCGAGTTTGGTGCTGCAGCGATGACTGCAGATAGAGTGCAGGCACTCACCTTTACTTTCCGACCACCACCACCTTTTACTTTCTTGGCCATGTTGATAGGGCTGAGAGAGAGCTTTTGGGAAGTCTTGGACTGCCAGTTTGATGAGGAGCTGTTTGATACTGAATGACCGGCGGACTTGTGACCGACCGATCAAGATTGATCCGTGCTTGGACTTCAAGCTGCCCCATCCCATCAGACCAGAGTGGGGGGGGGGGGGGGGGGGGGGTGAGTTTGAAATTATTTAGGAGGGCTAGCCGATCTTGGCGTAAGACATTTGAGACAAGAGTGTCTGACCATTGTTCACACATCTACGAATCATGAATCTTACTTACACACCCACAAAGCCCATCACAATGGCACAGGAAAGACTGCACTCAGTAGCGGCCACCTAGGAAGTCCTACCAGCCAAGCACTTGACCATCAGCTCTTGGATCAGATCCTCCCCACAAGACGCCGCTCGCTGGTTCTCTCCTGCATGTGTCATGACCTTGATTAAAACGCGCTCCGGCTGAGAATAGCTGATTTGGAGACAGCAGACTGACAAGCAGGGCAGGGGCGCTTGAACGCAGATGTGTGAAGCTTCATCGGCAGGCACAGCACGGGGCAGTAAACACACCGTATAATCTGACCTCTCCCGAAAAGAGTATGCCTGAAGCCATCCAAGCCAGACTTCACAGTGTGGCCTTTGCTCCGCAGCTGATCAGCAGTAGCTTCCGAGAAGCCTTCCTCAAGCACAACCCTGCAATTCACAGAACGTTTCTCTCCTCCTGACAGACTCAATGTTCCCACACCGACATGACCCTTCTTCTGCCCTCAGATAGCCAAGCTCGAGAAAGGCTCACTGGCTTGTCCTGACACAGGACGGCCCTTTGCAGGAGTCCACCCCGCTGACGCTCCAGCGAGGTGCGTCCAGCGCCGCTTGGGGCTCCATGCCGAAGTCTAGCATGTTGGACAGCACCTGCTTGTATACCTCATCATCGGCACCTTCTCTTTCCTCAATCCTTCTTCCCAAGGGCAAGACAGAGTTCCTGTAACAGGGTGGTCCTCACAACAGCAAAGTGAAGTGATTTGTTCACCTGAAGATGTCCTTGCGGCTGCATGAAAGCTGCACAGCACACAGACATGTTACTCGTTAAACATAGCAAGGGCATCCTTAAGGATCTCTGCAGGCAGTTGCTTGAAGTGAGACCCGGAAGGACCCCTGCCCTTTCAAAGCAACAATCAGCATGAGGTCAGAAAGGAGGAGCCCACCTCCCATCACGCCAAACGTGGAGTACAGCTCCCCGTTGGGATCTGTGGCCAGGGCTGGTATGATGGTGTGGAACGGTCGCTTGTTAGGACCCAGGCAATTCGGATGGTTGGGGTCTAGAATAAAGTTGTGTCCCCGATTCTGCAGGGTGAAGCCGCAGCCCTCTGGGACGATCCCTGCACTGGGCATGCATCTATCAAGCCAGCTGCTAATTGAGGATGAGTCAACAGTACAGGCTGAATTGGGACAGTTGCCTTGCAAAGAGACCAACAACCAGAGGGCAGCCTTCCATCAATACTGAAGACAACTTCTTGCCTGAGCCAAAGCCTTCATAGTTGGAGTTGATAAAGGAGCAGCCATTCCCTTCGCCGTCCACCACACAGAAGTACACTGTGTCCCCACCAGGCCTTTCCACCGCACTCGGCGGCCGGTCCTTGCTGGGGTCTCCTGGCACCACCTTCTCTGCGGCCTGCACAACCTCTGGTGCCTCACAACCAGGAAATCATTTACACCAGTGCCAAGATTGCTGGAAGAACAGGCAGGTTCAGAGGATCCAGCTGGCGGTAGGGTTTATGAAGATGCACCTTGTCAGGACTGAAGAACGCGGCTCTGCGCTCTCTGGCATACTCCTTGCTGAGGAGGTTGTCCATGGGGACTGAAACAACCTGCAGAGTTTCATGACCGACCTCCCGACCTGGCCAATTTATGAGTTTCCCATCACTCCAGCCCCTCTCACGCAGAATCTAGCAGGCAGTCACACAGGTGGAAGACTTCAGATACACAAAATGGTAAAAGAGACTTGAAGGCACGATTGAAGGTCCTTGCACTATGCATTCGACATCGAATCAGCACTGGCAGGAGTCAGCAGTCTTGTGAGGATTCCTCACCTCTGGGTCTGCATCATATGCCAGCGCGTCTGCAAAAGCCAGTCGCATGGCCTCAATGCCGGCGTGCACGTGGGTTGCCGAACCCCACCCCTCCTGCCCACCCACCTTCGGCTCCAATTCCAGGATGTTCATCGCCATCAGCGCAGCTATGCCCTGCAATCCTTGCCATCGCTTTTGGAGTACTCACCAGCATGTTTGTCAAGGAGACCAATCGACGGTCAAGAAGCTTTGCGTGCAGCAAGTCACGGAATCTGAAAGCACCTGCGTAGGGGGCCGGATCTCGTGGATTGTGTGGCCTCTGTAGGTGGTGCTGATGGGAGTCGTGAAGCGTGTGCGGTGAGCAGCCAGATCCTCACCGTCCATCACCGATCCCCTCTGCTGCAGTGCATCCACGATTGCTCGCCCTATCCTGTTCTTGTAGAACCCTGCAAGCTGTCAGCACTTTGGCCTGGCTTTCCTGGCCTGGCTTTCCTGGTAGACAGTCCAGAAAGACTGGCAGTGTGCCCTGGACGTGCTCAGCGCTGTCTGGTTGAGCAAGCATGCCTCGGACCTTTTGAAATGGTCAGAGCTTGTCTCTGACCTGTCTGAAATCATGCCAGAAACAGGCATGCAGTAATCAGGAAACAGACCTTCCAGGGCACCGTTGGCCGCCAGGCTCCTGAACGTCTGGGCCAGGTCAGAGTTCTTCTGTTTGTGGCCAGCCTTGGGAGCGCCGCCCCCAGGCGCATAGAAGGCCTGGGCCCCTGGGCCCCCCTGCCTCTCAATCTGGAACAGGCACAGGTCCCAGTAGTGTGCCGTCACAGGGCTGACGGGGAACCCCTGCTCTGCCAGCTGGATGGCTGGCTGCAAGACCTGCAGGCAGGCCCACAGCACTGTCATGCGAGAATGTTTCCCCCGAAAGCATCCCGCCACAAAAACCTTGCTTTTTTTCAGGGGCATCCAGATTGGAGCCTCTCACAAAATTGAAATTGAACGGCGTTAATGGCAGAATGGTACACTTGATATATCGGTCGATGATGGGAAAGGATAATTTGCTCAGTGACCTCTTGCCTGTATTCTTTGCATCAAGACCTAGTGCAACTATGGTAGAGCTGTTCTAGGGATGGGTGTGACGCATTTTGCAATAGCCGGGTATGAGGGCTTGCCTCTTTCAGAGAGAGCTTGCCATACTTGCGGACTATGTCCTCCCAGAGAGCAGGCGCCCCTGGCACTGTGACAGTCAGGGCGCTGAAGGAAGGCAGATCCAGCCCATTGATGCCCAGAGAGCGTACATGCTGCAACAAACATTGCCCGATTCTACTGATGATCACACGCACAGCACAGTCAGTGTGGTGCGCCATATCTGCACGATTTTAGAGCATGGCTGAGCAGCAACTTGGGGCTGCTGTTAGCGTCAATTCTCATGTACTCTGTCCCCTTATCGGTGGGAAACACAAGGCTTCGCGCTCGTCCGCATGCATGCCCAAATTCTCACCAATTTTATTTCTGGACATTTCAAGTCTCATCGGTCTCATCTGATCCAGAGAGTGCAATTGAGTGCATTGCATGTATGTGTAGCACTCTTAAGTGTTCTTTTCTTTGTGAGATTATACCTCCAGGGTCATCTTGGCCGGTGACCGCCCACAGCCCTCGAGTGCCTCCACTTTCTTTGTTTTGGCGTCATACCACAAGGCAAAAGCATCTCCACCAATTCCTGCCAGGCACAAATGTACTCAAGGCCAGCCTCACAAGACCCTCTGGCTGCGATACAAAATTAATCCAGGCCAGCCTCACAATGACCCGCTAGCTGAGGATATCCTCCTGTCAGGCATATATCAAGACACCAGTGGAGCAGTACCTGTGCTGCAGGGCTCTGTCACATTCAGTGCTGCAGCCATCGAGACGCACGCATCAGCGGCATTGCCTCCCTGCTGAAGAATCCTCATTCCTGCCTGCGCACGTGGGGCATGCCAACTATCGGTACTCCTCCAAAATTTGTACGCCCATTCTTCCCATACGAGCGCCTGTCGCTCGCACTTACAGTGGTATCGGAGCTCGACGCTCACCTCAGCAGCGAGTGGTTGACTGCATGCGACCATGCCTCTCGTTCCTAATACCGCAGACCTCCTTGATCTGAACTCCATCAGCTTGGGGCCAACCTCTGGCAAGGTGATGTTGGCCATGGTGTCGATTGTAAGAGCTATGATTGCTCAAGTTTGAGAGGAAACTCAACCCTAGGGCGACCTAAACCTGGAGCTCCAATTCTCTTCAAACTTCAACAATCTACGATCTTGGACCTCAAAGCTACGAGCATGACAGAGACCACGGACATAGCTGCCGTAGACGCTGACCTGCTGGACCTCATGGAGGTGCGCACCTCTCTACAATTCAAATTTGAATTTGTCATTGGCCTCTGCGCAGGCCAGTCGAATCTGGCCTACTGTTCAACCGTTCTCAGAGATAACACAGGCGGAGTGATGCTCAATCCGAGTCTTTCGTGCCAGACGGATAGTGTACAAGACGCTCACACCCCTCAGCTCGAGCAAGCTGCCAGCGCCGCAGGCGAGCCTGAACCACCGCGCCCATCCACTGATCATGACAGCTCTGCAACAGGCGTGCAGAAGGAGACTACCAAAGTTCCCGTCGTGCGTTTCCCTCCTTTTCAAGTCTTGGCAGGACTCTCAAACCACCAGCTGCAGGATTTATTGATCTCTTGAAATGCTTTCCTGCACTTTCAAGGGTTAAGAAGCAGTTCCTTATCAAAAGTGCATACAAATAGCAGCCATTGCCGCCACATAAGACCTGAATATGAGACCGATGCTTCTCGGCGCCATCAGCACTAGTACTCCCATCGGCCAAGGTTGGCAGTACAGATGAATTGCATTGATGCAACAGGTAGAGAAGGTCGCCAGGAAGCCCCCTCTGGGACGCAAGAAGGCCATCACGGCAGTGCTAGCAACTCCAGTCGCCCAGGATGCCAGTTCTGCACCCGACTCCAGCACAGGTGCAGCAAATCAGGAGGCCCGTGCACCACTGCCCAAGGCTCCAGTCAAGAAAGCCGTGGCCAAAGCCGCGGCCACCAAGCCTGTCGATCAGGACCTCCTCCAGGTGCACTTTTTCTTTTCCTGTCACCATGGAATACACCCTCAAACGCCTCAAAAAATCAACAGCAAATTAGGCTGCATTGCTGTCCGGATCCAGCTGGCTCGGAGTCAAACTCTCCCTGGTGCAAGTGGCTGAAATTGTTTGATGGCAAGCAATACATCCTGCGGTTTGTTTGGGCCCATATTGGGGAAAAATTTGCGCGCTAGAGCAGCTGTCTGTAAGCCGAGTACAGCTTGGCGATCGCATTGTTATTCTAATTCCTCACATGATTGGCTGTTCCAACCACAAGACATTTGCAAGAATTGTTCACATTCCACAGACAGGCGGTGGTTGCTTCTTGCACTTTGCAGGCCATTGTCGGAGCTGCAGAGGAGGCTCAGACCAGCAGCAAATCCAGGGCCTCCAAGAACAGCAGTGCTGAGGCCACGACCAAGCCAGCTGGCAAGAAGGCCAGGGCCAGCTCAGGGAAGGAGAATGCCAAACCGGCGACGGCCAAGAAGGCCAAAGGCACCCCCGACAAGAAGCCCCGCAAGAAGTCCGACAAGCCCCGCAACAAGTCTGGCTACGACATGTTCTGCGCAGCACAGCGGCCCATCCTTAAAGGTGGGCGGCACCTTGCTGCTCTTTGCAGGCTGCAGGTCAATTGCAAGCGTTGCACAGACCTCTGTGACAAGCACATCCCAAGGAGCATGCCAGGCCTTGCAATTTGGCTGATCTGCACTTGCAATGCATTTGTGACCATGTTTGGAGAGAGCTGAGACGCTTTTCGCTCAACAGATGAGAAGCCAGACCTCAGCATGACTGATATGACCAAGGAGCTTGCAGCGCTGTGGGCGGCCAAGACAGCAGAAGAAAAGAAGGTCTTCCAGGTCAGCCTGTCCTGACTGCCCCTCCTCTTTCTCCCTCTCCGTCAAGCAATCCCCTTCGGCAGATGCTGCCATATCTGCAGAAGGATAAAACCAGATTGTACGTCAGCCTTAGTGTCCACAACATCTGATTGGACCTTCCCATTCAAATAGTGCCCTTTATGGAGAGGCTGCATGCTCCAAGAAGGAGATCTGGCTTAGCTCATTCGCTTTTTGGCAGCTAACACAAATCCATGTGTTGAAAACCTTGTGCCTGCAGGATGAAGCTGATGCTGCCAATGCACTGCAGCAGGAAGAGTATGCAGCCAACCGTCCCAAAGAAGACAAGGTGAAGATCATGATCAGCCAACCTTGAATTTGACAACACAATCCATCCTTGTTCAATCCTGCCTTTTTTTCCCGTAAATACCTGAATGTAAAAGCATTTATCCAACCCCAACTCGTGCAGAAAGCGCGCAGCACCCCAGGCGGCAAGAGCAAGGGCAAAGCCACAGCAGGCAAGAAGCAGAGCAGCAAGGCCAACAAGGAGCAAGAGGGCGCTGAAGATGCTGAGGAGTTCCTGGAGGATGCAGTCAAGTCTGATGAGAGTGGCGATGACTCCGACAGAGAGGTTAATCCTGTCACCTCCTTCCCGCTCCTTGTCAGCTAGTGAGCACCTACATCATTCGTGGCATAAGGTGAGCCATTCAACATTTGTGTAAATGAGAAGTTTCCAAGAGCTTTGTTATATTTGTGATTTTCGCCGCTGTATTTGCCATTGAAGCTGATCAGTCTCTTTGCCTGTCTGCAGAACTGCGACTGGGACACGCATCCTGCCGAGGCCATCGTTGCAGTCACAGAGCACAAGAAGGCAAGTCTCATTGTATTGACATCCTGCAATAGCCATTCCCATCTTCATACTTGCACTGTTCACCTGCCACCCTGCTTATCAATCACCCAGCATCTTATGCATGAGCCCTCGTCCTGACATGAATTTGAGACCGCAGCCTTTGATGGTTTCTGAAGCTGAAAAAGACCACAATGCAGTTCATCGTCAAGAGGAAGGGTCTGGACCTGACGGAGTACGGCTTGGTGGACGCCCAGGCTGTGAAGCGGCAGAGGCTGGAGCCTGATGTCAAGACTCCTGTCACCCTCGAGCAGTGAACATCGTTTCCCCTCCCACTCTCAAGCCACCTGATCCCAGGACAGAGAGCAGTGCATTCGAACACAGCGATTCCAGGAGCACCTTGATCCTGTCAATGAATTCGCCACTGGAAATCTGGCCACTGACCTTTGCATTGCCAAAGATTATGCACCTCTCCCTGCAGGCTGGAAGACTTTGAGCAGTGGCAGGGCGACTTCATGCAGACGGTGAAGGACAGTATGTCTGGTGGCGCTCTCGAGCTCGGTGAGGCACCTCCCTCGTAGTGCCATGTATGCTATGATGCTAGACAATACATCATTGCTGCAACTACGCCTCTCAATTGTTTTGTATTCCTAACTTGGTTTATTACACATGGTCCCATGCATTTGTAGACAACCTGGGCAAGGAGAGTCCCCTGGAGACCTGCTACTACCTCGGCAAGATGCTGGATAAGAACTACCCGCTCGCCAAGGCCAAGAAGGGGTGGGACAGAGCAGCTTCCTACCCGGTCCTGGGGTGAGCCACTCCCACACCCTTGAACCACCACATGCTTCCTCCCAATACATGCTCTGGTGGTAGCACCTGAGAACGGGGCTCGGAGCGGCTATGCCATTGTCTGAATTTGTGCGCTCTGCATTTGCTGCCAATGCAGTCATCACACATACACTAGGCGCCTCCTACGCCTCCATGCATGAGTCTTTTCCCTCTTTGCAGGTTGAGCCTCGTCACCCAAAGGCTGCTCAACCTGGAGAGGAGCAAGGCACAGGCTCTGCCTCAAAGGATTGCAGAGCTGGAGCAGAGGATCACAGAGCTGGAGAAATAGCTGGGCTACGCTCCCGGTGGGCCGACAGCAATGACCATGGCATGACAGCCCTGTATTGTGTGCAGCAGCTACCACAGTGCTGTCTGTGCAGTGGAAGTATCCTGAAAGGTGCCTGAAATAGATGATGAGATTCTTGTGTTTATGCTTGAGTTCTCCAAATTTGGGCGTCTGTGTTTTGCCACTGAACTTTTCCAAAATTTGGACAATTGTTGAGCTATGTCTCATGAACAGAATTGAACTTCTGTGGCTATTCCCCTCTCTTCTTCATGATTCTTGCATGGTCCATTCCATCTGAACCCGACTGACTTTGCCAAGTTGCATGAGGCTGACTAAGCAGATCTGTTGGAAATTTCAGTTCCACGATTCTTGATGAGATTGTGCTCGAAGCCATTTTTCACTGCTGTGCTGCTACTCAGCCAATTAGGGACTCTGCTCCTAGATCATCAGCAAAGAGAGTGCATATTGGATTATAGACCTCTGTACACCCCATGTCTGTTTTGAGGAGTTTTTGGTGATTGCTCAGAAGTGCCCTCGGCAGCATGGCTGCCGTACAACCGCCAGAAATTGACCCACTGATGGGGCATCACAAATATCAGCGGTTAAGGCATCTGAGTGGGGGAGCATGTGGATTCGTAGTCCTTGCCCTCGATAAATCCACCGGTGATCTTGTAAGTATCCCACTGATAGTGCCCTTACCTGCTGCTGCTAAGATAATTTGCCGTCTCTTGCAAAGGGCTCAACAAAGTGTTTGGATCCTTCCTAAATTTTCAGGATCTGCTGTGTATTTTGTGCTGAAACATGCGCATGAATGGAATGGGCCTTTCTCAGAACTTGCATGTGCTGCAGGTTGCTGTGAAGCTAATAGAGAGGAATGTGGAGAAGATTACCAAGAATGTAGGCTTTCACTCCCAAAATCTTGCACAGATGTGTACATTAACGGTATGCCTCTGGTCTTCAGGGGACAATGAGCTGAAATGTGAAGTATTTCAGGTGGAGAGGGAAATAATCAACCACTCCTGCCTGATCCATCCCCACATTGTTCGCTTCCGAGAGTGCTTCCTCACGCCCAAGTACCTTGGCATTGCAATGGAATACGCAGCTGGTGGCGACCTCTACAAGTTTGTGGCGGCAAAGTGACGCCCCCTCCTACAAGAATCTGATATTCAATGCTGCTGCATGAAATGAAATTGCATGCTCTGCACAGCACTAAATGCTCCTTTCAGCCAGATGAATTTCACATGGATTTGCATACATTGTTGTCTTCACATGATGGTCTGAATCACTCCGCAGAAATACAGCAATTTATGTTACCCTGCACTTGTGGGAAATCGCGCTGTCAAGCTCCTCACCTGACTGGGAACATGCTGCAGTCGAGGTCTGGACGAGAATAAGGCCCGCTGGTTTTTCCAGCAGCTTATCCTTGCGCTGGACTACTGCCACAAGATGAATATCTCCAACAGGGACATCAAGCTGGAGAACACACTGCTGCACTCCCAGGGGGCTGATAGGCGACCCATGGTCAAGCTCTGCGACTTTGGTGGGGCTCTTTCGCTTAGCACACTCAATGCAGACCTCAGCAGCATCATGACCAGAGCAAGAGAATTATTATGCAGTGATTGTATTGCGGGTGGACGTTATTGTGGGGGAAGCGTATGACATTACATGTCTCTTCACTCCTGGGGAAAGGGGGGGGGAAGGGGGGGCAGCCACAGGCATCTGCATTGAATGATTGACTCACTGGAGGCTGTGTGGTGCTGCAGGCTACTCCATTAATGAGGACCACAGCCTTGCAAAGACAGCTGTAGGGACGCCAGGCTACACAGGTGCGGCTTGATGACTGCTTGCTATTCCTGGCCGTTGCTCTCAGTGCAGAGTGTACTGCAAGAGCACAAGCTATATTTCCGAGAGACGGGATGCAAAAGCATTATCCTTGCCTCAAGGCGCTCTTTTCGATGCAGCGCCAGAGGTGCTGCTGAACAGGAATCGGTACGACGGGAAGCAAGCAGACGTCTGGAGCTCAGGGGTGATGCTGTATGCCATGGTGCGCTTCCGTGCCTGTACCTCCCACCCACTGTAATTGCTCTTCTGATGCCACTGATGCTTGGCCAGCAACAAGTTGTGGGCAGTACACTGAATCGCTCTTGGCTGGTGTTTGCAGCTCTTCTGTAGATATCCTTTCGACCCGCGGGAGGGTGAGCCGGCAAACAACAGGTCCATTGTGCAACGCATCATCGCAGGTGCCCCCTCCTGGCCACTCTCGTGAGTCCAAAACCCAGTGTTGTGTCTCTGAAAGAGGTCAATTCTGTGCTAGAGGCATGCCCAAAGTGGCTGCTTGTGACGTTGCAGTGGACTACGAATTCCCCCCTGGCAAGCAAGTGTCAGAGCAGCTCAGGGACCTGCTGGGGAGGATGCTGGTGGCGGACCCCAACAAGAGGGCCACCCTGTTGGAGATCGAGCAGCATCCCTGGTTCCGGAAAGACATCCCCCCGGACCTGGTGGTTGGCTCCTTCAACGCAAACTACCTGCGGCTCAGTGACAGCGTGGAGCATGCAAACACCATCCGCAGGCAAGCACAGCTCTGGGCTCTGAGCTGTGGATCTCTGGTGCTCAGCATGAAATTTCGATGGTGAAGGGACTGGATCTGTGAGTGCACATTCAAGAAAATTTGGAGACTGCCAGGAATGGTTTGCCTTTCGGTGGTGATGACTTATGCCTGCAGCGATACAGCCATAATAGTTTGAATTGTGGCTGGATTGCAGTGTGGTGAGGGAGGCGTTGGCAGCTGCACAGATGTCAGAAGAATATTGGACTGAAAGGCAAGGACAGGAGAACTGACGTCGACCAAGGAGAGCTGTTGAAGGCTTTGTACGAGGCAATTACATTTTTTATGGGACGAAGTCAACTACTTGCTTTGTTAGCTCATGTGTCACTTGTACACTATTGTGACAACATTGATTTTTGGGGAGGCCCGCAGGACTTCAGTGACTGTCACTCAGTGTGACAGATACAGAGGATTGCTGCATGACATGTGGTGGGGCCCGATGGCAAAGCTTGAGGTGGATGCATGTACATAGGAGTCGAAAGTATAGGATGACCTCCTTGAGTGGTACCTCTGGGTGACCAGTTTCCATGGTCGCTTGGACTGGACAGCCTCTCACAGGATGACACCATGCAGAATTCGAGTCAGGTAGCCCAGGCAGCTGGTCACATAGGGGAGAAGTTTCCAATAGGGATGGTCACTCAAAGAAGGTCAAACTGTACTTCAGCTGTGAGGTTTTGTTAGTAGGATGTGGAAAGATCAGTTTTGGCAGTACAAGTTGTTGCAGGCATGTAGTTCAAAACAATTTAAACTGAGGTCTGAAGCATTTAAATTGAGGGCATTTCCTGGTTCTAAAGAGCTGTGTCATCGCCTTCTACTCTAAGCCATCAACTGGTCATTGCCCTATCACAGGCAGATCTGCTGCAACCCAAGCCTCCATTCCACCAGTGACATTGCTGACATCAGAAAAGCCAAACACCTTGCTCAGCCTCACACATGCTTGGGCTGACCTTCTCCCTCGAGCACAAACCACGGCCAAAGCCTTGTCTGGTTTCAGCGTGCCGCTCCTGACGGCTTCTGACAAGCTGTCAAGGCTCACATTCAATGTCCCATCGATATGTCCAGAGGCATACTCTTCTGGCGTGCGGACATCTACGATGTCAACGTCAGGGCTGTCTTGCATGTTGTAGGCCAGATAGTGTACATCCACCTCTTTAAAGCCTGCAGACATGGTTGGCGGATTTTACGTACCAAAGACACCACTGGAGACTTTGCAATCTTCACGGGGCCGAACTCAGACCACTGTGATGCGATCCCTAAAGATCCAGCATCTTAACCTCCCAAGCTCCAATCGATGGGACGCACCTTGTTCCACGGAGTAAGCGCTCAGAATGTCAGCTTGATTGGGATCCAAGGCACCCACAACATCTCCCACCGGCTGTTGTGCTTCACCTGCAAGGTTGGAGAAATGAACATAAAAATGAGGACCACTGCCACCAAATCGCAGGAAGCATACACCAGGCAAGGCACAGCAGGAGTGCAGCAGCTCGATTTGGCAGGCCCACCGTCGCTGTTGCTGGTGAAACGAGCTTCATGGTCCCAGACGTCCCCCTCCTCCTCGTCTTCAAAGACAAGATCGTCTGGGACACCCCTGAGGAACTCACTGAGGTCCAAGAACCGCTCCTGGCTGGCCTCCTTCAGGGCCCACACATGGATCATTTTGGTTATTTGCAGATACAGGTATTGCCTGCCAAATATGGGTTAGCAAGCACGCAGAAGGGCAGGAGTGTGCCATGGTGGATATGCACAGACACGATTTCGGCGGCATGATGGGTGATCTCACTTTTCCAGGCTCCACTGCCGCTATAGAGCTGCTATGCCTAATATTAACGGCTTCATCTACAGGGGGAGGACGCTGCCAAGGTTGCCGTATGCAGGTCTTGTCCCGGGACGATCGCGTTGGCTGCGTAAACAAAGGGTTCAAATTCAGACTTTTGTGCATATTTCTCAAGCCTCGTGCGCCCATAAGGTGGTTACCACCAGGTGCAATAAGTTTTAATCCGTTTACTTAGTCAGCAACCTAGTACAAGCTATCAAAATCTAGATTTCAAAGGTGCGTCGGAAAGCTGAGAACTTCCTCTTGCCAGGCAACAGATCAACAATCACAGGTTCGCTCCCGATCGCGCTCCTTGATTGATTAAATTTGAAGTCTTAGACACACATCGTTCAAACGGCATCCTCTTCAACGATTGGCAAAATCAGTGAATCTAACCTAAATTATGTGCTGGAAGGCGCAGCACAGCCTTCGATCCACGTTGCCAAAAAATCTCTAGCAAGGTCAAAGGCTAAGAGCCCAAGCAAATTCCGGAAAGCAGCTGCCACACGGAACCAGAAAAGCAGGTCGTTAACTTCTCCAGCATTAATTCCACCCAAATATGCTCAACATATCACCTTTTGCAGAGGCCTCCCCGAAACAAAAAAGGGGCCAACCTCTCCAATTTTCCCCTTGCTGGACGTTCAGTACTCCCTGCCTAGACTACGCTCGTACAGTTTAGCACGTTGAATCGGTCTCTTTCTCAAGCTCTCACGACGATTATGTCTCATATTGAGCCTCCCAAATCACCCTCGAAAACACCCCCAAATCAAACCCCTCCCAAAGAATCTAGCGGCTCAGGGGCCTTAAATAATGACTCGTCCGCCATCGTGCACTGCAGGTGCACTGTCCGAAATAAGCTTGAAGTGACTGCAAACGGCGCTGTTGTCTTCAAACAGCACCACTGAGCGCCAGGTGTGCTCAGCCGTTATGTAATCTTATTGCACATAGTAAGCCAGGATATTGCAGCTGGCCTGGACGTCAGAGTACACAAGCATATCCAAGTGAAAGTGAGACCCTGGCACCCCTGCAACATATTGATCTTCCTGTGAAAAGAATGGGATCAATTGACCAAGCGTCAAGGTAGCTACAGCTCCTCAAAATCGCGCGTTTGCATGCAGGAAAAACGCCCCAGGCTCAAGGGAAGCCGCCACCGCCTGGAAGTAGGAGGCTTGCTGCAATCAAGTGCATTTACCGCACAAATGGGAACATGAAGGAGGCCATCACCCTGCTGAGAGCCACCTTGGATTCCTGATGCCCGCCGGAGCCAGGCACTTTCATCAGGAAGTGGCAAAAGGCCCTCGAGGAGCGGGGTCATCTGCATGATGCTCCTCGCTCTGGGCAGCCACGAAAGCTGTCAGATGAGGATGCGAAGACAGCGGCCGAGATATTCAATAACGGCTACCGGCAGAAGGGGTCTGACAAGGTGCTGCGCTTCACCTCCGTACCTACAGCTGCCAGCAAGAGCTCGGAGCTGGCAGCAATCCAGGAGGCTGCTGGTGCAAGCAACAAGACAATGATGAGGGCCATGAAGCGGGCGATGCCCAGACTGAAGCCCACACTGAAGCGGCGAAAGGGTAAAAGTTGCAGATGAGTTGAATTTGTTTTCTGGAGTGGATCCAGTGTCAGGCAGGTGTGACCTCGAGCTTGGATCTGCTACACCTGTACATTATTGTAAACTGTCCTCGGATGCTACATTTGGCTACAGAAGACCAAACCTGTGTTGTTGAATCTGTGTATGCTGACTTTTCTGGGATTCTGCTTGTAATGAAGCTTGTGATCAGAATTGAGACCTCCATGCATTCATGGTAGAGACTTGGACAGGAGGACCTCACAATTGGTGCATTCAGCTGTGAAGAAAAGGCCTCTGACTGCCTTGAATGAGCACTTGAAGTGTAAGCCCCCTGTACTTAAAATATACAAATGAACCCTAATCTTGAAATATTGTTTGAAGCAGAAGATTGCTCCTGGGCATCACAGATCGTCATCAACCAGTCTGTCAATTGAGAATTGACATCAAGGACATCTAGTTGAGAATATCCATTGGTCACAGCTGGTTCAACAGATGGCTGGCCATGGCCGCTACTTTGCTGCTGCTGGCTGCAGATTTCCCTCAAAAAGCACAGGCACCCCTACAGTTGAGCAGCATGGTGCCCATGGACCCTCAAACACTGAACGCTGACCTTTGGCAGGTGCAGGGGGCACATGGCTGCTTTTCTGTCAGATGGCATCCAAGATGCTGCACTCCAGGCAATCAACATGCTCGATCTGCAATCCCACATTCAGAGAGCCTCTCCTCTCCTCTGCAGGGACTTACAGGCCCAGCCCACGAATTTCAACTTGTGAGGGGTAAGGGATCCAAGGGAAAGGGAGGGAGATTTCAATCAATGACTTGATTGTCTCTGTGCAACTGACTACACAATTACAGAGTGGCAAGAAATACCCTCCGCGTATGAACGCATGACAAAAAACCTGTTCCTATACTAGCTATAGATGTTGGCCAAGCACTACAAAAAGCAAGAATATTTGGCACGGTAGATTGTTCAGAGTTCCTTGTATTCCTCCTCCTAAAACATGATAACCAGATATCTATACATTCCATTCATTTGAGGCTCAGATTCATAGTTCCATACTCTTCACACAATGATTCCATTTGTGGTAAGCGTTCCGCTGCGTTCTAAACTGAGCTGCCGAAAGCATTCAAATGTCAAATTGCTAAAATTGTGCTGCCTAGCAAAGAATGGCATAATCCATAGCTTTGCAAGGCAGCAGAGAAGCGAGCAATATATGGCAGCGGAAAGCAATAGGGGAGGATCAAGCCAGGGGTGCTCTGAAGGACCGTAGGAATAGGTCCCAGAGCAACCCATTGAAAGCAATATGTACTGCCAATAATCAGTCCCAAGGTATGCCAACAGCAGCAGCTGCTGGGGGTCCTGTATGGATGGAGGGATGTGTACATTCAGCAGGTGCACCTCCTGCAGCTGACTGCACACCACCCCTTTGGGGCGTTGGCATCTCCTGCCAGCATCCAAACCTGTCCACACTGTCCCCAGGAGACCTACATCCACTCACGATTATCGGCGCCTAAAGCTTTTGCTCCCTGCTTGATGCCTCTTAAGTCAACCTGGCACACAAATTCCAACGACAAGCCCGCAGGCTCTCTCGCATCACCAATTTGTCAGTCAGCGGTCAGCAACCCATTGATTGTGTCAATTGATGCCTGCAGAGGTTCTGGACGAACCTGTTGAGCGCAAGACCACACAGGGGGTGCGATGTCGGTGCAGGATGCACACGTTTGAGCGGGCGGCGGACTGACGTTTGAGCCATTTGGGGGTGAATTGCTGCAAAACGATGTCCATATGCTCAGCGCTCCGCAAAGAAGGATACAATGGAGAAGTTTTGCCCTGATTTGGGAGTGCAGAGGAAGATTTTATTTCTAGGACCCCCAGTTACAAGCTCCAATGTGGGTGAGGTGTGTATGGGTAGCCTCAGATAACCATGCACTCCAAAACTTTCTCTAATGACACAGCTGTGAAGCCATCAGGAGGTGAATTGCACCTCGAGGCAGTGGTGTTGGCAGGGGGCGGCGTGGATGCAACAGTCCCAGCGGGGGACGGAGGAGGAACTCCGCTGGGTGTTGGAGGGCTGCAAATTGCAATTCAGTTCAGCTCTTACAGCATGCTCCCTTCTGACTGTGCTGATTCTCAGCATTCACACAGTTGTCCAGTATCTTTTACTCCCTCCGCATGGGGTATGGCAATTTATGGCATTCCAGAGCAGAGCTGCAGACAAGGTCACAGTCTGGCAGCCAACACAGGGTGGAGAGCAGGACAATATGCACACCCTGCTGGCTGCAGCCTGTAAGGAGCAAGAGAGATCTCACTGGAGGCAGGAGGACTGTAGAACAGGGGAGGTTCTCGAGGGATTTAAATCCAACGACTTAGCACTGAGCAAGCCAGACTGAGAGAAATCATGTAAGGAATCACCTGCTGGGCGTATTAGCAGCAGGCGGAGAGATGCTGGAGGAAGAACTGCTGGAAGAAGAGCTGCTGGAGGAAGAGCTACTGGACGAAGAGCTGCAAGCACAACAAGGTATATGCAAACTGGCGTGCGCCCAAGAAAAGGGCTATTGAAATCTTTGAATTGCTCATTGATGCAGTACAGCTGAATCATGTATTGGAGAGCGGATTACCCAGACAATGGGGGTCCAGGGTGTGAAGGGATGTACCTGGACGTGCTGCTCCCTGCAGGTGGGGATGGGACAACAATCTCCGCGGAGCTGTCAGCAGTGATCGGTACCGTGAGCTGCAAGCAATGTTGTGCCAGTCAACAAAATTCATGGTCCAAGCATATTGCAACCAGAGGTCTGGAAGCAGCAGGCACTGAAGACGATTAATTTGGCAATTGGCATTTGGCAAGTCAAAACCAACCAGGCGTCTCAACTTGGAATTGCACAGGGTTGCAAAAGAAGGGTAGAGAAGCACAAAGGTAAGGAAGAAACCTCACCAAGTTATCGGTGGGATTTGTGATAGTGAATTGAGCCTGCAGCTTGGAAGAATTGGTCAGAAGCCGCATGAATGCTCACAGAGGTCAGGGTTGGGTGATGCGTCAGTAAATGGAGGCAAAGTCAAACTTGCAAATTTCCAGCTATGGTATAGCTTGAGACTTCGCTCGTACAAAGCATATGTTTCAAGGGGCTCACAGTGGTAGGGAAATCCCCGATCTGGCCTTTGAAAGTAATGACTCCAAAGGCTGTCACCTGCACAGCAGCAATTATTCTTCATCTTACCCACCGCCTTTGAGAAGTCACAAGCTTCCCCCTGCCTCATTGCTGCAAATAAAGGCTGACGACAGATCTGTAATTTATTTGCAATAAGATTTGCCGAGAATCGGGGCATTTGGGGGGCTTTGGGGAAGAGTGGAAGTCTGATCAATCAAACGAGTTTTATTCCTGACTCCAAATGATATGATTTTGGTGGTCTGTGTAAGAAGATGGCTGGCAGGGTGCAGAAAGGGGGCGTGGGAGGGGAGGCACCGTCTGGCCGTCTGGGCCAGTGATGGAGATGTCCAGCGGGTAGTTGGGCGTCTGGCCGATCTCCCAGTCTCCCCCATATACGTTGTCCATGTCTATCCAAGAATTGCCGCTGTTGGTGGTGCGTATCTGGACTTGGGATACGGCCGCCTGCCCCCCAGCTTGCTCTATGAACAGCCTCAGCCAACCCCCTGGCCCATTGTTGTTGTCTGCAAAAAAACCCACACAGCTTCGTATGGAGGCACAGGCATCTTGTGAGGGGCTGTCAGGCATCAGACTGCAAGGAAGGCAGGAGGCACAGGCAGGGCTGACTGCATGAGTGAATAATTGAGCAAGAGTGGCACAAAGAGCAGGGCCTCACCGATGAAAACAACCTGCATGAAGCCACCAATGTCAGCACAGCTGGATACAGAAGGCAAACCTTAAGGGGGTTGCATTTCACAGCAAAGGAATTTGTATTCATTCCTTGACATTGTCTATGAGGAGCAATGCTCAAGGAGGGACATTGGCTTACCATTTGGGAAGGCGGAACACATTCCACCCTTCGATACTGGATGTCTATCCTGCCATTTGCCATGGGGGCTATCTGCAGGATCAGTTTGGGTCAATATCAGTTGCAGATAGGAAGAACGAGCGCTGTAAGTCTTGGCGAAATCACCGGCCTAAACAGGCCAGCACTGCATGCACCAATGTTGTGTCAACCCATCAAAAAATTCAGGTCACACAACTGACTGGGTGCCAGGAAAAGCACTCACTGTTGACAAATGATTTCAGGCAGTGGTGTAGAAGGCATTCTGATTTTCTTCTCTTTTTCTGACATGCTCAAAGCCATGCCAGCACGCACCTTGTTGAACGTCAGGGCTTGCATGTCAAACTGATCGGCCAGACACTCTGGGCACTTGTCTGTGATCTGCAGCATACCCTAGCCTCAGTTGACACATGAAGCATAGATCATGTACAAGATCAACGTCCTTGATGACCAAGGATGGGTAGCAATGAAATAGGAACTGCAGGTCAAGGAAGAAAAGGTACGCAGGTGGCGCTTGGTGTGCATACTGCTCACCTGAACGACTGCAGAAACGGGATTCACTGTGTTGCACCGCCCCGCAAACTGCCCAGCATTATTCAGGCACTGAATTTCAAAGCACATCCTGCGTGCGAATGGCACACAATTGACATACCTGCATTCTGCTCTATATGTATTTCTTGAAATGGTTGCCACACAGGTGAACCCAACTTCTTCTAGGTTGGCATAATGGCAAACTCTCGAAAATATTGGAGCTCTTTGAGGGAAGCCAGCAGAGCCAGAACTTACTCAATGCTTGCAGCAAATGGCAAGACTTGAGGCTGGCAGAGTGGCAAGGGCATCGTTCATCTGCACTTGGCAAGAGGCTCTGGGGCAGCCGATGGGCAATCTGATCATCAGCAATGTTTGGCTGGATATCTACCCCATCAATCAAGCAGGGGCACTGGTGACCAGCAATCCAGCCCAAAGGCAAGGCAAAGCTCTGTGTAGGCACATTTCGTAGTCGGCAATAGCGCACATTGGGCAAGCTTACCAGCACCTGAGAGGCTCAGCAACACCAGTCACTGGGATGACTCACCCGCAAGCTTCCAAAGGGCCCTGGATGAAATACTTGTTGCTGGTGGAGATTCCGGCCACCGACCAGTAGGGCCACGTACCCTTGTCCAGCAAGCCATATCCGCAGGAGCCCTGTGGAACAGCGACACTTAAGGTGGGCCAGGAACAGAAGTGAATGCCAAGACTCCCAACTCCATCCAGATCAGGGAGTCAGCCTAACTGGGAATTGTGGGAGGGAGAGATGCTGGGAAGGGGCGAGCGCAAGAGGTGAAGAGGCGTACATCCTGAGTTCCAAACGAGGGCTGATCCGGCTGCAGGCCATCCTGAGCACCTCCGTAATTCGTGGCAATGCCTTGCGTCCATGTCGTCAGTGGGGTGACGCCCAACGTGCTGGGAGCATATAAGGACAGCACAAGGATTGCCAGTTGTGCTCCCTGCAGGACAGCAACACAGCCACTGGAGGAGCCTTTCTGGTGATACAGAAGCTAGAAGAAGGAGTCTCACCGCTGAGACGTCAAGTCTATTGGAGGCAATTTGGCACCAGCATCAAAAGGACTCGCAACATCTGATTGATGGGTGGAGTCCGTCCCAATCTATTGGTCGAATACACCGCGTACTTGAGAAGCATGCTCTGGTGTCGGTATGGCTTTTTGGTTCTTTATACCTAGGATCCCTGATACGCCGTGCAACTTGTATAGTTAGTTTGTAAAATGCTGCAATATCGGCGACTGCAATCTAGACGGTGTTCTGTTATCCGCACCTATCGCCCAAGGCATATTGCGGAGCTCGAGTGACGCCATTACAGGAATGAATTGGCATTATTCAAGGCGTCATGTATCCACGGAGCGATGAGCACCGTACCTTGGTGACCATCATACTTGATTGATGTCGGAGTTGCTTGATCGACCCCTCACAAGGGCTAGCTTTGGCACAAAGTCAAGAAATTGTAGTTATTTCCCCTCTCGAACACGCTCACCTCCTGCCAGGCCACCAATGAACGCACTGAATTCGGCCGGCCAAACACTCCATCCCCCTTCCCAGAAAGCCCTGAACCCTCAAATCTTTTGGGGAACCCCCTCTCCCTTCAGTGTTCAGTGCTCACATGGCACAGAAGCACATGCAAGACTAGTAATTTAAGTCTGAATAGATGTCTATACAGTTTGCAATGCTTAATCAATTAAGCCAGCAGCACAGTCATAAACAGCACTCTTGTAGTTATGTCTAACGGCTTGTCAAGCAGACAAGACTCTCCGAGCAGGCAGTAGGCCTCCGGATTCTCCCTCCACCTCTGCACACACTCACAGGCTGTCAGCCCAAGCAATTCTGCCCAGAGCAAGAACACACAACGTGCAGCTTTGCAGACATGCGTTGCTGAGCTGCCAGACACAGATCAGGGAGGTCTTGAGCCTGACCTACAGCGCTCTCTGCTATTGAACTTGGACCGCTGTCGCTCCTCTTTGGCGGCACGTCATCAGCCTACAAGCAGCCCGTTGAAGTGTCAGCAGACAACAAATCCGCGGCTCGAGCCTGCTTTTCGTTCTTCCCAACCTATCACCCACCCAGCTCTCCCTGAAATTCCACAGGCGACAGCTCCCTACTGGCAGGCAGACTGCCTGACAGCTGAAAAAGCCAGCACCAACAGCAGCAACAGCCTCCTCACCTCAGCCTCGAGCGACCTGCCGGGCGTCTCCCTGGGGAGGCAGCAGATGCAGACGGCCGCCACGGTGCAGCAGGCAGCGATGATGGCCTCCGCAGCACGCAGGTGGCCGCTCTTGGTGAGGCCCACCGACACCAGGGGCGACAGGATGGCGCCCAGCCTCGACATGGAGTTGTTCAGCCCCAGGGCGAACGAGCGGATCTTGGTGGGGTACATCTCAGGCGTCGCGATGAACAGCACCGTGAAGCCCCCCATGCTGGCCGCCCGTGACGCGAACAGTGCCGCCAGGCTGTGCGTGTCTGAGAACATCAGCCAGCAGGTGCTGCATTTCCACACACGTGATCCATGGAGCACAGACTGGTATTTGAATGATGCACGCGATCCTCATAACAATAAAGGAGGGGGGTCCTGAGGCGGATGAAGAGTAAGCCCGTGGAAACACAAAAGGGGTGCAAGGTGGATGGGCTGACCTGGCGATGATGACCAGCATGGCGAGCAGCATGGTCCTGCAGGTGTAAATAATCATAGCTCAGTGGTATCACATTATCATCCTCCCCTGACAACTGGCACTTTGGCTCACAGTGCAGAGACGCTGTACCTCTCCTCTCCAACGTCTTGTCATCCCAGCAAACCTCAGCCCGAGTCTTCATTTCAGTCACAGAGGGATGCCTCTCAGGGGACAACCCACAATGGAGGGCTTTAGAAGCGGTGCCAAAGCGGACAGCAGGCATCCAACCTTTTCCGGCCCAGGATATCGATGAGGAGGGCAGCCACGATCAAGCCGGGCAGTTCCGCGATTGTGGTGATGAAGACCTCCGACAGGTCCCTGGAGGACAGCTCCAGCCTCCCGCTTGGCCCACAAGCCGAACCGGTCTGACTGTGGATCTGCACGCATCACTTCTCTAAGACCCCACACACCCATTTTGCATGCCTTCTCTCCAATCAGACGATGCACATTTTGCCAAGGTGCTGGTGGACAAATACCCACTCTCTGATAGCAAATTGTGTTGGCCAGCCGAACGAAAGCCCTCTCGAAGATGTAGGGGGCCTGAGCTGGTCGCTCGGCGGTGAGGGGCTCACTGCTGTTGTGAGCAGGACCTCGCCGTAGTAGGTGAGGGCGTTGGCGAACCAGATGGTCATGAACAGGGCGGTGGTGATGCCCAGGGAGGATCCGAAGATTCGCCCCAGGGACTCCCTCATGTTCCGCAGGCCGTCCATCACCTGCTCCCGCTTGCTTTGCCCCTCCACCTCCTGCGTGATCTACCACCGTCAATTGTCTTCGACGTTTCTGCCCAGAATTGATGGCGGCCTATTCACTCCCACCCTGTCCACGATCCTCAATCCTCTCAGTGAATGACCTGGGGGGCCTCACTATCTCACGAAACCGCTTGCCCAAGGACTTCTGGAGTGGAACGCACTCCATGATGAACGGTCCTTTCGCTACCCAAGCAATGCATCCCTCCAAAGCATCACAGGTGATGCAGCTCATCATGAAGTTTCCTCTCGAAGAGCGACACATGCGTAACCGGATGATTTTGTTTCCTGTTTGACAGCTGCTCACCACCACCGGCGCCTGCACCTTCAGGCTCCCCGGCAGCCTGTCGCGTCGGTTGACGCGCGCCACCCTGGCCAGGGCCGCCTCGGCGTCCGCGGACCTGCCGGCGGCCACCAGCCAGTAGGGCGACTCCGGGATGACGGGGTACAGCGCGGCCAGCAGGAAGAGGGGGATGGAGGAAACCGCGAGCAGCCAGCGCCACCCCAGGGGCGTCAGGATGGCCCACCCCAGGCCTGCCTGCGAATCGCCGACGGTGTGAGCTTGCTGCATGTTCTCAGCACCTTTGCCTGGCTCCAAACTTCCGATTGCGTTTCTTGCATCTCGCTGCAAGCTGAATGTGACGGGATTGCGGCACCCTGCAATTTGCTGGCTGCACAGCTTCTGATTGTTGGGGATGTCATTGAGTACACAATGACACGTTCCCTATGTGTCTCACAGCTTGACCTCAGATGTGCAAAATGGCAATTTTCCGGAGCTCAAAAGTGGAATCAGCTGTGCAAAACTAAGGCCCTGCGCTAGCAACCACGTGACATCATGGTGGTGTGCCTGCTTGCTAAGACAGCAAGCAAATGGTATGCCCTGGCAAAAACAGCAGGGATGCACAGACAGACATCTTGGTCTTTGAGCAGGAAGGCTGGCATCATTTGCCGCACAAATAGCGTTTAGGAGGGTACCAACCTCTATCATGGTCCCAAGCGTCCAAAAGCTTTGCAGGGCCACCAGCATCAGCCCTCGCAGGTTTGTGGGCAGGTACTCCATGTAAAGGGCTACGGGTACGTGGGCTCCACCCAACCCCAGCCCCACACAGAACCTCAGAACCAGCAGCCACTGCACAAACGCAGAGCTGAATGTCTGAAGAATTTTGGGTGTGCAATAGAGCGCACTCCACTTGGTGCCCGCTTCTCCAGGATCTGTCTCATGCAAGGTGAGGCCCTGAGGTGGATCCCAAAACAAGCATGCAGATCGGGGAGTCCCTAAGGCTTGACTATCAGCTTCCCAGCAAATCATGAGCAGATACGATGTCCCCATTCCACTCAGCCCTTCCCAGAGGCTCTGATTGGCCCAAAGATGCACCTTGATGAGATTTGGCAGGTGGACTCATTTGTTGAAGCAACAACATTGGAAAAGGAACGGAAAGCATCCAGCAGACCAAGAGACTGGGAGTGAAGAGGTTGGCTTACCCGAAAGCTGGGAGCAAGAGCACTAGCTGCCCCAAAAATGGAAGAGAAGACTGCAGTTGCAAAGAAGCCCACTCTCCGCCCGAAGGCATCAGAAAGGGCTCCAAAAGCGTTCGCGCCTATCAGGGTCCCGATGAAAACCACGGTGGAGAGGTTGCCCTCCTGGGAGGGTGTGAGCTGCCACTGGCATGAGGCAGCAGGGCCCAGGAAGCTCAGGATCATCATTTCCATTGCATCAGCCATCCATGCGCTGCCCGCATAGAAGAGCAGGCCGATTTGGAACCTCCCAAAGCCTGTGCAGGGTGTCCAACTTGCGCAACTCTCAGTGCAGCTCTGGTCACCTCACAAGCCATATGAGCAGGAAGAGAATGCTAATGGGCCCTTTCCAAGGTGGGATGTCCTACCTGCTGCATCGATGGCCTCGGAAACGGTGTAATGCGTTGGAGAGTCGCTTCGACCTGAGCACGAGGCTTCCTCCTGCCCTCTCATGCTCGTCTGCAAATCGCCTCAGTGTCGCATACTGTCTATGTGATAACGAAAAGCACTGGGTGAGCTTGGTCTTGTTTGTCTTACCAATTCTGAGCAGCACACTGGGTCACGGAAAATCTCTTCGCTTGTCTTCTTTGCCATGCAAGATCGATGGGATGGGAAGTATTACGAAAGACTCATACTCGTTCATCTGCTTCTCTTACCGATTCCATGGTCAAATGCATGGCACTTTTGATACCTGCATCAGTAACATTAGTTGGGGGGGGGGGG
>QAXI01000458.1:1512647-1547343 GCA_004335615.1 Chloroidium sp. JM | reverse complement strand
GCGATGGGTGGGAAGTCTCGCTCTATGTCAACGGGTGGCTGTGATATCTCTTTGAGCACAGACATGGTTTTGGTATCTTGGGGGAAGGGTGTGGAGATGCGAAGAAATGGGATCTGCAGATGGTATTTGCTATCAGCCTTGCAGACATAGTGAGGAGGCGAGGGGGCTACCTTGTCCTGTGCACAGGATGGAATGCCCAAGATGTTTTGCATGAGAGCTACATTGATGGAGATCTGTTGCAAGCGCAGGGGACGCCACCTTTCCATGCAGTGTATGGAGTCTGCCTGTCCTGCCCTTGTCAACACAAGGTTCATACCTGCAGGTCATAGAGGCGACAGAAGAGGCCTTGCGCAGATTGCAGATGACAGACGCAGAGAGGAATGTCGCGCTTGAGACCCTCAGATACTGCGAGCAGAAGCAGGAGGCCCCGCGGCCTGAGGCGAGCAGCCAGCCGGACGGCCAGGATGCAGCTGCGCCGCAATTCACAGAACCGCTCACACAGTACGCGTCCATTGTCTTGAGTGATAGGCCTAGCGTAATGCACACCACCTTTCAACCTGCAGTGTGCTTTTAGACTTACCAGCACCTTGCTTTCTTCAAGGTGCTGCCCCAGAAGAGTCATTTGTCGTTTCCATCGACCCCTCTCAACGACAACCTGGATGCATCACTCTTTCGATCTACACCCAGCCTCCTGCCCTGGATGGTGGATCTATGGTCAAGGGGCAGAGCATCACACCACAAGCCAAGTGTTTCTGCTTGCAGGTTCTCTGTGGACCAAACGTGCGCCCTGCTGAACACTTTAGGCATCACAGAGACAGCACCCTTCCGGGAAAACGGGGTGACAGGAGGTGACTTGCTGGAACTCAGCGAAGAGGAGATGAGGGAAAGCCTGAAGCTCAGTCCATTGCAGGTAGGCCCCCACACTGCAGGCCAGCTCCCTTCTATCTGAAAGCGATGGAATTGTTGGCAAGCAACTGCCATGAATTTACAAACAGATTGTTTAGAAATGCTGCTGATTTTGGCATGCAGCAAATCAGTGCCCCACAGCCGCAGCCGCAATCTTGGCACTCCATGAATACCAGCTACTGATTTCTGCAGGTGAAGAAGCTCAAACTTCTAGTCCAGGCATTTGAGACTTTTGAGCGTATCAGTCTCACTCCAGGCAATGGAGACATCACCATGGTGGAATTGCAGGTGAAGACTCCTGTCGCTATGACGGAGTAAACTCTTTGCAGTGCTCCTGGGGTTTGACGCCATTCCCACACCATGGCTCAGCAACAAACCATGTCAAATTGAGTTGGTCTGCATACACACTCGCACAGCTGTTATTCCCTTGCTCTTCGAGCATGATCACGCAGGCTGGCCTGAGGGTGCTGCTACCTGCAGGATTGGCTGCGGAAACAGGGAAGGGACAAGGAGGAGATACAAGCCATTGTCTATGGCTTCAAGAAGGCCTCTGGGAAGGATGAGATTGCACAGATACCTTTCTCGGACTTTGCTAAGCAGTACCAGTGGCTCGTGAAGACTTTGAAGGTCTGTCCTAGCTCAGCCAAGCCCACTCACCGTCAGGTCCAGAAGGGAGTGCAAGTCCAGTCCATGCTGCTGCATGCACTCATCCACCCGACTCATGGCTTGGCAATGGAGGATTGCTGACAAGATGGCAATCATGGTGTGCAGGCAATGGCACTCAGCCAAGACAGCTCGGATCTGGTGGGAATACGGAAATGATATTTCCCACGGAAAGGAGCGATGACGTCCAGAAGGATGCTGCAACTGCAGATATGTGGATGCTGGGCTGCATCCAAGGTTTTTAATTAGGGACCATTGATGCCCCAACTTGTCTTGCTTATTTTGATTCCTGTATTGCTTCAGACCGCATTCAAACACCTTTGCAAGGGTGAAGACACTGACAAGAGCGCTGACCAAAGTGGGTTGGTTCTTGCCAATTGCCGGCGTTTGACGAGACTGTTGACATTGAAGAATCGTTCTTGTTCAGCAAGCGATTGCTAGACAAGGTAAATCAGGTTGGAAGTTACAAACGGGTTCACAGTAGACCTCTACCTAAGAGAGTGAGTCTTTCTAGAATCCTAGGACTTCCAGGACCAGGTGCTGCTGTGCAGCTGCTTGTGATGACACCTGCTGTTTTTACAGCAGTCCATTAGGACGCTGGTTTAGAGACATTCTCGGTTGGGACCTGGTCAGCCTTTCCCTGAGAGGCTGCTCTTGATGCAAGCAGCTGCTGGACTTGTTGCTCCAGTGCAGCGATCCTTTCCTCGACCTGCCAGAACCTCGAGTGTCACACGATGTTGATTGATTATTGAGCAACGACAGGCAAGTCTGGCAGTAATTCTACAGGGTGCAATGCCCACCTTTGGTGCTTCTTTCTCGCTAGTCACGTTCTCCTCTAGCTGCAATTTCTGCATCTCCTCAGCTGCTGCCTTGACCTGAATCAGCTCTTTTCGATTGGCAGCTCAATCTTCATGCGTAATCAATGTGGCCATGTCTGGGATTGATGGGATCAGGAGGTAGCATCAGGCATGAATCTCACCTTTACAACCGCGATTTGTGCATTCCTTCTCTCCATCTCTCTGTCAGCATAGTTGGCCAGGCCGAGGATTACTGCAGAAAGAATCTGTATCTCGCAAATTCCGTATTGGTCTGTATTGTGGGGAAAATAAGAATCTGAAGAATGATTCATCTGTACGCTTCATGGTGCTATTGCTTCAAAGCACTAATTTTGCAATGGAGGCCAGGTAAGCTTCTCACTGAAGGATGGCACCAATGCAGCAAACAGCTGCCAGGCGTGCCAATCCCATCTGTCCACAAGGCTCGGCTTTGTATCAGGCTCCATCATGCTTTCCCAGCTCTCCACCATCCTCTCTCGGGTGCTCTTGCCTCCTTCAGGCGCCACTCCGCCTGTTTTGCATGGTACCAGTCATTTCCAAGCCCTCAGTTGCGAGCCTACAGCAATCCAAAAAGTGAACGTTATCTTGCAGCAGTGCAATCCTTACAGAGGCATGTACCAGATGATGACCTCCTCGCATCTATACAGAGGCCAGGACCCCTGGCCACGCCCTTACGAAGAGCGTGCCATGCACCTCTCATGCATCATGCGAGAGAACTCTGTAACCAAAGTTGATGAGGGTTTTGGCCGCAGACCCTAAACAGCAAATCTCCTGCTGCTGGATTCGCTTTGAAGTTGATAAATCGTCTGCTCACAAGAATGAACGGGCACGTGCAACAATCGCAGCAACGTCACGCTCATCTGCCTGCCCACCGAGGTGCAAATCCCTTCGCAGGCAGCCGAGTTTTTCAGCCGAGGAGTACTGCCAGGAAAACCCACAGCCATGCTCAGCTGAAGTCTTCGAGATCCAGATTGGTGGTGTGCGCGGTTGCCGAAGCTGCACGGGAGGACAAGGTTGAGGCAGAGCCTGTACAACAGGTGGCTCTTCGTTTTCCTCCCTGATGAAACACAAAATTAGTACCACAAGCAGAAGAGAAGTGGTGCTACTGGAATTGAGATCACTGCAGTGCTTCCACTGGAAATTTTTGAGAAGTGTCACAGGCTTCAAATCACGCGCAAACATCGCAATCCTTGTGCTGCATGGGGCGGCTGGGATTGAAATTCGTACTAGCCATAAGTATTGAGGGCTGGCCGGGCTTTTGGGAGGCAAAGAGGGCATCCATATGATGGCCTTAAATGGCTCCTTCGCTGTCTTCAAGAGTTTGATGGCGGTGAACAAAACGTGATGATCACTGTTCATTCTGCAGGGGTCCTGGCATGCTGTGGTCGCCAATGCAGACTTCATGCTGCATGACGTCCAGAACGAGTCCTTCGCAGAGCAGCTCAGAGAACGGCGGCGGCTATTCAAGGAGAAGGACACCCCCCTGGACTTCTGGCTGGTGTCAGAACCGGCATGGTTGGAACGACAGTTCCCGGAGGAGTCAAAGAAGGTCGGGCGGCCCTGCGTGGCTCTGGTCTCCACTGACAAAATCTGGATGAAGTGAGCCACTACGACTCTCTGGCAACCCCAAAGTCTTCAATCAATTGCCCTGCCCCTGCTGGTCCCCTATCGCAATAAATGGCACAAACTGGACCAGAAAGGAGATGTGCATGGATACAGGACGCTTCACCCTCGCTGCCCTGTTGTGTTGTGGGGCATGTAGAATATCCGTTCACCCTCTCACACATTCACCAGCAGAATTGTTTTGGGAGTGACAAATACCTGACGCTCAGAGGTAAACTATGAGAGGCAAACATGAGAGGCAGGGTGTCAGTACTACAGTCAAAGAGATGTCATCCAAATGCTGCAAGCACGGCACGCTCAAGGCTCACAGCTTAAATAGAGACTGATGGAAAGCATGGTGCAGCTTCATGAAGCTCAGGCTAGATCGCGTGCTGCGGCTGGAGCTGGGGGAGAGGACTCTGGCGGAGGTCCTGGAGTCCAAAGGACCTCCGCCGGCATATGAGCCGCTTGACAGGAAGGGCAAGTGGACGGCCCCGTACCCCCCCTACCGGCCGGGCTGGTGGGAGGCATTCATGCAGTGACCTGAGTTGACCTGATTTGTGTAGGCTGTGTGTTGGCTAGGAGTGGACATGCGTTATTGGGCGGCAGATGATGCCCACTTTCGTTTCTGTTATATACGTCGCTGCCAGGTCGTTGATGGCCCTGCCGGCCCAGTAGTCCTGCAGTGCTGATTTACAAATTGAAATTCAGAACCTTGGTCCTCCTTTCAATAGGATAGCCCTAGGTCCTCAATAGCAGCAAGCCTAGAGCACTGGCCCAATTGTCCAGTCAGAAATACCATTGCAAGATTGCAGGGCACTCTCCTGTCTGTAAATGTCAAGATCTCTGCCATGAAATTTCTGGCGACAGGCTGTTAAGATTGGAGACCTTTCAGTCGGAAACTTCGCAATTGGCGATTGAGGTTGAGTGACCTAGCGGAGAAGATGTTGCGAACCAATCGAGCAGCGCAGAACTCTTAACCCACCCAATCTCTCGAATTTCGAGTCTCGCGATCCCTTGGTCAGCAGTCACACCGGCCTGAACTTGTCCAATTCCTCTCGCCCTTCACGGCAGTGGCTTCGCTATCCTGGCCCTCCAGGTGAAGCGGATGATTGCTTATTCTCGGAGTGAGGCTTGTTTGGGGCATCGTGGCCAACACTTTGTATCGGTTTATCGGTGTCTGATTCGATCGTTGCACCCCCTTGTTGGGTGCAGAAATTTCACAAAAGTGGAAAGGCTCCACCTCTATAGCCAGTTGGTGACCTTGTTTCCTATCCTCCCTACCTGTGATGCCACAAAATGTTTTTGGGGACACCTCGACGTGTTTTATGGTCAATTCTTTGTGATAACAGATGCATACTGCAATTAAATTTTCCAAAGTGGTGGTGGGGCGGTAAAGCATTTGTGCTTGAGGTTGTGCACTCCAGTGGCAGCCTCTGCGAGGCAGCCTCTGCGAAACAGCAAGCTCACAAGGGCTTGGTCCAATCTGCAGGGCCAGGATGAGCACAATCGAGCCGCTGGCTGAGTGCGAAGTGCCGGAAAGCAGTCAACAAAGCTCCGGGGTGCTCAACTTCATACTCTCCAAATTGGGGAGGCACAGGAACGGCTCCAAAGGTGGACCTGTAGTGTCAGGTGAATCCCAGCTTCTATGGTATCTCTCCGAAACTACCGCTCTTACAAGTTTTAAAACAACGCTGGCATTCCTTGCTGCACTTGGGCGACATACTGAGCAGAAGTGTGAGTAGATGGCAATTGCAGGGGCATCAAAGTGCTGTCTGCTGACAGGTATGAGTGGCAGCGGACTGGAGGGGGCGCTGGCCTGCAAAGCCGAGAGAGGGGAGATAGAAAAAGTAGAGTTTGACGAGGAGGAAGTGCAGTCCCTCCCCAAGCCGGCAGTTGTGCCTGACGATTTCGACTTAACAGGTGGAACACACATCTTCTCCTACCAACCCCTCCACCTTCTCTAGCACAATGTGCACAATGTTTTCTGTCAGCGATTCCGCTGACAGCTCACCTCAGATCTTGTGGCATATGTGGTATCACAGCGCTGAAGGAGCATGGTTGACTCACAGTATTGGTTGGATCAAGGGTGTTTAGCTGAGAGGCTGATCAGGCACAAGCGTGTGCTTCTGATGTGCTCAAACGAATCTTTATTCATCTTTTTGAATTGTCAGCAGACAAAGCAAAGAGAATGACTGTCATTGGACTTGTTTGACCAGCTACAAGTAAATTTAGTAGATTGCCATGCCGTCAGCCTTTGCCACATCCATGGTAATTTTTTTTATAAGTTTTTTAAATTAATTGGCATTCAGAGTAAGGAGGTTTTGCATTTTGTAGGCAAAGGGGGTTTTTGAGTGATACTCAATAGTGGTCAATGGACCGGGGGAACCTCTACCCAATCACAACTGACCTCAAGGACAATGCATGCAGAACCAGTCAAGCCCGATGCACTGTAGTAAATCAGCATAAGATGGCCAAAGCATCGTATATGTAGCCATCGTTGGTCACTGCAGGCAGGAGAGGGCGGCGCGGGGGTGCGGGCATCGTCCCTTCGTCGACCCCTGGCCAGGAAACTGGGCCGTCAAACCCCGTTGCCCACCTCGATGCAGCCCTTTCAGTCGAGAATCGCAGTGCATCAGACAACGCTGCATGGGACTTCCGGCGGAAGGAGAAGCGCAGGAACAGTCGGTCTGCCCGCGAGTGGGTCAGGGAGTCCAACGTCCAGGCACCCGCCTCTGACTGGTCAAAGGACCTCGCAAAGTACGACCCGGATGCCAAGACGGATGAGGATGCACCCACAGACGCGACAGCAGGTGCACTCCCACTCATCAGGCTGCAGCCCTAGACCATCACTTGCCGCCCTAGCATAGTGATCAGCATGTTTCCGCGTTTGGGTTTTGAGATCCTTCGCAGGAGCACCCGTGCTAGCTCCCACTTTGGGGTGCCCCAAGAATGGTACTGCGCGAAAGCTTCAGTGCTTCACCATGCTGGCTTTGCTATTCTCTACAGTAGAATCTCATTCTTGCACTGGTCTTGGACACTTGCAACCTTCCCTTGCTTCACCAGAAAGCTTCATAGACGCCAACAAAGTGCCAATTCTTTGGTTTTCTCAATGGTGAGGGGGCTGTTCTATTTGCCCCAAGTGGCAATGTCTGTTGATGGCTTGCATGAAGAGCCCTGCAGATGAAATGTTCCCTTTGCCATTCTCAACCAGACATTCCGATGCAGCTGCCAGTGATGCGCGCCTGGTGCCCACGCACTTTGAGGAGGGGGGCATGCGGTTCCGGCGGAGGAGCCGCAGTGCCAAGGAGCTTGCAGCCTCCGTACATGAACCTGCGGGACATGGGGACCCCGCCCGGGCAGGAACGTCGCTGGAGAGTGCCGGCAGTCCCCACGGGAGCAAAAGGTCCTCGTTCGAGGCGGGTCTTCCCCAAAACCTCAAGGCTGTCGCTGGGACTCCCAAGAGGTCGGCGGAAAAAATACGGCGGCAAGGCAACGCGGCCACAAAGTCGGACTTCCTGCCAGACGAGCTCATCCAGCGCAGTCGGTTGTTTAACACACGCTCCACCCAGCCTCAAGAGTAGATAGGAAGTGACGGAAGCCTCAAAAAGAGCTTCATGTGCCTTAGCCTTGTTTGCCTGTGACCTGCGTCTTATACCATAGCATCAGCCATTTTGTTCTGTTTCGTCCTCGTGGCTGCGTGGCTTTGGCTGCATCAAAGCCATTATTCGCTGGGCGCTGCTGTAGGGTCTTTGCAGAGCCTCAAAGTTTTGTTGCTTGTCCAAAATCACTCCACAGGCATTGTTGCTGTTCTTGCGGCTTTGCTTGAGCTTGTGTGGAAGAGATAAAGAGATATCATACTAAGAATTTACGTATAGTTACAGCCTTGCAATGCAAACAGACACGCAATACCCATAATTTTTCTCTGCTTATAGAGTTTACTGCTTAAAATAGGGGTGTGGACACATGCATTCATTGAGCAGGGATTGGACTTAGATTCCCAGTGAAGTAATCAACACTGTTCTGCTGTGTGCTGTTTTTGAGTCAGCTGTGATAGAGCGATCCTTGTCAAAAACCTGCTGCGATTGAGCCAGCTTTTGAAAGAGCGATCCCTGTCAAAATCCTCCAGGAACACCTGCTTGTATCTCTCCAAAGCGTTACGGTGGGTGTAACACTGTTACACTACCAGACCAGGACTCATCCAGTCGTTCCAAGTGCAACCAAATACCTTCAAGATGATTGGTCTTCACTCCAAATCTCATGCTGTTTTCCAGCCCTTCACGACCGCACGGGTGTCTGTCCCGCGCCTCTCTGTGCAGTGCAACGCTCAAGCGCATGCGAAGCCCACCCGCAGGTCTATGGCAATCCTCTTGGCCAGCCTTCCTCTATTCGCTCAATCTGGTACGCTGCTCATTGCTCCTTTGAAGATCTCTGTATACATCAATTTGTGAAAGAGCAGGGCCTTCTTGCACTGGCCCCACCTCTTTGAGCCGTTTTTTTTTGCCATGCAGCCCAGGCACTGATCCCAGACGACGATGATGAGGAGCTGGTGGACCTGGCCAAATCCAGGAGGAGGGAGCGGGTGGCGAACGAGAAGAAACTCGAGAGCAAGTTCGTCAAGCAGGGGGACTACAGCGGAAAGGACGTGAGCCAGATCCAGAATGCCGTCAACAAGCTGGCTAAGGAGGGTCTGAGCCTAGATTCTGGGGACCTGAAGTCTCTCGCAAACGCAGCCAGGTAGGAATCTCATATGAGCCCATCTGGCAGTCTGATCTTTGGGGGCTCCTTGGCGTATTCATTGTGATCACTATCATGGCGATTTCCGTTGAGATTTCTGTGCTAACACTCCGGCTTTGCTACCTTCTTGTGTCTTTGACTTCATGTGTAGAGCCATGACAGACTATTGAGGACTGATCTACCTGTGAACTGTCGCTCCCGGAATTTCTTGACCGACACATGGCTTGTAGACTCTGTGCGGAAGCACCTCAAAAGTCGAATGGACATTGAAGCAAGCTTTGGGGCTGGCTAGCTCGCAGAGGTGTACTATGACCAATGCAGAGCGTGAATTATGCTGCAGTGAAAGCTGGGTCGGGGACCTCAAGAAGGCGGTGGCAGACCTGAGCAGCACACAGGCATCTCAGAGCTCTGCTGCCAAGGTCAACTCCAGCCTGGATGCCCTGGGCAAGTCGCTGGGCGGTGGGGACCTGGGCAAGGCCAAGGACTCCTTTGCCAGCGCGGTCTCCGCTCTGCAGGGCTGGATAGGAGATGCTGGGATTAAGGATCAGATCAAGGGACTGTAGGCACCTGTTGCAGTGGCATGTCCTGGCCAGTGCCCGTATACTGCATGTGGCCCTGAGGATACATGGGAGCCGAGAGATACATATAGGGAGTGCAGAGAATTTTGCGTTATGTCCCTTTCCTGTTGAAGACTGCGATAATGTTGACTGGCGTGTGATCTGCTTTTGCGCCCGGCGGAGAGTCAAGGGGATGCAGAAATTTTCCCGGTGCCTAATTTGCTTGTTTGTGAGATACGTAAAATTCCCTCTCCTCCCCAAATTTCCTCCTCAATCCAGAAGCACCTAAAGAAAGGCACAGCAAAGAAAGGTTGCTGTGGGAAAGCACCCCCCCCCCCTCTACGGCAAAACCCTAACTTCGAACTCGTGAAGTCGCGAAATATTCATCTGCAACACAAGATAGCAAGCAAGGAAGCATGATGGCCGCCGACCGGCCTACTGTGGCTGGAGCGCTGATTGCAGCTGACGCAAAAATCCAGAGCTCGTTCGAGGCCCTTGTGTCGGCATTTAGTGGGAGCCTTCAGGAGCTCAGAGCCCTCAGCATGCTGCGCCTAGAAGGCAAGGACGCTCCCTCTTACATGCTGAGCTCGGGAGGAGTGGTTGGAAGGAGCCTCACCTGAGAATAGGACAACCATATTTTCCTTTGGATGCAGACTCTGCTATCAATATATTCGATAAGGAGCTGGCAGCACTTCAGGTACGACTTGAATTATTGGCAATAAGCGCGTAGCGACCCCTGAATTGGAGAAGAGCTTTTGCCTAAAGCTCCCAAGACCAACGTATATTTCAAGCTGTGCAGAAGAACACAGAGGCTCTGGAGGATAAGCTGAAGGAGATAAAGGTGTTCATCCAGAAAGAGAAGCAGGCGACCATACAGGTAATATTGGGATCCTCACAGCGTGTATTCCTGTCATGCACCCTGCCCGTGGCAGCCCTCGTCAGAATCTTGCTATCGTCAGGCAGAGCTGAATAGCTCTGCCAGCCATACAGCGTCTGCTCTGGCGTAAGTACCATATGCCTAAGGGTGAGTGGGTTGAGAATGTGGGTGTGGTGGAGCAGGTGGAGAAGATGATGAGGCAGTGCTCCATCCAGACGCAGCACCTGACGTTCATCGGCAGCCACCTGCCCCAGCGCCTCCCCCAGCAGCCCCTGGCTGCAGATTCCCAGGACCACAAGGAGAGAAGGCCTTCCAGCGACGGGCCACCGGGCATCGGCAGCCGCGACCAGGATGCTGGCCTGCCGTCTGAAAGCGAAGCTCCGGAGGCAGGCACCAAGGTCGACAGGCGGAGGAAGAAACTGCAGGTGCCTTGCAGGTAATCCATTGAGGCTTAAATCAGAGCTTCTTGCCACTTGTGGCCTGGTGATGTTTGGCCGGTCACAGTGAGGCAGGCAAAACAACGAAAGCGGGGATGTACACTTTGTAGAATTCTGCATGTCTTTTAGGGTCTGCCTTCATTGCCCTCTCAGGGCACGAAGCAGCTTCTTGCATCTTGTTGCAATCTTGACAAATGATCATCCTGTAGCTAGATGCAATCCAGCTGATGGAAGTCGGCTTGATGCAGGTATGTATCAGAGTCAGAGTATGGCTCGCTGAGCTCCTACATGACCCAGCGGCTACCCCTCAGCAAGGTGACTGCTCGCCCTCCTTGCACACGTCGCAAGCTTTTCATCAGACCTGCAAGTTATGCATGGCATTTGTTGCAGCACGCAGGGTGTGGCGCATGCTGATCATGAGGCCTAATGTAGGTGAATGAGGCAGTGGAGCACGCTGCGGAGCTGGCAGAGAGCAACATGAAGATGCTGGCACATGCCAGGACTGGGGGCAAGATGCCTACTCAAGACTTCAAGAGGGCCCAGGCCTTGCTGGTCAGCGTTGCGGTACAGACATTGGCCTTTGCCCATGCAAGAACAGTGCTTGAGGTGTTTCGGCTCTTGACCATTTGCCCCATTGAAGCGTTCCTCTGTCTTACCAGTGGCACAGATCAAAACGGAAGTCAGGTGCAAGCTGTATGCCATGCAGAACAAGGATGCAGTGAAGGGAAGGTGCTGGCTGACCGAGACAGACTTGAAGAAGAGCACTCTGCTGAGGCCTGACAAGACGGGGAAAGCAATTGTGACCATCCTCAGGCATGTGGGCAGGCTCAGCGAGGTGATCCCCAATTCATATCCAATAGTGGCCCAAAATCTTGAATCGCCCTGAAGGATGTGTGCGCCTATACTTACACTTAAAGTCTTGTTAGCAAGACAAAACCACGAAACAGGGCTCATATGAATAATACTGCTCCTGTAGGTTCGGCTGCCAGTGAACGGGAAGACAGAGTCTGTATACACCCTTGTGCCATCAGAATGACCACCAGTCAAGAAATTGTTTTGCACAACAAGGATCACGCAATGGAGCTACAAAGCATACAACAGCAAAAATGCACCAGCTTGACCTTTCCCATCCAAGATTGTTTGAATTCAAGCTATGAGGTTGCAAAGCAGGTTGGACAGTCGTAGTGTAAGTTCATACATTGTTTCAGTGGAGGGACACGTCCCAGACTGGTGTACAGGCTAGAGGAAACCAAACTAGAGGAAAACAACCTAGAGAGAGATGCATTGATGTTTTATCCCTATTGTAATATACATGCGACATGATTTATCGCTCTCAAGAGCTTGCCAAACCATCATCGATCCAATCTGCTGCTTTTGCGATTGCCCTTATTCCTGGCAAAAGCTCTCATGCCCTCCTCAAATGATTTCAAGCACAAGCCAGTCGCTGTAGAAACTAAAATGCTGGTCACCCCCAGCTTGGAAACCTGCACAATTGGCACATCTCACTAGCCATGTGTCATAGCCTTCATGAATTGCTGACTGCGATAGCAATCAAGGCATACCATCAAAGCATACAGCCAAAGGTACTCCCTATACCACATGTCGGCGCCAGGTGTATACAGGCCTGCCTTCAGCCACATATCTACTGCGGTAACGATAAGTTGTTTGGTCTGCCATACCTGCCGTATGTTGCCTCCTTCGTCATCAAAGAAGAGCATATCCTCATACTCAACCCCAAGCTCTTGTTTCAGCTGAGGGAAGTGTACCTCATGCTTTCCAACATAAGGAACTATGATTATGGACTCAAAGTATCCCTGAGCGAGACCTGCAAGTTGATTTGTGCCCGATCAAATTGACAGTTAGGTCATCAACAATTTGTGTAGCCGAATGCACTGTAGCTCATGCCCCAATTCGGAAAGGGAACTCACCAAGATGAGATAGAAAAGCTTTCGCTGTGCGGGGTGTGGGTGATCGGGATGCCAGCGCCATGGGCAATTGAGAGGCTTTGCAGGCATCAAGTATCTCTCTGCTCTCTGGAAACAGCTGGGCGAGAATAGTTTGCGACGGGCTGTATACCTCACACCTGAACCCGCCATCCATTGAATACCTTCTGCTTTTGTACACATTTTTGCATTCTACTCTACAAACTAAGCTAAATTTCTTAGCTTTTTGCTTTGCTTTGCCTGTCGCGCTTTTGCTTGCTCACTGCAATCATTCGCTCACCAGAACGGCCAAATGGTAAAATCCGCATCAACGACGACCAAGCCTGTCCAAATCATAAGCAGCGTTTATTTATTGATACTTAGTTAAGCATGGAAGACAATGCTGATAAACTATATGACCAGGTATTGATCAGAGCTTCTGCAAGGTATGCAAGACAAGGCTGAGAGGCCTCAAATTGGTGACACTGCCAAACGGGCTGTTGTACAAGGTCTTGCAGTGAAAAAGAAACCGCTTTCACCTGGTTTCTGCTGGCCAGCCTTTCTTATGATTTCAAGAGCCTGCAGACATTCCAGAACATCACTGCTGAGATGTTCAGTGTGTATGTGAGATTGCATGATTGCTGAGAAGCTCAGTGCACAATTTCTCCCGCAATGGCATGCCCACCTTGGCAAACACTGATTCATTTCTGGCCGGCATTCTAGGGCTATGGCTGCCACCTGTACGATTTGCCATGCATCTAGGGCTCAATGTGCGCATACTTATCGTTCAAAACTCATTCATTAGGCATACCTGAGTCGAAACCCTGCTGGAAAACCTGGCCGATGATGTAGAGCGTAGCGGCTTTCGCCTTCCTTTCCCAGGGAAGTAGAGCGTGAGCTCAGCGATCATGGTGTCGCTCAAGATGCAGAAGCGGCTCGCCGCATCCGTGATGAAGTGCGGCCAGCGCAAGGTCTGGCTGGATCCCAACGAAGTCAATGAGATTTCCATGGCCAACTCTCGTGAGTCTCCCGGGCCTGCTGTGGTCTTATTGCAAAAGGGTCTTATCAGCATGCTCAGCGCATTGTTTTCATGCTTGGCTGTGCCACGCACTTCAGGTCCTGGGGCAAGTGCACCTGATGCAAGGACCTCTGCACGCAACGAAAGGGCTGGAGTACGGGTAGCAGCAGTGCAATCAAGAAACCTCAATTATTCACATGCATCTCTCAGTCTAGCTCTTGCCCTCCCCACACCTCCAATATCTCTGATGGGTCACCTTATCAGCCTGTGTTGCTCCGCTCTAAAACACTGGTTGTTCTCCTGTAACAGGCCAGAACATCAGGAAGCTGGTGAAGGACGGGTTTGTGATCAAGAAGCCAGAGGTCATCCACTCGCGGGCACGCGCCAGGGTTGCCCACGAGGCCAAGGTCAAGGGGCGCCACACAGGGCCAGGTGCGCCCCAGACGATACATTCCCAGTACCAAAGGGAAATTTGGAAGATGGCAGTGGGAGGGATAGGCCTAGCAGCAATCATGAGGCTGCTTGAGTATTCTGTCCACACCAGGGTGGAGTGCTCATGGCCAGCATCTCCTGCCAAAGACGTACAATTTGTGGTTCTCCTCCCCCTGGAGGTTGCAAATTAGACCAGCCTCTTTGATCAGTGCTGTATGGCTGGTACAGGCACATCTGATCAGCTTTGAGTAAAAGCTCGACCAATGCTCTGAGCATCGCCTAATAGTGATAAGATGGGAAAGGGAGACTGCAAGATTGGGGTCAAGTGAGGGGTGACATGCAGGAAAGAGGAGGGGTACCAGGGAGGCCCGGCTGCCCACCAAGGTGCTCTGGATGCGCCGCCTCCGTGTCCTGCGCCGGTTGCTGCGCAAGTACAGAGACGCCAAGAAGATCGACAAGTACCTGTACCACGAGCTGTACTTGAAGGTACTTTGCGAGCTCTTGTGACCTTCGATCTGCCCCGCAGCTCGTTTGACAGTGTCTTCTGTGCCAAGTCAAGGCTGGCTGGTCCATTGAAAATGCTGTTGGGATGAATGTCACATTTCATTCGTCGTCATGTTATTTTGTGGGAGTGAGCAAGAACCTGTGGGTCTCTTGCAAGGCGCCCTGTCAAGGCGGCAAACAAAGGCAGTGAAACAAGGTATAAGGTCATACACAGATTCTGTGTACAGTATGGGGCGTTTCAAGCGTATAAAAGCAGGATGGCAAGCAGGAAACCGCTGAGCTTCGATATGCTATTGTGCAGAGCTCCAATAATGTGTCAATACAGGAGCAGTGCAACGCATCACTGACATTTAATCTCTCCACTGACTGTTGCTTGTGAAGGCTGGACTGAAATGTGATCTGGCGGGCGCAGGTGAAGGGTAACAACTACAAGAACAAGCGTGTGCTGATGGAGGCCATCCACAAGCAGAAGGCCGAGAAGATCCGTGAGAAGGCCATCGCAGACCAGTTCGAGGCACGCAGGGCCAAGAACAAGACCACCCGGGCCCGCAAGCTGGAGAGGAGGGAGACCCGCCTGGCAGGGGTGAGGCATTCCGCCGATCTTGTGTTTGGCTACCTCCTGGCAGGGGTTGTTGAGGAGGTCTGCATATGACCGCTGCGAATGCCATGGAGACAAGAGAAGAAATGTTGCGGGTGCTAGGGTTGAAAATTTGAGTCCGCCTTTCCGTGTTTTGGAGATGAGAAGGGAAAGTCAGCAAGCTGTGGGGGCAGCTTGCAGCAAAGCAAACATGCAGCTGTCATGGTGTATCACAGGCTGCAGAGGGTGAGGGATGGAAATAATCATCCAATCGTCGCTAGGCACCAAGATGAGGTACATGATGTGCAAGTTGGATGCCTGTTTGCATCCTACAGTTGATGAATGGGCGTCAAGCAAAACACGCCAAGAATTTTCCCGGAACTAGTTTTGTCACTCACAGTCCATTTAATGACATTCTGTCTCCAGCCCGAGAGTTCTACCACATGCAGGGCCTGAGCACGCAGCCCGAGGCTGCCAAGCCCGCAGCCGTCGCCAAGCCCGTAGCCAAGCCGGCCGCCAAGCCCGTTGCCAAGGCCGCCAAGAAGTGACCTGCTGGTTGTGATTGGTCTGTTGTGAGCAATTGATCAGTCTTTGTAAACTATGAGCAGTCTTTCTACTTTTTCTCAGCGGGAGATCGACCTTTCCTCCTCCCTTCCCAGTTCCAGCATGAAACCCTGCTCTGAACCCCTCATGGCCTTGAATCTCCTTGGACCACCTTAGATCTCAATTTCCAAATTCTTCTCTTGATGGTCTACAAGACTGCAGATCGTCTTATCATGCAGAACGCAGACGGTTCGCAGCAGAGATCTGACCAGGAGAGATATACGTTTGTCTTGGGACCAAGCTTGGCAGGAATTGGCCAGAATACCCATGCAAACAGCGCAGAACTTTCCGATTATTCATCGAACATGATTTTGGTACGCTGCATCGCTCGAGCATTCATTTGTTTAGATCGCATGTGATCACCGTTGACTGTGCCATCTATGTGTCGCGTGGTGAAATGCGTGCGAAATGCGTGGAGTACCTGCAGAGGGGAAGAGGTGGAGGAGCTGATGCTCAGAAAGAGTCGAGGACGGGGATTCAATTCCCCCCAGATTTCTGCCACCTCTCCAAGGCAAAGTGTCCCAGGCTGATGGGTGTGGGGTGAGCTGTTTGCACCTTGTTAATAACCAAATGTGCATCTGTTTAGGTAGCACTCTCAATGATATTGAACAAAATCGGGGTGCTGCAGGTCCCGTCGGAAACGCTTGCTCGGCATGAAGAACGTTGACGGTAGGTGCTAAACAGAGAACCAATGATTGCATTTGCTGCCATCAATGAGGACCGAGGGGCGTCATTTGGCCTGCACATGCATCCCTGATTTTCTGAGCTGTGTGCAGTATATGCCTTGGGCTTCTACATTGACGAAGAAGCCGCTCAGAAGGCTCTGGGCCCCAAATTTAGCGGCACCGAGAGCAGCTCTTTGGAGAAGAAGCAGAGCCTGTGTGACGGTGATCTTCAGCTCACATGCCACTCGCATTGCATTGCATCCTCCAGGCTCTGTGCAGCTCTACACCGTCAGAGCTTGGAAGGTGATCCTGTGTGTGTGTGCAGAGGTGGTCAATTCCCAGGATATTGAAAAGACAGTGAGGATTGTGATCACCTCTGGGATGGTCAACCATGACCGATTTCTGGGAGGCCTGAAGGACAGCCTGGTACCAGCCTGTGAAAAGGTGATCGGATTCCCCTCTTGTCTATCAATCGAGTCTCGTTGTGGTCCTGAAGGCTGATTTGAGTCTATATTGACCCACGCCTACCATTTGAGGAACAGAAGACCTAGCACAGGCAAAACCATGACAGCAATAGCGCCAGTTGAGGGGCTCTCATTCCTTAAGAGCTTCAAGGAAGGGTGGCTGTGTAGGCCGGAGATACGGAGTCGCTCCCGCAATTTGAGCAGCTCTTCGATGGCGCTCAGTTCAGGAAGGGAATGGAGCTGGCTTTCACAAGCACTAAAGCAGGGGGCCTGGCCGCGCGCATAGACAGCAGAGATGTAAGTTTTTGTCGCATAGCACTTGAGAGAAGCATTTGGGGAGATTTAAGGACAAGAAGGCCAGAGCAAATTACTCCCCCGTATTGCAGGTGGGGGAGGTGGACAGCACAGCATTCACCAAAGCTTTCTTTGGCTTGTACCTGGGGGACAGTCCGGTTTCACCAGAGGGGAAGACAAGCATCAGCAAAGGCCTAGCTAAGCTGGTGGTGAGCAGCCCAGAGGCTGCCAAGAAGGAAAATGACGAAGAAGGCTCAACTGTCGCATGAGATGGATAAATTCTTGCAAAGGCACATTATGACAGAATTTCTCTCACCAAGAGGAAGCTAGAGATATAGGAAGAACTGAGACCGACTTTAATGCTTAGTATAGAGACCCCTGAATAGCATTACTCAAGTCATAAATTGTATCACAAATGGCAGCATGATAGACTATGAGGTTATTCTTTGATGTTCTTGTTGTAATCAATAGGCCATATACAGCATATGCAATCCTGATATCCAGGCCATCTTAGGTTTCTTCTCCAAGTTTTGAACGAGGCTGTCCAGCAGGACAGACAATCTTGCTGACACCAATAAATTACTAGCTAGAACAGCACTAATCTCAGAACTGAAATTCGTCCAGCACAGTGTACATTGCCCAGGCATATCACTCAAGTGGCGACGAGAATCCTGCAAACCCCTGACCGACCCTGCCGAGGCCATGGCTGGAGTTTGCAGAGATTGCTTGTGCATCATCATCATGCTTGTGTGTCATCATCGCCGGCGTGCCCCCAGTGCGCCTATCCTTATTGTCAGCAGCAGAATCGCCAGCACCACAGAGGCAAGCAGGACTTGCGTCAGGTTTGGCGTGAATTTTTGGTGCGGCCTGCAAGAACCAGAAAAAGGCTTTCTAATCCCCTGAGAGATGAATGGGTTCTCTGATCCCGAAAACAGTCCATCGCCGGCCGCTTGCCTCATAACAGCCAGTCATGAGCTGAGCGGTCCCCAGAGCACCAAGCTGGCAACGCAGATTCATGGATCAATGAGTCCAGAGGATTCATATATCAGCGAGTCCAGAGAGGTCATCAAGCAGTGTTGTGACCACGACCATTTGTGACCATTGTGACCACACCATGGCATTGGACGGAGCTGTATCTCATTCTGAAAGCGATGAACTCTCTCTCGTCATCAATGAGGGCGCCTCTTTACTAACAGAGGGCGGGGGAGGGGGGGGGGGGGACACGCGCTGCGTCTATAATTTCTGTGCACTGGATGATAAACCTTGGTAGATCATGATATATTTACTCAAGGATTGCAATGACAAGTACCATGAATTATATCACTGTGACCCAGAGTCTCTTTCATTGCATGTTGGAAGGGCTCCTTCATGTGTTGAAGCTTTCCTCGGGTCTTCGGGCCTACCCAGAAATTTAAAATATAGATAATGAGGAAGGCTCACCCAAAGGACAACTCAAGGTTGGCATATATTTTGCTGATATCTGCGCAAGGAAAATGACCTTCAGGTCTCAGCCAGCTTGGTCAGGGTAATGGCAAATATTGATGCCTGTATCAGCTATTTCAAAGCTTCTACAGCTTTTCACAGCTTCTACAGGTCGTTTTGTAGACCTCAGGAACGCACATGGCCTTATGACTGCAGGCAGCGATCCTCTGGGTGACGAGAGCTCGCTGAGGATGGTCAAGATGAGCTTGAACTGTCTAAGGCCAACAAAACCCAAGAGCACCAACAGGGGCACTCCAAGAGCTGATGCCAGAACTAGCTGCATCAAAACTTCCGAAGCGCTCATGACTGCTGTTTACGCTACGATACGGAGATTTGGGGCGCTCAGATTTCCCAGAAAGAGCATTTCTTAGCATTTCTGCATTTCCTTCCACAGGGTGTTCAAAGTTGCTGACATGCAGCAGTTCACAACAAGGTTGAGTTTGAAGCGGTTGTAGCGATGGAGAACCTTAGGAATGCCAAGGTACCGCGAGGAGCTCCGGTCGGAAGGCTAGTACAAGCCTTGGTGGTGGGAGGTGCGGGTGTCTATGGCATTGCAAATTCTTTGTTCAACGTGGAGGGAGGTCACAGAGCGATCGTCTTCAACAGAATTTCTGGAATCAAAGAGCAAGTAAGATACCTCCTCATCATTGAAGGCAACTGCGGCATCTCGCAGATCAATTCAGTACTGCGGTGTATCATTTTCATCGGATTTAGGGACGGCCATTGCCTTCATCGATTATTGAACCACACAATTTGGACATCCTTGGAGTGCAGCAATTCAGGTCTTTGTTCAAGTATTTTGGCTTTTGACACAGCGGTTGCACATCTGGGAGGTTATTGTGGTCAGTGAGTTGGACATTGGGTCAGGACATGAGGGCAATGGTGGTGCAGGTGTATGAGGAAGGCACGCATCTCATGATCCCCTGGTTTGAGCGGCCCATCATCTACGACGTGCGTGCCAGGCCGAGCCAGATCACCAGCACCTCAGGCTCAAGAGACTTGCAGATGGTCCATTCCTCCCTGCTCCCCTCCCTCTGGATCTCATGACCCAATGCCTCACACTCATTGCCCGAGTGTATGCAATATACAATTACCCTTCTAAAGTTCAACGTGAAGTTTGTTGGGCTGCTTGTCGGGACTGATTGGACGTGGCATGCACCGCAGGTGAACATCGGCCTCAGAGTGCTGACCCGCCCCATCCCAGGCAGGCTTCCAGAGCTGTACCGGACACTGGGCACCAACTATGATGAGCGCGTGCTCCCCTCAATTATCCAGGTACTTGACCCCCCTCGTTGCAGGCCTGCTTCTCCTATTCCCACCATCCTTCCAGGATATTATTGTGTACAGCAACATGAGTGAGTTCAAATAGCACGCATGAAACCAATGTTATCACTCCACAAATTTTGGCCCTTGGACTTTAGAATGAACAGGCAGGATGGAATGCTGAAGCCTGCGTGCTCTGCAGGAAACGTTGAAGAGTGTCATTGCGCAGTACAATGCCAGCCAGCTGATCACGATGCGAGAGGTGGCCTTCCCCTCCTGACCACACAGAACCTGTCTGCATAGGCGTGCTTGTAATATGGCAAAGCGGGCTTTCTCGCGAGATCTGGTATCAATGAGCAGAGCTTGAGGATGGCCAGATAGAGGGTGCTTTGACGATCAGAGCCTCTTGCTGAAGTGGTAGAATCGGCTTAGCCACCTTTTGAGGTCCTTTACTGAAACTCTTCTCTCCTGGGAGGTGTCATGTGTGAGGTCTGAGGGAAGGCGCATTGGTGCAGGTGGTGAGCAGAGACATCCGGCGGGTGCTGACGCAGAGGGCGGACCACTTCAACATCGTGTTGGACGATGTTTCCATCACACAATTGACCTTCGGGCGTGAGTACACCCACGCCATTGAAGCCAAGCAGGTGGCACAGCAGGAGGCGGAGCGTGCCAAGTTCATTGTGAGCCCCACCCTCAGCCCTTCAAACACATGGTTTGTAGGCAGCAAAGAATATTTGGGAAAGTTTTCGCTAGGGTGTCATTTTCTGCTAGCGCTCGTGGTGTTTGGGTGTTAGCCCAATGGAATTTTGGCACCATCATTGGCTGATAATGGCCCACAATGAGAGGGAAAACCACAGAGCTGATTCTCAAGATGTTGACGGTAGATGCGTTCCTAAGTTTGCTGCACAGACCCTTGGTGGGGGCAAGGCAATTCTGGCTTCAAGGGACCAATCTCGAGCTGTAGATTCCTCGAGCGATACTGACAATGTTGTAAGACTGGGCTGTATTCTGCAGGTGGAGAAAGCTCTGCAGGACAAGGAGGGTGCGGTCATCAGGGCGCAGGGAGAGGTGAGGCTGCTAATGTCCGACCCCGCCATCGCTGTACCACTGTTGCCAATGCGAATGATATTTCCACATGAAAGAAAAAGAGGCTCGTTGTGCGGGAAGACAAGTCTTCTGCTGACGTCCTGCTGCCATGCAGGCACAAAGTGCTAAGCTCATTGGGGAGGCAGTGCAGCAGAATCCTGCTTTCCTGATGCTTCGGCGGATCGAGGTGACTCCTGGACCCTACAGCTGCTGTTTGACGTCCCCCAAAGGCTTATTCTGTGTGCTGTGCGGCGCCATGCAATGCACCAATCCATGTTCTCTGTCTGCAGGCCGCCAGGGAGATTGCTTCCACCATTTCTTCAGCCAACAACCGGGTCTACCTCACAGCCGATAGCTTGCTTCTGAATCTGGTGAGTTATTACAGTGTTTGTGGCCTGAGTACTTCTGTCTTGTGTTGTGTCGCTCGTGTCTGATTATCTCAGCTGTGTGGCTGATATCTTCTCTGGATGATTTGCAGGCAGAAATAGATGCTTTGGGAGGGAAGAAGAAGCTCTGATCAGAGTGTGCTCTGATCCGCCGTTTGCAATGGGGGCTTGCTGTTGTTGTCTTGCACAGCTAGTATAGCTGAGAGAACACAACACATAGGGATAGACATTTGATGGTATAGATTTGACCAGGTGCTTGCAAAGACCTCTCACAGTGTGGACTTGTCAAGAATGACTGGAAGCGGAACCCTTGGAAAACCTACTTCATTTGATCTGTGTCTCAGTTTAGAAATCTTCTCATTCGAAGTATAGACATGACGAGCCAATCCCTGCGATCTCCTTGCATCCAAGGACTGCACAGCCATCGACCTCAGCCCTTCAGGTCAGCTTGTAGAAGCGTCGGCGAGCGCAACCTTGTACACTTCCTGAGTCAGACGCATTCGTGGCAAGACCATCACTGCTGCGTGCTGTGCATCCGTTTGGCAATATCCTGATCACTGAATGAACCGATTTCTTGAGTGCAGGTGTTCCCCACCACAGGATATACAGAGGCGGAACAGGCATCTTCAAGTCTGCAACCTATTCGGGAAGAAGGATGGAGAGGTTCGCATTCCTCATTGACGCTGACAGGGTCTGCCAATGCTTTGCCGGAAAGTTTAATTTCTTGCCAAAGAGCAAGGGAGCATGCTCTCACGCGCGCTGGCAGCGCTCCTCACCCAATGATGAGCAGAAGCCGGGGTGCAGGGTGGCGGCGGCAACCCTTTCGCCAACATGGGCAACATGCTCGAACAGATGAAAAAGGCACAGCAGCTGGTGCAAGTAGAGGCCGCTCAGGTGCAGACGGAGCTGGCCCAGACAGACTTTGAGGGGTACAGCGCAGACGAGACCGTCAGGGTGGTCATGAGCGGCAACCAGGAACCGCGGAGTGTGGATTTCACAGACGAGGCTCTGGAGCAGGGCGCAGATGTAAGCAAGCTGCCATACTCTGGGAATGTCTGGCCACGAGCACAGGATCTTGCAATTGCATTTATCGGCACGTATGAGCAGAGGATACAAATTTGAGTGTTATCCAACAGAGATCATAATTTTACAAGCAGGCGTTTCCGCCTGTATTGGAAGAATGTAAGCATTACTGCATTCGCATTGTCGCGACAAGCGTGAACGTTTTCTGCAATGATGTTTCATGAAGTGCAAAGAATTAATAATATTTTTCATGTGTGCAGAAGCTTTCAGAGCTGACTTTGGCAGCAATGAAGGACGCCCACAAACACTCGGTCCAGGTGAGCTTTCAAGACACAATGCATTTCTTGATTTTGGAAGTCAATCGGGCTCCTCCCCCAAATGTGTTCCAGTCCCCGTTCTCATGTCTAATGGTGGCTGTAGGGAATGAAAGACCGGATGGGAGGTCTGGCAAAGAAGCTTGGCATTCCTGCTGATGGCTTTGGTGGCGGTATGTAGGCAGACTGCTCTGATGTGTAGCGTAGATGACCCAGTAACTCCTCTGATTGCATGATCCAGACACGCGATCAGGAAGTGGTGCAAACTAGTGCCTTATTTTGATTCCTATGGTCCATCTGTTGCTCACTATGGTAGCATTGGTGGTTCAACCAAGCTCAGTCTCATTTAGGCATCCCCGCTAGGATGGCATCAGAACCAATCTGTGATCGTTTCATTATGGTATGCATCAGCATTTGTTTGGTCCCCACAAAGGGGGTGACCGATTCCTTGGTCCCCACAGAGGGGTTGATCGATTCCTCCAACGCAGCAACAACAGATTGCAAAAGCAAACAGATTCAGACAGACACAGGGTCTCTTTCATACGCCAATCTCCCTTGTTGAGGACGCCATTGGAAAGCTATTTGTTCCAGAGGCACCTGCAGCACAGCAGCAAAGCGCATTAGTACTTCTGAATTCCATAATTGAGAAGCTGCAAGAAATTCTGAATCTCCAATCTCCGCCAGCACTCGTAGGCTGCTATCATGCATTGGCAGGTCTCCTCACCTGAGGCTCTGTATCAGACTGACTCCGCGCGCCCGGGAATTTTGCCATGAGACGCTCTATCTCTGAACCTGACACAGTGTCCTTCTCCAACAGCAGATCTGTAATGGCCATGTGCGCCTGTCTCCAATCCCTCAAAATCTCCTGCAAGACAGTTCCAAGATAAGTTCTCGACATTCTGATTAATCTTATGGCTGACCTAGATGAAGTCATCCCTTGCAACCCATCCTGGCTGTGGCTCAACAGCATCCCTTAAAGTCAGATCCTGTTCTAGATTTTAAGCAGATATCACAAATCAAGCTCTGCCAAGCACAATGCGACCATCTGGACTGGGCTGACCAATCAAATCGTACCCCCAAAGGTTGTCCTTCAGAGCAGGGTGTAAGTGTGGTCCTGCAATCAGAACATGCGATTGTAACACAAGGTGGAAGGGTGAGGGAAGATTGAAGCTCACGCAATCAGTGGCTAATGCCTCTTGCACCATCTGCTGGGCCGCCCTGCGGATCTCCGTCATGGTCTCGTCACACGCCTGGAATCAAAATCCGAGCCTTTTTGGTTGCACGCTCTCCACCACCAGACCTTCCATTGTTATGCATCCTCGAGTGCTGTCGGAATGAAGAGCATCTCTCCCACCAAACATTGATGTCACAAAGGCTTCTTTGCCTAGAGGTCAGAGGAGCACTGGGAATCCCGCCACAAAGGATTTGAAACTCGAACGCACCTGGTAGCTGCCGCCTGGGATGCCGCGGGTGAGGTCGCTGTCTGAGTCGTCCACCGCCACCTCGTGGCTGTTCTTCTTGCGGCGGGCGCCCGAGGCGGGCGGGGCGCAGATGGTGATGCCCAGGGGGGAGAGGCCGTAGTTGGCCACTACCTTCATGGCCAGGGACAGGCCCTCCGCCATGGCCTGGTTGCCGTATGAGGTGGGCCCATATGTCGGCAGGATCGCCTGCATCCAGGGCATTTGTCTGGGATGTTTGGCAGAAGAAGAACAAGGGTGCACATCACGCTTTCACCTGCCCTCGATTGACCATCAAGGCTGCATAGTAGAAGAAATGTATTCCCTGGCATGGCAAACGTGCCGGCATCGCTGGCCTCCGTTTGCCTTGCATTTCTCAGTGATGACACAACAACAGGACCGACCATCGTTCTTGTAACGGGTCTCCGTGTGTTTAGGTATGGCTTTCTCCACCCGCCAATGTGCAGGCACACCTCGAATTGATGAATAGGACTGGGGAGAAAAGGCTGAAGGAGGGGGTTAGGGGTCACCTCCTCAGCAGCGCGGCCTGCCAAAATGACCCTCATGCGGTCCACAAGCCTGCCCTTGGTGGACATGGTGTAGTCCTCATCGTCCCCCCGCATGAACAGCGTGCGCGTCCATTGCCTGCCAGCCACAGCCCCTCAATGCTGTGCTCTTCCAAACCATGTTGGCTCCCCAACTCCGACGACACCAGACTCTTTGTCCTGCTCATCTATTCTCCTTGCTTTTGTTTCTGTCGGGATGTCTGGTGTTCATGCATTTGTGCAGAATAGTCAGCCGTGGTCCAGTCGCATGTTCAACAAGTCAGTCGAGCTGCCCAAGATCAGATGCACTTTCCAAAATCCTACTGCCAGGGATACCTCAACACCCTATGATCCACCAAATGCCCTGCACACAGCCCTAAACACCCAACCTAGCACAGACACAATTGGAGGGCTCCTTCCAGGCTGGAGGGCAGAAAAGCTCGGTGAATCTCACCGTCCCCGCGGCACGATGGTGACGCGCTCCACCGCCTCCAGGTGCGCCTTTTTTCCTGCCTTCAGGCACCTCTGCCGAAGCACCATGGCCACCAGCGCCTTGCCCACCTCGTACGCTGTCAGCCGCCTCCGCATCAGCATGCGCTTGGGCAGCCCCGGCCGCTTGACCCCCTGCTCACAATCCCTCATTGTCAGGCCCATGCCCCACAGAGCTATCCTCAATGTCATTCCCGGATAATTCAATGCAGCTCCTGATATCTTGCAGGCTTGACCTGCGGCCCATTCTGAGCAGAATGCAAATCAATCCCAGGACTTGATCCTCGGCGTCTTCTATAATTGCAGGCAGTAAAGGTAGTACCTGAAGGATGCGGTCTATGCCGTTGTAGATGTCTGCAGTGGTGATGACATCCCCACCCCTCCGCCCACATTCCAGCGCACCTTCGTTGGCCACGTTTGCAAGCTCGGCACCTGCACAGCAGGCATCATCATATCTTGCAGTCAAAGCATGACATGCAGGGTCACTTAACACCTTTGCAGGCATGCCACATAGGCTAGCCAGGGCAAAGGCAATGGCGTCAGGGTAATGGGCACACCTGAGAGCCCCGGCAAGTCCCGTGCGATCTGCATGAGGTCCACCTCGTGGGCGAGCGGCTTCTTCCTGAAGTGCACCTGTCCAGCCACAGGCATGTCAGCTACCATACAGATCATATTCACAGTAATAATTTTGCCGCTGAGAGGAGCGAGATACATGAAAGCATCCCGATGGGCATGAGCCTGTATATCATCTCATGCCTGCAGCCTTAGATCTGAACTTGCGCGTTTACACCATGCTCAGCGAACCAATGGCTGCCACTCTGTCTGCAGGATAAGGCAAAGTAAGAGGGAACAGGAGATTGGGCTAGCCTTGAGGACGTCGTATCTGCCCTTGGCGTCTGGGCGACCGATGGTGTACTTTTTGTCGAAGCGGCCCGCCCGCAGTAGCGCGGGGTCCAGCAGGTCTGTGCGGTTGGTGGCGCCGATGAACACCACGCCCAGGTCGGGCGTGAAGCCGTCCATCTCCGTCAGCAGCTGGTTCAGGGTCTGCTCCCGCTCCTCGTTCGTCTCCTCGTCTGCACCGGACAGCACGGGGCTTTCTTCCACGTCTCACCGACTCAGAAGGTCTTGTTTCCATGTCAGGCCAACCCATCCCTGGCCCCTTCCCCAAACCAAGATGGAGGAGACTTGTCTAACGGCGTTTCATTTGCAACACCAAAGTAAGGAGTGGGGATGCGCACGGGATTGCCTGAACCAAGAGGGAGTGGTGTCGTCTTGCGGCGTGTCATTTGGCAACAGCAACTGTGCAGCTTGGGGACATGGGTGGGTTTGTGCTGTAAAGAGGTGGGACAAGGTAGAAGGAGCGGGATTGGGGAAGGGAAAGGGCCTGTGAACAGAGCCTCTTTGAGGCAGGCTTGCATCAAATCTCGATGTTCTGCCCCTAGATGGCTCTTTCTCTTTGTAACGAATCGCTCTGATCAAGACCATGAACCTGGTCACAGCGATTGGATGGGCAACCTGAGCAGTGAAGGCAGAGCAGTGAAGGCAGCTATGACGAGTGACAAGGAACCAGGAAAGACGGACCTGCTTTGGCCCTGACGGTGCCCATAGCGTCAATCTCATCCACGAAGATGATGCAGGGCTCCTCCTGGGCGCGCGCCCGCTTGAACAGGTCCCGCACGCGCGCGGCCCCCACCCCCACGATCGCCTCCACGAACTCGCTGCCGGCCATCTGGTAGAAGGGCACGCCCGCCTCCCCAGCGATGGCCTTGGCGCACAATGTCTTGCCGCACCCGGGCTCCCCCTCCAGCAGCACGCCCTTGGGGGGGCGCGTCCCCAGGGCCAGGAAGCGCTTGGGGTTCTTCAGGAACTGCAGGTCGAGACAGGAAGTTGCTTATGCCGATGGCTGTGATTGCTTGCCAGTGTATGCAGATCAGTATTATTGGAGGGTTCTGCCACAGGCCTAAGGCTTGCTCAAAGGCCTGAAAGTACTCCAGGTTGCCTTGATGGTGCTGCCTAGAGATTGAAGATCCACGTGCCTCCATCTGAATCAAGATACAGCACGATGCAGATGCATTTGCCCTAGTCTGAACATTTGCTTGGACAGCTTCTCTGAATTTGGGCAAGGTAGGCTTCGAAGCAATTGATATGCAGGCTCATATGGCGTGGTAAGTTCTGCATCTTCCTGCAGATGCCACCGAGCCAGAACACAGACTGTGACTTCATGAAACAAGGAAGCATTGATTGACTTGCTGCAAAACATGTGCTCAGGACATTTTGCTGGTGGAGTGGGGTGGCATGGGAGTGAGGATGGGTTGTGTACCTCCACGATTTCTCGCAGCTCCTCCAGGGTCTGGTCCATGCCTGCCACATCCGCAAACCTGACGCCCGTCTTGCCCTCCTGCCTGGCCTGCCCCTTGGACTGCGCAAACTCGATGGCCATGAACGCATCAGACGGCATCGCCTTCCGAGGCCTGCAGACCCAAAGTCCTTGCATCAGACCAGCCCATTTTGATTTGTCCTTGAGGACCTCCACAGCAGTCCTGAGGGGTCCTGAAAGGGTGAAATCTTCTCTGGTGCTTCTTGTTTCAGACCTTGTCATGAGGACAAGTCCAAGCATAGAAGTTGACTGTTGCTGTGGGGGTAGACCAGCAATGCAAGCTATGTTGAGAGGAAGAGGATTGAGCTGGGTCCAAGGATGCATGCCCCCTCATCAATTTCACATGGCAAGGGAAGATTGTCAGAAGCAGATGCTTCGATGTCATGGTGTCGAGGGGAGAATCCAGGGAGTGACGGTCATTTCAGCAACAAAAAGATTCCACCTCCTGCTGAATGGCAAGTGTGCAGGGAGCCAGGGCACCAGGAAAAATACGCGCATGGCGGAGAATTACAAAAAAATTGGCACAGGCTGGGAGAGGGTGGGGCGCACTTGAAGATAGCGATCCACAGGCACACGAAGATGAAGGCGACCGAGCCGAAGAAGACGGTGATGTAGGGCACATTGGTCCACAGCCAGGTGGGGATGTTGGTGGTGGCGGGCAGGTCGTGAAAGGCCACGTCCACCAGCCTGGCCCCCGGGCAGTCGTACGGGGTGATTTCTGGGTCCACCCAGGACTCCTCCACCCACTGCTCTATTGCCTCCTCCGGCAGGTGCTGCTGGTACGCCTGGAACAGCTCCTCAAACACCTGTGGCCATTGAAAGACATGCTCGGTGAGCCGTCCTGGGGTGTCTGCTGTGGAGATACGGAGCCCAAAGCTGTGAACCTCCTGTGGATCCCCTGAAAAGCTGCGGGAACGCTTTCGCAATGACCCAGACTCTGAGAAGCGTATCACAACGACATCTGATGGCCAAGTCAAACTCGCAAATGATCATCTGCATGCTCCGGTACCACAGAGGTCTGCTTTGGCCAAGTCGCCTCCTGCATGTCCAAACCCCTTTGAAAAATTCTGCCCTGTCCTCTGCCAGCCCAAAAATTGAGAATACACCGTGACGGCGGGGCACCTGGTTGTAACCAACTTGGCTGAGGTCTGCGGGCATCTGGGGCAGCCTCTTGTTGCGCCACTGCCCCCCCAGGGTGCCCCCTGCCATGTGGTCCGACGTGAACATCTCCGTGCCGGCGTTCGGCAGGTTGGCCCATCGCTGGCTGCCGTCAGGCTCCGTCACCACCACCCTGTACCCTGGAAACGGCAGGTTCAACAGCCTCGACGTGTCCTGCAGGTCAATTCCAGCTGTGAGTTCAGGTGCAGTTATTGCACTTGCTCCTACTGGTTGCTGTTATGCCGTCTGCACCCACTGCAGCTGCATTTGCTTCTTCGAGTGTCCATCCTCGCATTGACAATCCACCGTGTCTCATTGCAGAGACTGACCAACTTGACTTCTGGCAGGTTCAATCCGTAATCGTGTGTATGCTACTCTCGCCCGAAGGGAGAAAGAGATGGCACCCCCATATACTCGACAATTATTGTGAAGCGAGCTGCATTTTGTGCGACTGAATCAAGGCTCCTGCAGCAAACAGCGTGCGAGCCGTGCCATCAACGAGATCAGCTGACAACGATAGGCACAAAATGCCTTTCGCCTGTGTCTGCTCACCTGGTAGAAGTCCAGCTTCCACGGGACGGCCGTGGGGTCGTGGTGCGGGGACGTCCAGTTGCGGCGCTGAATGCCCGCGTAGAACTCCAGCAGGCTCATGCGCGGCATGCCGGCCCAGCGGGGCTCGCGCTCCACCACGCCCGTTCCCAGCACCGAGGGGGGCACCCACGTGAACAGATCCCCCTCCTGCACCTCCTTGTTGACGGCCCCTTTGGGCTCGCCCTTGCCTGTCTCCATGTACTGCTGCCGCGCCACCAGCACGAGGTCGTCCATGCTGGGCCCCTCCTGCTTGATGCGCCGGATGTCCTGCATTTGCGAAATGGCTTCCATACGTTCCTGGAAAGTGCAGGGTGTCCCTGACACTTGAAAGCAAAATCAATTGCACTTGTCTTCATTCTGTGCCAGAACTTTCCTTTGGGATCCCAGCAACTCAGAAGCATGCATGGCAGTGATGCAGACAATCACTGCCATCATTTTGACTGACTGCCACTTTCCACAAGCTGGGCAATGGAGTACATTGAATTCTCAGATCGTGTTCTGCAACATTTTGCGTCGTGCCCTCCATGCAAGGCCCCTCAGACCACCATGCACGTCAGCTGATCTGAGAACAGCGCTATGTGGCCTTTGACTTCGACGCTCGATCCCCTATTCCCCGCAATTTTTTTTTGCCAAATTTGTGGGCGGCATTGGGAAATTGCTTACCTGCTTGGTGAAGTGCTTCATGGGCTTGGGAGGAGAGAGCCCCTGCACAAGCCACACCTCAGAATCCTCCACTGCTCAGCTGCCTCGCTGCTGCATCTCACGCAAAGCAAGCCCCGCCAGTGAAGCAGGTGCGCACCTTCTTTCCTCCAAGCCCCAGAAGGCCTTGTGCGATAAGCGTGGAGCGGCGCATGCGGCCACCACCCCCCACCGCCCTCCTGGCCGTGCCTCCGGCACCAAGAGAGCCATTGTGCAGCTGGGGCCTCCTCGGGAGCTGCTGCATGACAGTTATCAATCAGCAGGGCTGTGCCTCTGCACCCCGGGCTTGCCGATTTGCTTCCTGGTGCCAGATCTGTGAGCTGATGCGCTCTCAAGTGAGGAGAAAAGGTGTACAGGACTGTATTGGAAGGAAAAGTGGACCTTGGAACCAAGGGGCGCCTGTCTGCCCTGGTCGTGTTTGGTGTAACAATATTTCGGAAGCATGGTCGACTTGGACCTTGAATCAGGTCATTTCAGCGTCTATCCCATCGCTGTGATCATGTGTGTGCTGAATTTCTTCTGTTCCAACACCGTTCCATGATGGTACAGTCGTCCTTGCAGCAATACACATGCAGAACCGAAACCTTGGACAGTCTGTTCCGATTGCACATTTGATTGCTGGCTTCCAATGACAATATGCTCAAGTCTTGATTGAGAGAGCAGGAAGAAGCAGACAATCAATTTTGATAGCTCGTCCATCAGGATTATTACAGAGACCGTCGTATCAGATCACCAGCAGACACCACCTCATTCTGAGAGTGCAAGCCTGACATAGCGCTTGCTCTGGCATTGCACACCGGCGTTTCGACGAGGGAATGAATCCGTACTCGGGCACCAGCACCCTTGCTCGGGCAAGCACCCATCCTCGAGCTAGGGCTCTTTCGGCTGCTTCTTTGAGGTGCTTGGATGGTCTGCCTAACTTTGATACATTGATGCAGGTCCTGAGAGTGTCGGCCGGGGGTTTTGGGCTGGTCTATGGCGCAACAAAGCTGTCATACTTGAAGGTACTTTACCTGACATGCCTCTCGACCACCACCCCTCAAAGCTTGCCCCACAAACCAGACCACCATGTCCACTCAAGTCAGGATTGGAGACCCAGAGTATATCTTAAGTATGCAGCATCCTCAGTAGGAACACGCCTCTAGCCTGGATTCTCAGATCCGCATTAGCCCGGCTGGTTGCCTTTTGTTGCATCCACTTCTGCACCTTCCTCCCCCTCTCCTCCTAAGGACGTCGCTCCAAGCATTGTGGTGCTGGCCATAGGTAATATTGCATTGCAGCAAGGCACACATTATTGGGCTGTCTCAAGAGCCTTTCATGCATTTATTTTAAATGCATGTTATGCATTAAAAGTGAGTGTGGTGCTTGTGCTGCAGTCCAAAGCAGCCAGCAACGCCAAGAAGCAGCCAGCCAGCCAAGGACATTAGCTGGACATGCCGTGGGCATGGGGTTGCTGTTGGCTTTTGCCAGTGTGATATTGCGCACTTTGGCTCTTGGGCACTGAGAGGAGACTGGAGTATGGTATAGCGGGATTTGCTTGAGCAGCAAAGCAGGACAAGTCGCTGACATGTGCGCTTTGATGCTGAATGATAAGAGCACTTAGATTGAGAGAGCGAGGTTAGTAATCTCAGAACGGACCCCCGTTATGGGCTAGAGGAGAGGAAGTAAATGGCAGGAATGCTTGTATTGCAAAGATTGCTGTTACCTAAATCAGTTTTGAAACAGCTGGAAATTTACCTTCTGGTATGTCCTCTTCCTGCCGTGCTCAAGTTTGGGGTGGTAAAATATCTTGAAAGTGCCTCCAGGAGGGGGAGGGGTCCGACGGTCTGAGGACATTTCGGCGACTCGACACTTCGCATTATAGTACCAACCCAAATTTTATCACTTGACATTTTGGAAGCAGCAGATCATTCGATTCTCAACCGCCGCACTCGATACGCAAAGTTTTCTGATGTTTGGCCTTCACGAGGGCAAGTGTTTGGAAAGCACTCGCTTCTCCGCTCCCCTGAGCAGGCAAAGGGATCGGAAGAGCTGCAATGGACCTTCAAATTCAGTTCAGGCACGCCATCAAAATCTCGTATGGCTAATTAGACTTTTCTAGACTCAGACACTGCATGACAAGCACCCCTTTGCTATACACTTCTATGAAACATACCTGAGCTGCTCCTTGGGATTTTTGCAGGCACACAAGTGCACAGGGTCCCCAGAGGGTCCCCACAGGAGCACAGTCTGTCGGGCGGCCACAGGCCCCCAGGGCACACCCGTCCTGGCGGCAGCCGTGGAGGCGGAGGTGATGAAGGAGGATATCGACGTCAGCGTGGACCGGCTGCCCAACTCGGTGCTGCAGCTCAAGGTGGTGGTGCCCCAGAAGCAGGTGGCCAAGGCGTGGAGCCAGGCCATCAAGCGCTTCGCCAAGGACCTGGTGCTGGAGGGCTTCCGGAAGGGCAAGAAGGCACGCACCAGCCAGCCACGAGCTGATGCTGCCAAGTGATGTCGGTTGACTCAGGGATTCACAAGTGTTTGCTGATCCACGAGCACCTTCCCACCCAGATATTAGCATTGCAATGGCCAAATGGCTACCAAACAGTTGCCTGCCTGATTACAAGATTGACTATGCGCGTTCAAGTCTGCATACTGCAGCACCAGGGGATAGCTGCTAGGAGAGTCAAAGCAAGCAAAGTCAGCTTGAGTGTATGATGCATATACACAGGCAGAAATGCTGCATGGCTTCATTTTAGCCAAAAGGAGGAAAGCGGGCTATTGGTGCGACTGACATGTCCTTGGCGCAGGTGCCTGACGACATGATTGTGCAAAAGGTGGGGAAATCGGCAGTGCAAGAGGAGGCCGTGAACCAGATACTCAGCAAGACTCTTCCGAAGGTCAGCCACTCATCCCTCGGAATTCTTCCCCCAGACACACCACAAGGCAGAAGGCGAAAAGACCTCGGCTCGAACTGGGATTGGAAAGCCAGAATCAGCATGTGCTGTCCAGCAGGGTTGAGTTCACAATTGCCCTGAAGCTAAGAAGTCGCAGCATCAGTCCACTCTGCAGTCTGCAAGGAGCTGTGGACAAAAGCGCCAAAAATTACTGCAACAGCTCAATCAAAAGCTGTAATGCCTTCACCTGCCCACCATGCAACCCACTGGCTGTGGCACGGAGTGACAGTCCAACTCAAGCCATTCTGACCCTGTTTCCTCCAAACGCTATCATGAGCTCTGTGCTGTCTCCTTGGGATCTGAGCTACAGGTCTGCAGGCCTTGGAGGGCTACACATCGTCGATTTACCAGGAGTCTCTCGAGCTGGAGGGGCCGGAGCAGCTGTGCAACCGAGTCGATGCCGACTCCGCCTTCACTTACGAGTGCAAAGTCACCCTCGCCCCCGAGGTCTCGTGGAAGGGCGACTACAAGAACATCAAGGCGATCCTCACCTCTTCCACAGCCCCCAGGCCTGTCTGGGAGCCTCCCCACTGACTCACCCTCAGCACTCTGACACATGCATGACAGCATGTGTGTGTACCTACGTGTCCTGTGCTGGCGAGGCGGTCATGCAAATATGCGTGTATCTGTTGTGGCCATCCTCACATACTCTAGCAAATGACTGAGGCCAAATGTCCCCATCACGATGCACCAACACATCGGACCGCATCAGCATTCCTGTTGCCAAAACTCTCTTTTGGCAAACCACAGCGACACAAGCAGCCTCGCCTGACGTGCAGTTGGAGGTCGACGGCAAGGTTGACGATGCGGAGGTCCAGAAGCAGGTGCAGAAGAAGATCTGGGCCAGCCTGAAGGGCCGCGGCTCCCTGCGGGTGGCCAGCCAGCGGGGGGTGGAGATGGGAGACGTGGCCGTCATCAACTTTGTGGCGCGCAACCCCGAGACGGGGGAGGAGATGCCGGGCAGCCGCCAGGTCAAGATGCACATGGACACGACGGAGGAGGCGCCCTTCATGGGCATGGAAAGTGAGGCCCTGGGCTCTTTCTCTGATCTTCAATAGCTCCTGCAGCCCCACATGCCACATTCACAGACTTGGGGGTCTTCTCTCATTTGAGATGATCATCGCTGGCAGATAATTGATCTCATACATTCTTCTCTCGTTAGGCAATGCACAAATTGGTCAATAGGCGGAAAGGCCAAATATTGTTTCTGCACATTTTTCTGTTTTGTCTGCCGATTCTGGCGTCCACCCAATGTCAGGGTATTGAAGGCTCCAAGGCCATGGGATTCACCAGAAGAACCTCAAGCTGGAAGGTGTCAGATTGTATGTCAGGCCAAAAACCTTTCCTTCCCCTCCTGATTGATTTTAAACTAGAGGGTAGAAACACCGCACGTGGCCTGCAGATTTGGGCGAAGCCATCATAGGCATGGCCGTCGGCGAAACCAAGCAGTTCCGGCAGACGTTGCCGCAGACGTGGCTGGACACCAGCATGAGGGGGGAGGACGTCATCTATGAGATCACCGTCCTGGAGGTCCTGGCCTGGGAGCTTCCGAAGGTACGCTCTCCCACCCCGAGCTGTCCCCCGCATGTTTCTCTGCTCGGGCAAGGGACGTACACCTGCCAGCATTTTGCGCTCGTGAGCCTCCATAACATATGCGCCGCCAGTTGATGCCCCGCATCCACCCGGCGGAAAATTGTGGAGCTGACACATGGGAACAGCTGAAGTCCTTCTCCCATTCCTCGAAGCAAATCTCAGGACTGTCGAGCAGGTTGCGCCATGTATGAAAATGCAAAGAG
>QAXI01000458.1:1497128-1510189 GCA_004335615.1 Chloroidium sp. JM | reverse complement strand
CCCCTACTCCGCCTTTGCACGCAGGGTCTCGTGCTCTCCCCTCTTCAGTAGGTTCTCCTTTCTAGCGGGGTCTCCATCCTCTGCCTCTGTGGTGTTGGCCTGGCATGCTTAGGGGGCAGCAGCACTGATGCACGCAGCCTGCACTGCCCTTCACACATTCAATCTTGCATGAGACCACCCCTGACACTATACCCACTGCATTCAACCCTGCTACAAGGGCTTGGTCCGTATGAATAAACAGAGAAAGCGACCTTCACCGTCATGGCTTATACTTTCACCGGGGAGTGCAAGGAGCCCGCTGACCTGGACAGAAACCATTTGAAGACTGGGGACGGCAGGTGCTGATGGTCTCATATTTTGGGTGCAGGGCCAGCTGACGATGGAGGAGGTGGAGGAGCTGGCCACAGAGGAGCTCCTGAATTCATACAAGACTTCCCAGTGAGCACCTTCTCTTGGACCCATTGGCCCTCCAGGATCAGAAAATCCGAAAATGACTCCGAGCATGTCAGGCAGCTCGCCTGTGAAGTGCTCGCAATACATGAAGAGGAACGCGGCCAGCGCGTTGTCCAGACGAGATACGGGCTTTAAGCTGCATGGGACTTCAATTTTGGGTGCCATCTCCTGGTGCAAATTCGCAGTGTCCCCCTTCCTCCCTTCCTACCCACCTTTCACGGTTTCCTTTTGGCGCAGGAGGGAGCCCCTCATGGACAGCATCAGGGTGACCTACGGACTGAACCAGATCTTCGAGGACCAGAAGCTGAGCGTGGACCAGAACCTGCTGCAAGAGGAGGTGGAGAAGGCCAAGAAAGATTCCCCGGAGATGGCAGGGCAGTCGGACTTTGACGTGGAGAAGCTGGTGGAGCAGGTCGAGGAGGAAATCAAGGTGGGTGTCAACCCATGTCGACTTGCAATACTGCAAGACTGGAGCATCGTTGCCAGATTGTGGGGGCCACGGTCAAATCTATCTGCAGGCTTTGTCAGCAACCTTGGTCAATGGGCAAGCTGCAGCATGAAGTGCTTTTGGTCCAATGCTTGGGAGATGAATGGTCAATGGGTTGACTCACTTGTAATTTTGCAGGCGAGTACTTCCATTGAGTGGCTGATCACAAAGTCAGACATTCAAATTAAGGAGAACCCAGAGCTGCAGAATATCCTGGAAGACTTGAAAAAGAAGTCTCCATATGCCACTGCCACATGAAAGTGATGATGGGTAGCATTGCAATAGCGAAGGCAAACAAGGCTGTTGAGAACTGCTTGGCATAGGGTGCATGGTGTTGAAGCTTGCTTGTTCCTACTCTTCTGATTTCTGATTGCTTTTTTTCATGATGAGTGCTGTGGCTTCATTCATCCCAGCTCAGATTACCGGGTAGGGTGTAGAGTATGAGCAGGCTGTATCGCATGGATACTTCACTACATTCTAAGCACAAGCACGAGCAAGTAAAAAAGGGCAATACTGTCTGAAACGAGGACTGCGGAATCGTTTGCATACTGCAATCTTTCTCTCTAGCGTGTCAAATGCAACATCACTCCCACCACACGACCATCAAGGACACTCTGCTGCACAAGAGCAGACACTCCAGCATCACGAATGGCAGAAGCTATGGACCACTGTAATATCTGGGACATGCGGGCCTGGCAGAGCCACCGCCTTATCCGCAGAATCTGTCCCTCCCAATGATCAGAAATCGGACTGGAGTGCTCCAGCCTGGCACAGTGCATCTGTGCTCGACGAGCATCCGCCCACATTCGTGCACGTGATCAGGATGCTGCTGCATTGGTGGACTTCACGGTGCTGATCATCTCATCACCCATCGCCTGCAGATAAATAGTAGTCAGCAGTGTGCAGCCATATTCTGTTTCATAGCCAGGCTTCACTGCACCCATCATTAGGGAAATGAGGAAGAGCTGTGGAGCACTGGCATTCATCATGTGTCTTGAAATGCGCTACCCGCAGAGCACACTGTTTGTGCTAGCCTGCTGCAGGGGTTGGAATGCCGTGGGGCCCTGACCTTGAGCACGGTGACCACCAGATCCTTGCCGGCATCAAAGTCCTCCTGCAGCTGCTTTGCCAGGGCGTCGGCATCGCTGGTGCCCTTTGGCAGGGTCAGGTCGTCCCTGGTGTTGCCAGCCTCGTCCATCAGGGACACCTGCCGCACGTGATGACGTCAGGACACCGCTTTGGTTCATCCCAAGGCCAAAAAGGCAAGTGAACTGGTCAGGGTTGCCCTGAAAGGGAGGGTAGGCAAGAAGGGCTTGTCTGCTGGGCAGCTTGAGGAACTCCATATGACAGAGAGCAGAGGAGAAGGGTGTGGGGGAAGAAACTTACGTATCCCTCATCAGTGATATCCAGCAGATTGTACTCCTCACGTTTCACATGTGGCACCTGCAGCAAACACAGCCTCCGTCTGCCTTTGCTGGCTAACCTTGAGCAAGGGCCGCAAAATACTACATTACCAAGTGCTTGCAGGACACAAAGTCACAGAAGTCACAAAGAAGCCAAGCAGGGAAGGCTCACATCACTGTTGTGCGAGGAGGGAGTCAGATCTTCGTATTTCTTGTTGGTGAAGATGTCAACACCAACAAAGTGACACTTTGCATGGCCGTGCTTTCCAGTCTTTGAGGTGGAAACGTCTACAACCTGCAGAAGAGGATATCGAAGTCAATCACAGCCATGTGCGCAACAGCAATTGGCAGGAAGTGCGCCTGACAGCCTGAAAGCAGCCAAGAAGGCAGATCATGCGCAACATCTCGGCAACCACAGCCCCGAGACTTGGAAAGCTGACCTTGCAAGGCCTGTTCTTGATGACGATGAAGCCATTCTTGCGGATTGTTCCGGCCTGCTGAGGATACGTTAATGAAGCACCGGCGTCGGCGCTGTCAAAGTGCACATCGTGATGTTCCTCATCAGCCATGTTTAGATGTACAAGCGGAACGGAGGTGTGAAACGAGTCTGCTCCCTCCTTTACAGTCTACAGTGCGAGCAAATCACTGCAGTAAAAGAATTCCAAGCGGGCCAAGGACAGCCTGTCCCAATTGAACTTCAATCGGAAACTATCTGGATTCTGTATCTGTCCCTCAGACAGTCGAGAAGTGATGGACGATGTACCCGTATACAGCAGCTTAAAGGAGGTTTACGGCGAAGGTGACCTGGTGGCATGCATGTCGCATGTCTCATTCCTTGCACTTCAACACTCATTGCCCTCGAGATCATTGCTTCCTGCAGAGAAGAAACAACAGATCTTCACATGCAGGAACTTCGGAGGCGGAGTCGCGGTACTCTGCTTTGAACGCAGCTTTCAAGGACAGATATGGGTCTGCACCGGACTTGTTTGCCCGATCCCCAGGTCCGCTCCATCATCACATCCTGCATGATCTGTAATGGCAAGAACATTGCTCAGCCGATATACTCACAAAACAACTGCAGGGAGGGTCAACTTGATTGGAGAGCACATCGACTACGAAGGCTATGCTGTTCTGCCCATGGCCATCAAGCAGGTGACGCCAGCCAGGATCTCCACGATCTGCATGCACTTGGAAAGTTGACAGGCTTTGGCGGTCATGGTAAAACGGCATGTTTGGCAGGACGCCGTAGTTGCAATCCGGAAGGGTGGGAACGAGCTGGTGGTGGGCCACCTGGACCCATCCAAGTATGCAACACAGACATTCAGCACAGACCCAAATCAGGTGCCCATCTTCTTGTCTAGTGTTGCACGCCAATTTGAAAAGGTGCAGTCCAGATGGAAATTGCAAAGTAGAAAAGAGATCAACGCCTTTGAAAGATTGTGAAGCCACAAGTGTTTCATCGGTGTTTTGCTTGCTAGCCTTTGTGATTTCTATCAGCCTTGCTACCATGCCTTTACACTTGTGACGGTGTTTTATTCTACCTCACTGCTACAGGAGGTGGACACAGGCAACCACACATGGGCCAACTACTTCATGTGTGCCTACAAGGCGAGACCTTTCCTAGCATAATTTCACCTCTTGTGATCCTCAATGTCACATTGTCAGCCCGGACAAATTGACACCTTGAAAGCTCTGCATACTTGTGCAGGGTGTGTTTGAGCATCTGGCATCCAAAGGGGAGCAGCAGCCGCAACTGACGGGCCTGCAGATCCTGGTGGAGGGAAGAGTCCCACTGGGTAGGTTGCCCCACCCTCCCATCATGAACAATCTACACCTTCTCCCACCTGCACACAGCCAGTCCCGAACGTGCTGCCATGATTGGCTTCACAACCAAAAAGATGCCTCCAAAGAAAATGTCGGAATGGCCTGGTGCCGGGACACCTTTAGATAACGTCAAGCTGCAAAGAACTTGCAATTGCAATACGTACGGCTGGGCTGTGGGGTGCCTGGCTTGAAGGGTAGCGCCTGCTTACAGGCTCCGGGCTCTCTAGCTCCGCAGCCCTGGTCTGTTCCGCCTCCCTGGCCATCCTTGCCGCCTACCAGCTCAAAGCCTCGCAACAGGTGACCCTGCCCTCACCCGGATCCCAGACGTGCGTGTGCCTGACGCCCTGCAGGGTCGGGCCTCTCCAGCTCCTCCGCCCTGGTCTGCTGCTCCGCCCTGGCAGTCCTGGCGGCACACGGCCTGTCCCCCTCCAAAACGGTCGCTCCCGGCCGCCACGCATGTGCCGTTTGCAACACGAATGCATGCGAGATCCGGGGGGTCAACGATTTCACAAGCTCAATCATGCATCTGCCAGTATGGCCGCCCAGTGTATCCTTCAGGGCAAATGCAGACGTATTTGGAGGGAGGGGCATGCGCAGTGGGGTGATCTGTTGGTACGGTGCAGGAGGTGGCCACCTTCACGGCCAGCTGCGAGAAGTACGTGGGCACGGAGTCCGGCGGCATGGACCAGGCCATCTCCATCATGGGCGCACCCGGCATCGCCAAACTTGTCCAGTTCAATCCGGTTCGATGCTCACCCACTGCGGTCGGAAAGGGGGTGGGGGGGGGGGTGGTTCTGAGCTCACTGCATTGGAAGCGCTTAAGGCTGTTTGAAACCTCTTCACCCTTGTGCCTGGCATGATTGTTAAGTCTGCGCAGACAGCTGCGCTGTTGTCAAAGCTTCCACCCCACACAGCATATCAATTGTATCAGTCACATGTACTGTCAAATGTCCATCTTCCGGGAGCACCAGGCTGGCAGCCACCGCCTGCATGAATGGTCAACACAGGCGGCGAGGAAGTGCGCATCCTTTGATAACTGTGAGAAAGCCAAGCAAGGCCACTGGTCAAATTGCAGCACCTAAAGTAGCACCTGGGAGGCATGATCTGCATGTCAAAGTCTCCATTCTTGCTTATCAAACAAACTGTTTGGCTGTGGCTGCAGGTGAGGGCGTCAGACGTGGTGCTGCCAGAGAGCGCCACCTTTGTGGTGGCCAACTCCCTCACCGTGTCCAACAAGGCGGAGACCGGGGACGGGCGGTACAACCTTAGGGTGGTGGAGTGCCGTCTGGCAGCGGCCGTGCTGGCCCTGGCGCTGGGCCAATCCCAGGTGCACACACCCCTGCAACAGGACACATGGCTTGCCTTCATATTCCATGGCTGCACCTGCTTTGTGGAGCAATTCTAAGCAGGCCCTTTAATCTGCGTATCCATTTGCTCACAGGAGTTTCTCCTGGCCTTATCACTGTGCAACGCGGAAGGGAATGCTGTCAATATCAACGGAGGAAGCCGTTGACCCTGAAGCACACAGGAAGGGAAACGATGAAAGTGGACTCGTGACCTTCAGGAGCAAGCGCGCAAGATTGTGACGCTGAAGGAGGTAGAGCCCCTGATAGAGAAGCAGCTGAGCGGGCCCAAGGGCTCAGTGGAGGGCGCGGCGGCGGCTGCTGTGGAGTCCCACCTGCATGAGAAAGCGTACCAGGAGGGCGAGCTGCAGGAGCTGCTGGGCACGGAGCTGACCTCCCTGTTCCAGGGCAACAAGAGCCAGCTGCGGTCCGTGGCATTTGCAAAGGAGAACGGTGAGCCTCATACCAGCACCTTTTGTCCAAGAGGCTTTTCGGCAGAACTTGGATTCTTAGCCCTGGAGAACGTGAAGCCATGCAACAAGAGGAATGGTAAGCCAGTGGCATCAAGCGAGTCAAACCAAACTTTCCTGGCAGTCTGGCTCTCTGATTTGTTTTATACGGGTTCCACCCAAGATTGCGCCACGACCAAGAGGGCGATGCAGGCGGGTTCAAGCTGCGGCAAAGAGCACTGCACGTGTACGCGGAGGCCCTGCGGGTGCCCCTATTCCAGAAGGCCTGCAATGAGGGCGGCAGTGAAGCTGAGAAGCTGGAGAGGCTCGGGAAACTCATGGACAAAAGCCAGGCCAGCTGCAGGTATGCTAAGACCTTTCATAGCCTCCCAATGGGCCTTCTATCCAGACAGACCCTGTGCAGAAGAGCAAGAGAGGCACACTGTATTCCAAGATTTTGTACACTTACCTGTGTATTCTGGAGTACTCAAAAAGAATGATTGTCAGAAGACAAGGCAACATCTCAGACGCTCAGCAAGTGAGGGACCATGGTTGAGATAGCGGTGGCTCAAAACTCACAGCAGCCTCTCTGGCGTGCCTGGACTGACTTTGTGTACAGTGCCTCTTGAGAGTGTGCCAGGGTCAATTCCCACCATACAAACGGGAAAATGCCTCCCTTGGTAATGTCGCCAGCCTGACAGATCTCGGTGGCAATGCTCAACCATTGATTTAGCCAACCCTCCCTGGCTTCAGCAGGCTGTGCAGCCCTCCAAGCTCCTATCCAAGCTCCTTTCACCCCCCATCTGCCCTGCAGGGACCTGTACGACTGCAGCTGCTCTGAGCTGGACGAGGTCATACGTCAGGCAAAGGAGTACGGCGCCCTGGGCTCCAGGCTGACGGGGGCTGGCTGGGGTGGCTGCACTGTCAGCCTGATAAAGCGGGACCAGGCGGCAGGCTTCATCAGCAAGCTCAAGAACAACTACTTTGCGCAGTGCATAAAGGATGGGAAGGTCAAAGAAGATGGCTTGGATGACGTGGTGTTTGATTCGCGGCCCAGCAGTGGTGGTGCTGTGCTGAAGTTGAAGCTGTATTGACAGGTGGTGTGTCCTGTGTAGAGCGTGGTGAGTGAGTGTCTTTTATGAGATAAGAGCTGTAAGGTGGCCGGCGGGTGGAGGTGTTGGATGCGGAGGTGGGAGGAGGTTCAGGATTGGCTGTGAATGGGCTTCGACGGTCTGTCGGATGAAATAGATGTGGTGTAAGCTTTGCTGCTCTGGACAGCATATCAGGCATTAAGAGGGTGCTGATGGCATGTGTGCACTATTGTCAAAGGAGCTTGTCCCCTGTTTTGGTTGTCATTGGTCTAGGAGCAAATTGCGATCTGGAGAATGCCAAGATTTTCTTGGCAGCCTTTCTCCAAAAGCTCCCGCCTCTGCCCAATTTGGCAATTCCCATTCCGTGGGAGGCAATCAAAATGTTATGAGAAGAGTTCACTTTTGCTTGCGGTGACATTTGTAAGCCGATTCCTAGAAGAGGACGAATTGCCCATATTCCATCACACCTATTGGTGAGTTGTCTGCTCGCTAGTGAATGGCGATTGAAAGAGCTTATGAGGATCATGCTAAGTCGTCCTGCAGATCCGACGCAATAGGTTTGTGCAGGTGCTGTCAAGGCATGGACCTACTTCCCATCGTACTCTCCTTCATATCTGGTCTTGCAACTGGAATCATAGTCCTGCACCAGCTCTATGCCCCCAAATCAGAGGAAGACTTGTCAAAGACCAAATCTCGCACAACAAGGACGTCCACCCGTGATATTCCCAGTGTAGCAGAGAACTCGACTCAAGCCCGAGAGCTATTGCTGCTTCAACAAGAGGTGAGTGTCCAACCTCCTTTCCCAACTGCAGTTCAGATGGTTGATGAATGCATGTCAAAGAGGAGGTTGTTATTCGTTTGGCTTTTCAAATTTTGAATTCTATTATGGTGGGCTGGCCTGTTGAAATGAAGAGAGGCTACAAGAATATGGCAGGCTGCTTAAAGCTGGAGTCATGTCCTTTGATTCCTTAAGCAGCGAAAGACGTGTGAGCAAACGATGTGCACTCAGCTCATTCCCAGGCTGTGCACATGATGGCTATCTGCATGCAAAGAGAGATGGCAACCAACCCTTGAGGTATTGCAGTCTGGAACAAATCAGCATTCGCTGCGTCTCCTCACCGCTGCCTTGACATCACCGTGCAGGCAATCGAGCTGCGGACCGGTCAAGAAACCCTTAGAGGCTGCATTGATGACGTGAAGGCCAACCTCCTTGCCCAATTGGATGAGGTCAGGCAGCAGGCAGCACACCGCTACGCCAGCGAGATCGAGAGGCTGCAGGACCAGAACGAGATGCTGTTCTCCACCTGGTCAGAGGGCATGAGGGATGAGCTGGAGGGGAGGCAGGTTCGAGTGATCCAGCAGATGCAGGGGGAGGAGATGGCCATGGAGATCCGGATGAGGGACATAGACACGATGACTGCACAGCTCTCACAGAAGTTCGACTCGTTTGCTCAGCTGAGCAATGACGTGACCAGGCTGAAGGTGAAAATTTTAAGACCGATTCCACCTAGCGGCAGACCAAATAATAACTACATGCCGGCATAAGGCATACAAAGTCCAAGCCCACCACCGCAAGGCCAAAAAGCTGTCTCAAATCCACCACCCCTCACTATGTTGGATGGTGTGTACAAATCAGATGGTCCAAGCAAGCACTTATGGGTATTCAATCACAAAGTTTGCACAAGAGCGCACATACAGACACAATATAATTGCTGCAAAGTTGCTTTCCATGATGCAGGCGGCAGTACATGAGCTACAGGAGCACATACAGGAAGGTGAGCTGGCTGGGTTGGCAGCCACATCCAGCAGAAACACACTGGGAGCAAAGAAGGTGCTGCAGAATGGGCTTCAGAGCCCTGACAATAGGAAAGGCCCGCAAGAGCAGGCAGAATGGAAGCCCCTGCACACGAAGACTTCGGCAAAGCCTCTGCCCAAAGAGCAGTCTGGCGCTTACTGAAAATAGTTTGGTGAAGATACCATGCCATTGTGCTGACAGTGGGTTAACACCTGCCCGGGAGGTCTACCAGAGGTTCATACCTTACAACGCCTTGCCTTAGCTTTGCATATTTGTCAGCTGGTGCTGCATAGTCTGTCCACGGTCCTCTCCAAGCCTTTTATTTGGTGCTTCATCTGTTTCACTTGCTCAGCCAGCAGGTCTGTGCCTCTCAGCTGCTTATTCAGTCTGAAGACGCCCTTGCACACTTCTCTTGCTTCCTTCACTGCCTCCTTGACCGCATCCTGCCCAGATGCATTCCGTGTGTCAATGCTGTAGTGTCTACTTGTTGCTGTTGACTGATTATTGCTGCAGTTAGGCATTGAAAGTACACTGGCAATCTGTGTTCCATGAGAAGCTCAACCGAGACATCTTGTGTAGCCGATTCCAATAGGATGACATGCTGCAGTGTTGAATTGGTCCCCTGGACGTCTGATTCTGAGAGGGCATGCAGATATGTCTGGTACTTTGCTTCAAGCTCTGTGAGCTCTTTTTGGAACGTTGAGAGTACTACAAGAGGTTCCGATGCACCCTTGTCAGCCATCACCCGAGCCTTGGGTGATTCCATTCAGTGAGAGCGTTGCATATGGGAAGAAGGGTGGCCCAGTGGGGGTTTGAGGGAAGTCGGAGAAACAAACCTTGGACATCATAGTTTATTGATTGCATTGGACATTGATAGGCGTGTAGCTTTAGCTGCTGCCAAAGGCCAAAATGACTTCAAAAGCGAAAGAAACCGAGGAGGAGATGCAATTCAGGAAACAGATGGAGGCCTGCGAGTCTGTTTTTGGCTCTGCAACGACTTCCTTGCTCCCCGAAGGCACAGACTACCATGTGCGCATACAACTCTCGATCATGCGCGAACTTCGAACAATCGCCAAAACAAAACTGGTGCTGATGTGCACTTATGTTGCAGTACTACAAGACATTTGGAGAATTCAAAGAGGCAACCCAGGGCCTGCAAGAGAGGATCAAAAAAGTGATGCTCCAATTCCCGGTGAGCCACCTCCAGCCCCGCCAGCGGCCACTCCTGTCACCAGCCAGCGCTCGTACGCTTGGACCACCCCTTGGCATCCAGCACGTCAATCATCAAGCAACGTTTGATCACTCCAAGCCTTCTGATCGCCAACATTGAGCTGCCCACTGACCACCGGCTTGGAGTTCTGCAGAAGGCCAAGGGTGGGGTTGAGGCTTTGGAGGACCCGGAGGATGCGCTGCTGTGGATGGTGGACCTGATGGACGCCACCCTGCAGCGGGTGGACAAGGCCGTGGACGAGGGCCACAAGATCGTGGAGAAGCATCAGAAGGTCAACTTCCAGGCGCGCCAGGTGGGCCATTCCCCCATTGCTTGGCCCACCAGTCAGAGGCCCAGTCTTGGCCCATGCCAACAGAGCCTGGATGGACGTCTGAAGTGGAAGCGACTTCTCATCAGGATGTTGGGACAGCAGGCATTGGAAGGGGGTAGGTCTGGAAAGGGAGTTTCATACCAATATTCCAGTACAGGCTGCGCGATCTAGCTGTGAAGAGAGCACACATCCAGATTACCCGAGTGCATCTTGGCAGAATGTCCAACATGCCATCATGGCCTGATATGGCATATCAACGGCCCTTCCTTTGGCGTCTGAGATGAACAAAAGTGACACTTGTGTGCCTGCAGGGGGCCAATGCCCTGCCTGCAGATGCCGGGCAGGTGGCGGGGTCAACCGCCGAGGCGGAGGGCAAGGGCCAGAGGAGGAAGGACCAGTGGCTGGAAGCACATGCAGCCACTGGGCAGTCCAGGCGCCCCCAGGATGAGTACGGCTGGCAGGTGGACAACTCGGACGGCCCCTTCAAGGGGATGCTGGACCACTGGAGGCGCTACGTCCAGGTGGGTTGCTGCCCGTAGAGCCTGTTGTGACAATCTTTTCAGAGGCAGGACTGCCCCATGACTTCTCGGCAAATATCCTTCAGATGGACCAAGCAGCCTCACTGCCAAATAATTTATTTGACGATGGTGCTTTCTGGCCATTCCACCGGAAATTGGAAGGACTTGGGGGATTTCAAGCGCAGACGGTGATGTCGTCTTGCAGGAAGGTGAAAGTGCCCCTGCCAGGCTGGTACCATTCCTGGACAGCATACGGGAGGACCTGGGGGCAGATGGGTGCCCGCAGCCCCTGCAATCGGTCATCACTGACCTGCGCTACCAGCCCTCCCAGCTGCAAGCCCAGCCCCACCAGATGTACCAGGTCCTCCTCCCCAGCATCTATCTTCCTGTTCACTCATGTCAGGCATCAAAAGGTGCACACAACAGCATAGCCGACAGCATAGATCACTGATGTCTGGGCTGTTGTGTATGCGCACCCACAGGCGCGCATCACTTGGATTGGAGTATTCTGCATGCCTCTCCTCCTCACTTATGATGGGCAAAATGCGTGATCTGGTCACAATCTTCATTTGAAGGCTTGCCAATTCTAGAGGATCAGGTTCCAGGAAAGCATGGCTCTGTGTTGAGGTCGACAGTCAATTTTGGGAGTACAGGAGCATGCAGCTACTGTGAAAGTATGAAGACATTGCCCATGGACCTTCACAGGGGCTAGAGAATGGCACGCTGCGGTATGTGGACACAGAGGAGGGGCTTCGCGGGATGGTTGCAGCACTGGAGGGGGTGAGCGAGGTGGCTGTGGACCTGGAGCACCACTCCTTCCGCAGCTTCCTGGGCATCACCTGCCTGATGCAGCTGTCGGACCGCACCACCGACTACATCGTGGACGTCATCGAGCTGCGGCCCCTCATAGGACCCCTGCTGGCCCCCCTCTTCGCAGACCCCCGGGTGGCTCCCGCTTCCATCATGCGTCATCTCTTGGATGTGGTCATCCTTTTGCCTTGTTAGTTGTGGGAGGTGCGGGCCATTGCACATGCCATGGCCCCCCCTTCCTCATCACGATCGGAAATCTTGCGTGTTGCATTTTTCATGTTCTCGCTTTGCCTGCTCTTGTGGAGTTGCTATAATATGTTGCTTGTGAGGGCCTGCAGTGCAATTAGACCAAGACAGAAAGCTGCGTCTGAGCTGAGCTTCATGCTTCTGATTTGGCATGTTGCTGGGCTGGGAGTACAAAATCTGCGTGATACTGGATGCGTGAGGGCAAGGGGTCAAGAGAGACATGCCGAGCCTCTGCTGCAAGGACAGTGTGAGAGCGCTGATCTTCCTCAAGCAGCTGCAGTGGCAGTTAAGAGATCACCAGCACAAGGCGCATGGAAACACACAAGGCTGCTCCTGACAAACGATCTGGGTGTTGCAGGTGGTCAAGGTGCTGCATGGGGCGGACTGGGACATCCTGTGGCTGCAGCGCGACTTTGGCATCTACGTGGCCAACCTGTTCGACACGGGGCAGGCGTGCAGGGTGCTGCAGCACCCCCGCTTTGGCTTGGGCCACATGCTGGAGAGGCTGTGCAACGTCAAGGTGCCTGCATCAAACACCCTGCATCCACCTCCGCTCTGTCTCTTGTTGTTCCGGCTGATACAACCTGACTGTTCAGCCATGTCTCCCGGCCCCTTATGGCATCCATTTCATCGGGTCTGCAACACAGAAGGGTCTGTGAGATTAGACACCTCGGTTCTCGCGGGATGCCTGAGAAAGACTCAATCCTACTTCCTTCTGCTGATGTTTTGCCCGTTCCTCAGAGGTGACCTCAGAATGACGGTCCTAGAGAAGAGTGGGCCAATGGCTCTCTGATTCATGGGAGGCAAGTGTGAGGTGTGGATGCTGGAGGCAGGGTGCTGAAGTGACACATGGTGGTGCAGACGGACAAGCGGTACCAGCTGGCGGACTGGCGCATCAGGCCCCTGCCAGAGGAGATGATGCTGTACGCCCGCATGGACACCCACTACCTCCTTTACATGTACGACCTTCTTCAGGTAGGGACCCCTTCCGCTGACACCTCTCTCCTTGCAGCACTGTTTCCAAGGGAGACCACCAACTAGCTTTGGGAGTGGGCTCCTGAGGCTGAGCACCACAGCTTGTTGGAGAGGAGGAGGGGGGGG
>QAXI01000458.1:1447028-1496320 GCA_004335615.1 Chloroidium sp. JM | reverse complement strand
GGGGGGGGGGGGCATACATACTGCATAGCCTTATTTCTTGGGAGAACCACGTGTCCTCTCTCTTGCATACATTGCAACTTGCACAAATTTGCAGCTCAGCACCCAGATCACTGGCTAGGCTTTCGCCAATGCTGAGACCTGGCCAGGAGCTGTGTATTGTGAGAAGGCAGGGCTGTTGGTAACAAGGCAGGTGTGTCTGCAGGCAGAGCTGGTGCAGGCTGGCGATAAGGTGCCCCATGCGCTGGAGGTGGTCATTCCGGAAGGCAACCCTGGGGGCGCCCTGGGCACGGTGCTGGAGCGCTCCCGCTTGCTGTGTCTGAAGCAGTACAACAAGCCCCAGCACAGCGACAGCGCCTACCTGGCCCAGCTGACCCACACCAAGGATTACCACCTGCTGGATGGCAGGCAGCTGGCAGTCTATGCACGTGAGCCCCCCCCCTTCAATATTGGGAAGGAAGACCTTTCCTTTAACCACCTTCTCCCGTCCTGAGCACCGTTGCCAACGGACCACCAAAATTTGGCCTACTCCTGCTGATTGATTTGTTCACCTTCTGGGGAACAGTCGCCACCCCCTTCTCGTTGCTGGAGTGGTGATAATCATATTCTGCACAGGTCTTTTTGATTGGCGCAATGAGACGGCCCGCGCTCGCGATGACTCCGTGGACTTTGTCATGTCCAAGCGCCTCATGCTGAGCATCAGCAAAGCCCTGCCGGCCACCCAAAAGGAGCTGAAGAAGGCAATCGCCGGGTGATCCTGCCTCACCATCCTTCACCTCCTTCACAAAGCTCCCAAACACAGCAGTGCCTGCTGAATTTGGCATTGCAGGGAAAGCGCATTCTGCCTGTGCGGGCGTGCACACCATGTTTGCACCTTTCCTGCCGTCAAGTCTTCCATCAGCGAGCCACACCAGACCGGGCCATAATCATTGAGTGGAGTCTTCATGCTGAGGATAATGGCGTAATGTCTCGAGAGGAACACCATGCCCAGCTTTCGCTGCCTTCCTGACGCCCAGCACTGACGGATGCCGTGCAGGAACAACGGCCCGTCCATGGTCCCCGCAGCCATTCCCGAGATCCTGGAGGTGGTGGCCGAGGCGAGCACCAGCGCCACAGGCAACGAGCGCAGCAGGCTTGTGGAGTGGCTGGCCAGCCAGCCAACCCCTGCCCAGCGGCATGCAGCTTCCACTGCGCCTCTTGCAGCTGACCCAGCACCTGCTTCAGCCCTGCTGGACAAGCCTGCCGTCAAGGAGCGACAGGGACCTGTCCTGCACACTGGCCTCAAGCCACAGGTAGACACTCACCTCGCCTTGCACACAGGGCTTATCAGGCAGGAGTTGGACCAGCCAACACAGCCTGATTGCAGACATCAAGACTCCCTCCACCCAGCAGCACCAGGGCAGACATATATGCCAGTCAGGGTTGGGAGTACCTGTTCCAGCCTGACACTTGAAAGGTACAATGGTGCAAATTTGAGAAGCGGGAAGTTGAAGGGAATGCGACACCCAGGTCGTCCAATGTGGGATCCAATCGTGCAGGAAGAGGTGGCCCTCCCAGCGCAGCTGATGCCGGTTGCCACAGAAGCCCAAGAGGTGCTGCCTCCTGTCGAAGGGCAACAACCAAGCAGGCCCCCTGCGGATCCTAGCGCACAGCAGCCAGCCAATCCTGAAAGGGGCGCAGGGGCCGCTGATGCCCCCCAAACCTCCACTTCTGCGCCACCAGACACCTCTTGTAGGCAAGAGGCAGTCAGCGGGGTGGGAGTGCCCGCGCCTGTGGTCGCCCCTGTCGCCATCAAGGTGACCAAGGCCAGCAAGGCGGGAGGGATGAGGGCACTCCTGGGGAGGAACAAGAAGGCCAGTATTCCTGCTGCCGCTGGGATTTTGGCAGGGGAAAACGGAGCAGCAGCTTCGTCAAGCAGCTTGCAGGTGAGACTCGTTGCATGACTACCCTCGAGCATGCTGTCCTATTCTTGTGTGCAGCAACTTCATTAGGGCAAAGCAGATACAACATCCCACTGGACATTCTTTTACCCTTCCTTGCCCGTTTTAAAGCTGTCTCCAGGTCCTGTCAGGCCAAAGGTATCAATGTGGGCGCCCCGCACTCCTGCAAGCATTACCATCTTCTCGCACTTGAAGAAGCCTGGCAACAATGAATGAAGTCTCCTTGTGTGATGTCCAGGAAGCCAATGGCAAGGCTGCGGCAGACCTCGTGCGGTCCCAGTTCGTAGTCGCCTACCCCTCCTTGCCTGCCGAGGCAGCCACACCTGCCGAGCCCAGTGCGCCGCCAGAGGCGGCTGGGAACGGCCAGCAGGAGGTGGAAGCTACTGGGCCCAGCCAAGTCACCGGCGAGGAAGTGCGGTGGGCCTTCCTTGCGCATCCCTGTGCCCTTTAAGAGAATCTTCCTGACCCAATGCCTCACACCCTCAGGGTGAGGTGGTGGTTCTGTAATTTCATCACTGCAAGCTTCAAAATTGGCGATCCACAGTTCTGTTTGTCAGCAAGATCCTCCTGGCAGGGATGCACATTGCGGCTCTTGCAGTTGGCAATCTGTACAGAGAGGATGACTCCAGCGGTGCTCGCAGGGCGGCAATAGCGGCACTCCAGGAGGAGGGAGGCCAGCAGGAGGCCAGACCGCCACCGGCCTCGGACCCCCTGGAGGATTACCTGTCGCTGTCCTCCATGACCGAGCGCTATCCTAAGTACGACGCGCGGCGCAAGCAGGGATTACGGCGGGGGTCAAGCAGGGATGGGCCAGGAAGCCACCCTCCGGACGAAGAGGCTTCAGCTCCAGGTGCGCTTTTCCCCATGGCAACATTCAACCTGATTGTTCTGAACCCTGGACTGTACAGGAAGCTGTGCTTTGGGTCCTTTGGGCAGCACTTTGCACATCGTGCAGCAGGTCATCTCCCCTTGAAAACCCCAAATGACAATGCTTTGCAGCTCGCTGCCCAGAGTGCATGAGGCCATGTAGTGACCGAAACCTCACACACTGCCGTGGTCTGTCACAGGGGCAGATGAAGGGAACGGCGGGCAGAGTGTTGTCGACGTCGTCATGAGGGAGGCTGGTCTGCAATGCAGCTCAGAGAGCGAGGGGGAGGAGCCTGCAGAGCCGCTCGAGAGGCCCAGCAAGCGTCCCAGGAAGGGTGGATCAGGTCGAGAGTTGGGGGTTGGGCAGGAGCGAGGTGCCGCTGGGGTCCAGGGGGGTGCGACAGACGAGGGAGAGACTGCAGGACCTGAGCATAGCTTCGACTACTCAGCTGCCAGGGCGGCAGCGCCTGGGCTGGACCTGGGTTTGGGCGAGCGGGCTGCTGGGCACGCACGTGGTGAGGGACCTGTCTTTGTCCATACCAACCAATTGGCGATGCGCAGAGTGATGCAAAGTCTCTCCCGCCATGAGCTTTTATCATGACCTGCGTGTTTCTTTGTGTTGCAAAATTTCCAGAGGCCACCACAAGGACGTATTGCTACCCCAAATGACAGCCATCGTTTGATTTACCGATTTGAAATCTCAAGGTCCCATCTCCAACTCAACATCACTCTGAAGCACTCCAGGCAGCCGCAAATTCCTACATGGGGGAGGACCAAGAGTTGACTGTGGAGGTGGTGCAGGGCGAGGCGGGCGCGGGAGAGTTGGCCGTGGAGGCGGCAGATCAGCCAAGCAGAAGGCTCCTGCAGCCGCCTCGCTGCCCAGCGAGTTCAGCCTGTATTCGCTTGACGAGTCCAAATTCATGAAAGGCGGCAAAAGGAGCTCTACAATGCCCCGTTCTGGCAATAGGAATGCCACCTTCAAATGAATGTGCTTTGTATGAGGCAGTTCTCTGGTGCCTGACACATTATTTATTATAACATCCAGACGCTGATTGTCTCCTGAATATTGTTGAACTTGCCACTGCCAGTGCTGAGGGTATGTTGTAACCGTTTTATTGTTACATATTGCATTGGCTCATCAGATTTGCAGGCCCGGCATTTTCGCTTAAATTAGAACACTGTAAACTGAATTTTGCATCATAACTTCGACGTACGCATTTGATCTGCAATCCCAGATTTTCAGCACAGCCAGCTGGCATGCACACCACATGCAAACAGGCATACCGCAGTCATTTTGCCGACCTGTGATTGCTTAGCGACCAAATGCCTCGCAAGATTGCCTTTGTCTTGATCGATGGAATTGGAGACATCAATGTTCCACTTTTGGGGAACATGACCCCACTCAAGGCAGCAAATACTCCCACACTCGATGTGATAGCAGGTGACATCTAGCTCCATCTCTGCCATGCAGGCAAAATGCCTCAACTGCCCTGCATAATCTTGTGGGGCAACAGTTTGACACTCACAGGTGCTGGGCTGAACGGACTATTAGACCCAGTGGAACCAGGTCTCTCTTGCGGAAGCGACACCGCCCACCTGTCAATCTTTGGCTATGACCCGCGCTTGTGAGGACCTTCTGCCTCTCTTCTGCCTCTCTGAAAGCTGTTCCATCATGAACCAGTCAGAAAACTGATGCAACTGGAAGTGGACCTTGCACTGAATCCAGCAACGTGCAGGTTTTACAGGGGGAGGGGGGCCTTTGAGAGCATGGGCGCCGGCCTCCCCATGCAGCCTGGGGATGTGGCCTTCAAATCCAATTTTGCCACCGTGAACGACTCTGGAATTGTCACTTCGCGGCGAGCAGACCGCCACTTTGAGGAGGAAGGTCCACTGCTGTGCCAGGCCCTGAACGGTAACCCTTCATTGTGCCTTACCTTGTGCATAGTCATGATGCATGCAGTGATTTTCTGGGTATGTGCACCATATTCCCCGTGCTAGAGCAATTCATGTGCCATCTACTGTGACCAAAAGGACCTGGATGATGAGATGTCCCTTAATGGGCTGCATGCCTTAACACCATCCTTCTCTGATATACAGGGTTCTCCTTCCCTCCAGATTTTCTTGTGTCACAGATCTGAAGCTCCCATCGTTCCCAGAGCATCGAGTCAGGGTGCAGTACGCGACGGAGCACAGATGCGGGGTGGTGGTGGCAGGCCCAAATCTGAGCGACAGTATAAGTGGCACAGACCCTCTGCGGGACAACTTGCCCCTCCAGGTAGGCCTCATTGGCTGCATCCCAAGCCTTGGAACATTGCTGATGCTGGAGTTCCAATAACGAGGCCTTAGAGACAAGGCCTCTCGCTGTGTGACATGGGGATTTGCAGGCTGCTGAGGCTTTGGATGATACCCCTGAGGCGAGACACACAGCAGCAATCGTGGCCGAGCTGTCGGCTGAGATGCAAAAGATTCTGAAGGTGTGAGCTCATCATCTTTTTCTGCTTTGTTGCTGGGAAGTGGTTTTACCTCAGCAGCTCACATGCTCATGATCGCAGCAGGCTCTGAGGCATTTGAATGAATGCAGGGACACGAGGTCAACAAGAAGCGCATCTCACAGGGAAAGACGCCAGCAAACATCGTGCTCCTCAGAGGTTGTGGCTCCAGGTTCTTCTTAACTTCTTCCTTATGAATTGGAGTACAGGTGGCTCTGTAAATACTGCTGCAATGCTGCACAACATGCTTGCCTCGACGAAGAGGGTCCCAATGCTGCAGGATACGAGTACAGCCTTTCGAGGAGCGCCATGGCCTGAAGGCCTGCATGATTGCTCCCACCAAGATCATCGCCGGGCTGGGCATGTCTCTGGGTATTCATGTCCTGCACTGCCCTGGTGCCACAGGTACCCTCCTGTATCAAGCTATCCTTGACATCAATTCTGGTCAGAGAAAAGAGGAACATCTGCCCTCAATGGGATGATTCCCCGCAATCAGCCAACGCACACTTTGCTGACCCCCGCTGAGCCTCATTGTTTGAATGCAGGCGACTACAAGACGCAATTCCATGCCAAGGCCAGAGTCATGGCGGAGGCCCTCATCGAGGGTGACCACCAGTTTGGCTTCCTCCACGTCAAAGCTGTGGATGACACTGGGCATGACAGGGCCCTGCAGATGAAGGTCTGCACACCACCCCATGGATGCAGATGAGGGGCAAAGGGCTGCCTGTTCTCGCTCTGGACCTGTCAGCTTGTATCGTGGCAGGACGGTGGCCTTGCCGTACAGCAGACCTCAAGAATGTGTCTTGGGCCTGATCTAATGAATACCCAAATGCAGCGGGCAGCCATGGTGCGAATGGGCAGCCATGGTACGAATGGCATGCGGAAGTGCTCTGATCCTGGCTAGCATGTGTCAAGACTCCAATTGATCGAACGTTCTGTGTGAAGGTGAGGTATTTTGAGGTCGTAGATCAGATGGTGCGCCAATTGGTCGCCAGGCTGTCTGCCGCCGAAGAAACGGGAGCGGATGAGCGCTTCACAGTCGTGGTGACGGGCGACCACTCCACACCTGCTGTGTTTGGAGACCACTCCCACGAACCGGTTCCTTTTGCAATTGCTGACGTGGAGTGAGTTTCCCATCCCAGGGCCCCATCACCTCCCTCTCGGTGGCTCCCGCCTTACTCTGCGACAACAGATGAGATCCTCACATGTGATGCTGCTGCAGGAAGATTGCAGATGCCCTGGGTGGTAGGGATGTCCTGCAAAGGACAGCGATGGAAGCAATTCCTCACCCGCAAGATCCCTCTTTGCAGCCCAGCCTGCCCAGTCTCGCGCAGCAGGTCGGTGCCTTTGACATGTTCTGCCACTGCGCACTTTCTTGCAAGGTGACATTGATGGCCCAATCGTGCTCCGCTCAAGCTGACAAATGCTGCATTTTGCAGGCTCTGCAGAGGCAGCAGCAGGAGTCGTCACTGAAGTGCTCAACTGACGGTGACCATGTATTCTTATTCGATGAGATAGCTGCTGCAGGGGGATGTTTAGGACGCTTCCCAGGTAGCGAAGTGCTGCCATTTATTAGGCAAACTGCTGCAAGCTAAGCAGTCCTGACTGTTGTTGATTGCTTGGACCAGATTTGGTGAGATCTCAGGGTCTAGGGTTTTGCTGTAATCGATCTAGGTAGAGCTCCACGCTGAGATAATTTCACTTGGCGTAGTTTGAGACTGAAAAGCGTGCATCATTGGGAATATGGCTCTTCTGCAGAGATCCGTGCTACCAGGCCTTCCATCGAACCTTGCACTTCCACCTAGAAGGACCTTCGTCTGCAAAGCTCAAAAGAAAGATACACCGAAGGAACATTTAGATGCAGCCAAGGCATCCAAGTTCGGAGGTACCCCTCAACTTCAAGTCTGGCGAATCTGCCGAAGCTGCGTGCATCCTTCACATCGTTGAGCGGATCTTAGAGTTCTCTAGAGTATGCTTTCTTTGAGACATGGAGTGACCGAAATCTTACCAGCTTAATGAAATGTCTGAATGCACAGGTATTGCTGCTGCTGGGTTGGCTGCCTCTATTCTACTGGCCAGCTCAGCCTTCCCAGAGGACGCTCTAGCTGCCCGGTCTGGAGGGCGCACAGGAGGCTCATCTTTCTCTTCCCGTAGATCAGCAGGGTGGGTCATTCGCCAGTGGTCCTTCACGTGGCTGGCAGTTATTTGGCCTTCAGTGACAAGCACCAAGCATATTCTGCCCATATTGCTGATGGGAAGACCACACCAAGCTTTGCCAGCTGGTCCTGCCAAACAGCATCTGCAGAGGATAAAGTAGGATTGTGCTGCAGGCCCACAGTGCAGAACAGGACTTACAACAACTACAACGTGGCTCCAGCCCCACCTGTCTTCGGAGGATTCGGTGGTGGCTACGGCTATGGGTGAATATTCACAATCACCTCCTCTGACATGACCTGATTCTTTACAGACAAGTGCACAAATTGGGGTTCATGCCAGCTTGTGTACAATACTGCTGACCCGTCCAACAGTTTTCTGACAAGGAAGCCTGATGCAGGTATGGTGGAGGCATCAGCCTCTTCCCCACAGTCGTGACTCCCATTGGTGGTGGCCTGTTCCAGCTCATGTTCCTTGCGGTAAGTACCTCCCTGTTGTGACACAGTGTATGTGGTTTGCTTTCCAATCCATGGAATGAGAAAGAAACTGAAGACATTTTGCAATCTTCAAGAGAAAACATCTAGTGCTGAGGTCCTGTGATGTGCAGATTGCTGCATCCACCATCATTGGCATTGCTCGCTCAGTATTCAGCAGAGGTCGGAAGAACGACGACTGGGACGATTGAAGCTAGATGTGTGATTCAGCATAGCATATCATACAAATTGGCACAGCTTAGATGCAGAGTGGTGGAATGTGACGGGATAGAGGGACAGAAGATAGTAGGAGGATTGTGACATTTTTACTTGACTGAATAGCAGATCGATTGACTTCAGTTGTGAACAGGAAAGTCACTGCAATGCAAAAGCCATGACGAAGGCACTCACGAGTTCGCCTTTCCATTCAAAGTTGAAATTCATGGGTAATATCACAAGGATGTCCTCGCTCTGTAAATGCAAGGTCGTAAGGAGACCTGAAACACGATGTCATGCACTTTGTTGTCAGTTGTGGCCAGATGCACTTTCACAGCACATAAAGGAAGCAGTGTGGGACAATAATGGGAGCTATATCTGACATATGAATGGCAAAGCCACACCTTGGAAACAAGGCTACCGCCATAAAGAATTCTTCGTTTCCGACTTCAAAGTCGCGCAGTGTTCCTGGCCTACATCTACAGCTGTCAAAAATCTGAAAGGCAAGCCTGCCTACGTCCCAAACAGCCTCCTGCCGTTGCCCATTTCCGACTTCCGCTGCTGACTGTTCCTGTGGTGTATCTGCCGGCTCCGCCCATGGAAGTTACCCTCCGCCTTCCTGCTCCGCCTCGGCCGACAGCAGGTGTGGTAGCAGTCATTGTCTGGCCATCGTGGCTTGTTTGCCTGGAGACACCAAGCACTATTGATCAGGTGTCCACCACTTCATTGTGAGGTCAACTCTTTACTGATGCGCAGTGTCCAGGCAATGTTGAGGGAGCAATTTCAGGGTGGGACATTGCATCATGCGTCTCGCCCTTTTGAGCATGGCGCAATGGTCAAGATTACTGATGCAAGGATCCTATGAGCCTTCCCTCGGTGCTAAAGCAAGCTGTATCGTTGTGGGTCTGCGATTCTGCAATTCCGAGGGACAGCAGGTGGTTTGGTGCAGCTGGGTGCGCGAAATTCACCAGGGTGGCGTTCGGATGCTCCCACCCCAGGTCCAGCCCGCAATCGGAGAACAGCTTCTGGTCCCCGTAGTAGTCCACCAGCCGGGCGACGGCCCCCGTGAATCCGGCGTTGTAATCGATGGCCACCTCGTTGTAGGCCGCGCAGCACCACCCGCGCGAGTCTTCGAAAGTGTCGTCCGACTGCGGGCCCCCCACCAGGGCACCGTACGCCTGGAACTTGTTCACCTGCGGCAGGCACCCGCTGGTCAAAGGACAGACGAAAATAGCTTTCCTGTCCCAAACTCTCCTGCTTCCGACGTCCCAGTGCAGAACTGGGCGGGAAGCTCAGTGAACTACACACTCATTTTTAAGCAGGTGCTGGCGTCCAACCACCCAGAGTCCAAGGAGGGCAGAGCAGAGATTTGGCAAATTGGGGCAGAGGTTGGCCGTGTTCGACTGGATTGACAGCCCACAGGTAGAATGTGGGTTGGCAACAAACCTTTTTCGAGTTGTGGAAGTCGTCATGCTGGATGTCATACGATTTGCCCCTGGTGGGGTAGTCAATGTAAGCGTTGTGAGACCTGCATAACAGCAAAATAGGCTAAATTGCATGTCTCACAATTGCTTCTGCCCTGAGGAGCACTTTGTTTCTGGTGACAATAAGGAATGGCAGATTTGCTTGTCTTTGCAGCCCGTCTGGGCACAGCTTCTGTCCCCATTCCAATCTGCGGGTCCCAAGTTCCTACCCTCCAGCCTCTGTCATGTATTTTTGGAAACCACAGAGTACTGCTCAGGCGACTCACCACTTGTGGAAGGGCATATTGGGTGGGTTCTTGCCAAAGCCCACCACATAGCTGCGTCCAGCATCCCCCAGCATGTAGTTCACCTGCTGCTGACCATAGGTGAAGAGGAAGGCCGAGTAGACCTTGTCTCCCTGCACCAAACATTGCCATGAGACCACTGCCGGAAGAATTTGATCAGCACTGTGCTTCCTTGTTGCAAGTATTCTTGCATCTATGCCTGGCAGAGCCGTGGAGGTTCCGTATCCATCGCCACAGCCAAACAGATGCTATGCAACATCAACAATTCACCACTATTTAGTCGCTGAATACTTCTCTCCAGCAGTACAAAATGCATTGCATTTGGTGATGTAGATAAATATTCAGGTGCTGGGGGCTGTGATGCCTGAACGGTGGCTTTGAACAGCCAACAGCACTAGACAACAGTGATCACAGCAGCTGCCTGCAGGGTTGCAGACAGAATGGGAAAAGGGGATCTTGCCTGCTCGTACAGGTGCTGCGCATGGACGAAGCTGAGGAAGGCATTGTTGGCGGCATACCGCATCACCCCCCAGGCGTTCCTCCAGGACAGCCCCTTTTTCGTGTGGAACACCGTCCTCTTCTTGCCAGGCAGGTACTCGTCAAAGTACCTGCGCATGCGGTACCTTATCAGACCTACTGATCTGCTGATGAGCTGCAATGGAGTGAACACCATGCCAGAAAGGTGACAGGCTGCATGTCAGGTGGGTAAAGCGGGCCCAAACTTACAGCTAAATTGCATCTGCAATGGAGAGCAGCAACAAAAGGCAGAGGGGGAGACTCACTCCTGTGCATGCACGCTGTACTTCATCATTTCGGAGGGGAAGATCTGGGCTAGCAGGATGTGCAGGGCGGGCGCCTTGTTGTCCCAGTCGTACGCGTAGTTGTCGCTGCTCCACGACTCCAGCTTGTCGTAGAACTTCAGGCAGTCCTGGAGGAAGGCCTCCTCCTGCACGAGAGCTAAACAGAGGTCACCTCTGCTCTGCTCACCCTCGTATCTTGACAGCAACCCCACTTCATCGTGACTGATTGAGACATGCCTTTTCTGGGTTGGAGCCTGCTATTCATACTCATTTTCCATTTCTTTGTGCTTTTGCCTTGTGATAATGTGCCTGTGAGGTGGACATTGGCAGCACTGCACCAGATAACATGTAAGGAAATCGATGAGGCTGTCTAAAGGAAATCACTGGTTCACATGTCTCTGCCATCGACTACTTTACTGAGCTGCAATGTCAGAAGTCGAGCCCTGCAGATTAAGGATGGGCAAGGCGAGCTCACCCCTGTGGCAAAGTACACCCACAGGTTGCCCCACGCCAGCTCGTCAATGTGGTTGGAGGACGGGTAGTGCTTGCCGTGGTCCTTCAGGCCTGGCAAGTCACTGTCCATATACGTCCCCTGATACTTCATGCCGAATGCCAGCGCCTGCACCATGTCACTTATGAAAAGAATTTTTGGTCTTGCCATAGCTCCCAGATGCGATAAATCAGTTCAGTAATTTGGTGCATCCATTGCGATGCCGTAGGTAGAGCCGCCTGGCTTTCTAGCTTTCTAAAGACAACACGGCTCAATTCGTGTCCGCCTGATTAGATGGCAAACCCCTTATCAAAGAACTCCTTCAGACTGCCGACGCCCAAAGATATCCCCCTAAATGCATACATGAGGCAAGGAAGCGCAGATCAAAGAAAGAATATTGTTCAATGGATGCTGCAGCAATGCTCTCCTGAACAAATCCGCAAGACTTGCATCGCAATGGCATCAAGTGCATACCTTTTTGGCACCAGCAACCAATTTGTCGGCATATGCAGGGTCAGTCGGCCGAATGGCCACGGCTGCAGCCGCCAGCGCAGCCCCCATCTCCCCCCCAACCTCACTGGAGGGGTCGTCTGGAGTCACGTACGTGCCCTCCCTCCGCTCCTTCGTCCACTTGTAGTGCTCCTCGGGAGGCCCAAAGTACCCGAAATCCACCTGCATCCGAGCAGCCTTTGCTTGCCTGAAATGATGGTTCCTCATCGCTGTTCCACTTCAAGCCCATGCAAAAATTCACTGCTGAACTTCAAGTTGAAAACTTTCCCCTCCGTGCAGGCAATACTATTATCCACCTTGCAAAGCTGCATTTTTGCTGTATGGGCGTAGCTAATGCTGGACATGCAACATATTGTTGCACTATGCTGGCAATAAAAAGGACAATTCTGGGATGCAAGAGTAGTCTGCAACAAGCACAGCGCAAGGCAATAGGCAAATCTTGGTGTGGAGTACATCTCTTTGGACATTGGGAGGATCTTTGGCTGCCTTGCAGTGCCAAAATGGCACTGTTGGGTCCCCTTGTGAGCCCACCTCTGAGGAGCCGAACATGGCCACAATCTTGTCCGGCGCACTGATGCAGTTCAGCAGGTAGTCCGTGCCCCATTTGATGGTGTCCAGGGCCTCCCGCAGCTCGTGCACCTTCTCGTACCCGTCGCGGTACTCCACCACCCCCCAGCTCAGCTGCGTGATGGTGAATGCCGTGGGGAAGGTGAACTTGAGGTACGACCCCCCCGCCTCGTAGTAGCCGCCGCTCAGGTCCTCCCCCCCGGGGCCGACGCACTCCTGACACGACTCTTTCCGCCACGCCAGCCTCTGCACAAGGATCAGACATGCTCACATGATTGCATTGCAACAGGACACAGGGACTTCAGGAGGACCATCAATAACTTTCAAGCACCTTTTGATTTGAATTCATGTCTTGTGCAACCAATGCCCCTCATATTTAGCAGTTCCCCTCCACTTTCCCGCCACAGCGGATCAATCATTGTTGCCAAGCCTTGGCTCTTGCTGCAGGACGTTAGAAAGCAATGGAGACATGGCATCAAAAGCATATGCGCAGATGTTCACCTGTTGTGGCATCTTCCCTGAGCGCTGCTGGTAGTAGAAGATGAACGACTTATGCAGCACCTCTGCATAGTTGTATGGGGCTTTCTCCGGCGGCGGGTAGGTCTGGGATACCCTGATGGAGCCTATCCCAGTGTTGTTGGTGTGGTCATAGCAATTGGCGTCATTTGCCGCACAGCTGGCGGTCTTGGTCTTGAGGGGGTCCGGTGATGCCCCAGAATTCCTGTCGGCTACTTCCTTGTAGATGTTCTTTGTTGCTTCCGCTACAGCCTGCAATGATTGGCATTGCTTTCATTACCATTCTGGAAGATGAAAAGCCATTGCAGTTGCAATGCTCTAGGGTACAGCACAAAATACAGCTTCTCTATCCGCATGATCTGGGCGTGACCTTGTCTGGTCTGGGACTCACCTGTTTTTGTTTTGCTTTGCTCAGACCCCATGCTGTGTCCGCAAGCAAAAGCCACTGCACTGCTATCAGCAGCAGCAGCAAGCTTTTCCTGGGCATAATAATGCCCGCTCCTGAAAGTGAGCCACCTGCAGTGAGCCTGTGATTACTACTGCACTTGATGTGTTCTGGAAACAGTGACTCTCATCTGCAAGCAGTTTGGAATTCTGTTGCATTGTCCAGGAAGAATAAGATTCCTATTTTCAACTCACCTCTATGTGCAGGACCCTGAACTCGAGGCTTGGAAAGTCCCCTCCTGCCTTGTCCTCCTTTTGCTGACACTTTCCCTCTGGTCGCTCAAAGATCCTCCCACTCGTGGAGATGATTTATCTGCACCAATATGACGTCGTTGGCTGGCAATGAGAAGCGTATCCCCGTAATAGCAAGAGAGGTACAACGGGGTCGACGGACACAATCCACACTGTGCTTTCAAGCGAAGATCCAAGGCATTCCGTATTCGTAAGCTACAGCAAGCTTCCAATCGATGCCACTTCGTGAACCATTGGCTGGTCCACTCAGCCTTGCGAAAACACTGGGCCGACATCCATACGATGAGTATTTATTGTACCGAGATTTTGCACTCCTTATAATCTGGTCAATGCGAATCCAATGAGATGGGATTTACTATGCGTATTGCTTTCTGGTCGGCTCACCGGCTAGATGATCGACCAAGATCCCATCCACCGCACGACAAAACTTTACTTGGGGCAGCGCGTGTCTCGAACTTATTTCCAATGACAATCACTTCGCTGTCTGCCTCTCTCACGACGTTTGTCCAGGGGGTCGTGCGACACTATTGTTCGTCAACAAAAATGAAACTTGGAAGGCGTCGCTGGTTGTTGCGATGTTCGTCGGAATTTAGTTTGGCAGTCGAATACCAAGCGCAGAAGAGAAAGTCTTTGAACATTGTACAGTCCTAGAATTAAGCCAGGGTGTACCTTCCTTGCCTTGCGTAGGAAGGACACTTTCTTTCTCTGCTCCCACCCTAATTCTTTCAAATCTCCTGGACCATCAAGTTTCACAATGTGAGTATGTTTGCCCATCTGCCAGGCGGCTTAGCAGCCCCATCCTTCCTCAAGCCAGAAATCAGGGCGGTGAAGGTAGGCGCGCTACCTCGCGAGCTCCCTTTGGGACAAACCTTCCTTGCACAGCAAATATCGGTCATCCCATTTCAATGGCGGGCTGCCCTTACTGGCAGCCTCCCATTCAGGCCAAATTTCTTTTATTTGGACAGTATATGAAGTTGTTCTTCATGCAATGGTTCAGGATCAACAACAGTAAACACTATTTGGGAAATTTCAGGAATCCACTTACATCATGATCAATTCTGATTCCCAATCTCTCGACTTGGGCTTCTGTAGTACTGGCCTGACCCTCCAGCACTCTAAAACCGTTTCATCCACACATTTGAGGAAAAGTTATTGAATGGCATGTTGCCTTAAAGTACCAAGCAACTCTCGCGGCGATATAGCTTGATTAGCATATATAGATTTCCTTCGATCTCAACATCACAGCTCATTAAAAACAGGACCTTCTCCCCACTATATCGTCCAGGAAAATATGCAGGCGGTCAAGACTATGCCCTGGGCATGCTCAAGGATTCTCAAGAGGCAAATTAACAAAACAGGGTCAAACTCTTGTCCATCTCTGCCATTCAATCAGTACAAATTGTCGACAGGGGCTGCTCCGTTGCTTGGCGTCTCTGGAAGAAGTTGGCTCATTACCTCGATACGACGAGCAACCTTGTCGTACCTAGAAATAACTTCCATCACTGAAATGTCAGAAGCGCTTGCAGCTGGCTATCCAAATTTTCCTTGAATGTTAGCAAAACGAGAGGTCCTCCAGCAATGTTTAGCTCATTTCATGTGCTTGTGGGCTCACTGACACGCACCAGCAGCAGTCTGGATGAAAATGGGCTCACCTATACTCAAGTTGACTCTTCTGGTTGACATTGTTCTTCACCCTGCTTTGCAATTTCCTCCAGAATCCAACTGTCATCCTCCACACGACATATGTGCCTGGACCAACATAATTCAATTGCTAGAATTGATACATATTTCTGAAGTGAAATGTAGTCTAAATCTTGAACAGAAGACCTTTGACCTAGATGACCACCAGACTAGAGCATCGAAAGACAATAGGGTGGATGAAATTGGTGAGCTCGATGCTTGAACAATTCAAGGATGTTTGCCAGTTCAGTGTCAGAAAAATCGAATTTACCACTCAGCGTCCAAACCACTCCTCGCACTTGTTTGGAATCCTGCACACATTAATCAGGCTCAAGTGCAATCGCGTGTTGCAGGGCTCAGCGAAGGGCTCTTGTTGTCACAATGTCTTGCTTGCCAGAGAAAGGAATTACCAGCATCTTAGAAGCTTTGACCGTCCGATCAGCAAGGTAGGTGGTGAGTGCAACAATGGACAGTGACCCAAGCTCCTCCTCTACCACACTCTGACCAACAAGATCTACATCCAATCCAGCAATGTTCTCGCTGATACCCTGCAGATGCCACACTTCAGCAGGGTTGCTGTATGAGCCAAATGGTCCTGCGCAAGCATCATGCATGGGTGAAGCATTTCCTGGAGCTCTGATTTTCCTGAAGCTCAAGAGGGCCAGTAAAACACCTGACACTCCTTCTGCAAGGCTTCAATATGCTGATGGAGAGTCACTAGCGCTCTACGATCAGCGTTGGAGTCGCTCAGGTGGGAGTCTCTCAACTTCGTTTCCAATCGCAGAATGTCGAGCTCAAGCTCTCGAATCTTGTTCTGCTCAGTTTGCGTAGAGGGATGTGACATGGCAACGGTGTATGCGGATCAGCAAGACGTCCTCTTGAGGAAATTCTTATCTTTCTCTTGGCACGGTGTTACTACCGAGTTAGTAACCGAATCCAGCTTCATCGTCAAGAATGTCAAGTCCACGAGCTTCTGATGATGCCAATTGCCTTCTCTTATACAGGCAAACATCATTGTCTCTGCAATGGCATAAGATCAAAGTTCTCTGCAAAAATTGGTGGTATCAGCACAGTACTTTCAGGTGCCAGACAGCAACAGAGTGTCAGCACGTCAGCTTCCAGAAAGGATGTGTGGGTCGAGACAACCAGTCAGCAGACTTTCACTTCTGCCCTAGAGGCGGGCGCCACCACATTCCTCTTCCAAGAGGCAGATAGCCAATTGGTTGAGGCCTGGCAAAAAATTGCAGCGTTTGATGCTGTTTTGAGCCGCGGGGGAAGTCTTGAACAGGATGGTAAGCAGGTGAGTGTTCTCTGCCATCAAGCAGAAGGTTTGCCTTTCAACACAAGATTCTGCAGGCTATTCATGCACGCCAATTACTGCAGGTTGGGTCTTTGGTCACCATCTCATCGAAAGATGACATAGCATCAGCTGAATCTCTTTGCGACAGTAATGGAAGTATCATCATGGACTCTACAGACTGGAGAATAATCCCGGCAGGTATACTTTGCCAAATCAGACACTTCCAATGCAGCTAAGGTGAGGTGAAACTGTCAAGAGGCAAACCAGCATGCTCCAGATACGAGGCACAAACATGTAAAGCATGATTTGAATTCACGACTTGAACTGCAGACCAAATCTTGTGCAGAGAATCTGGTGGCAAGCTTTCAAGGGAAAGCCGCCACCCTTTACGGCGTTGCCCAAACCTCAGAGGATGCTCGTACCCTTTTGGAAGCGCTCGAGATCGGCACAGACGGCGTGGTCCTGAGGAGCAATGATCCCGCCGAGGTGAGCTGGAATGCCACATGACATGTATCATGCACCCAGCAGTACTGACCTTTGCTGAACCCAGATTTGATGAATAGGTCAGAGCGCTCCTGGAGTATGTTTTGGAGCTGGAACAGAGGTCGGCAGAGCGGCTAGCGCTGGCCCCAGCCAAGGTTATCCGTGTGCAGCAACTTGGCATGGGGGACAGGTGGGTAAGCATGGCTTGAGAACCACCGTTGCAGGAATTGTATTGAATCGAGATAACCAATCAACACGGCTCATTGGGCTTGCAGAGTTGCCGTGGACTTGTGCAGCCTGCTGGTGCCTGGGGAGGGGCTTTTAGCTGGCTCATTCAGCAGGGGCTTATTCCTGGTCCACTCGGAGTGCTGTGAATCCCAATACATCAACAGCCGCCCTTTTCGGATCAATTGCGGACCGGTGAGTAGATGCCTGCCTCTCTTAGCCTCAGAGCACCAGAATCTTTCTGACATTCTCTCTGCTATTTGTGGGGAGCTGACATTGAGACCATGTGCTATATGCACACTTAGACGGCTCTGTGCGCGATGCACAGGCCCATTGACTTTTCTCCATCGCAGGTCCATTCATATTGTTCCATGCCCGGCGGCAAGACTGCATACCTGTCGGAGCTGAAGTCTGGATCGGAAGTCCTGGTAGTGGGTGCAGATGGTGGACAACGGGTAGCGCTTGTAGGGCGTGTCAAGATTGAGACGAGGCCACTGGTGAGCCTTCTTGTTCTATGTCGCATTTGGTATAATGACCAGATATGTGCATATACACAGCGGGGTCAAGATTGCCTGCTTGCATTCCTGAAGGCAATTCAGGTTCTCTCTGAGAAGCTGAGCTATCTTAAGGAGCTGTTGTTGTTCTACAGGTGATTGTAGAGGTGGAGATAGATGGCGACCACCTCAGCATAGTCTTACAGAATGCTGAGACTGTGCGGTTAGTGAGCACGCCGCAAGGTGATTCGGTGTCAGTCACGCAGCTGGGCCTAGGAGACAAAGTGTTAGTCCACCGACAGGCAGGTGCTCGACACACTGGCATAGCAGTACAGGAGAATATCTTGGAGCGTTAAGTATCAACACCAGGTATAGGCTTTAGAAATATTGGCATAGTAATGCAGTCAAGTACATGATAAATCGTGCTGCTGTAGATATCATGATGTGGGCAATGTTGTGGTGGGCACATCAATCATAAGCTAGCCATCCAAGAGGTAAAAGAAGCACATTGGTCTCCAGTGTGCGAAGGAACTTCAGACTACCGGGTGGTGCTGATTTTGCAGTGCACATTCTGAAATCTGGGCATTTTGAACAGCTGTGGGAGTTTCTGGCTCCGTTCCTGGGTCTTCTGTATTGCCTCAAGAGCGCCCATGTGGTGCCCCAGGGACGCCAGGGTGGGCCGTGCAGGCACGTTCTTTGCAGGCTCCAGCCTCTGCTTGAGGGCCTTCTTCCTGATCCATTCGTCTGCAAAGTCTCCTTGCAGCAGCATCCCTATGTCGTAGCTCGTGTCCTTCCTGCAAGGTGCATCTGCGGATGATGTCCAGGGGCAATGGGTGGTTTTGAAGCAATGTGGAGCTCTCAGAGCTTACACAGATGCTGGACGGAGAGGAGGAAGTTGCCCGCATCTCCTGATTTCCTCCATCGTGCGATGTGAGCTGGGTCGTCCATAGACAAACGCTGCATCAGGGACTGCTGCTGGCTTGCGATGCAGCATGCTAATCTTGAGTAGAGCGGGGTGCTCTCCACGAAATTGGCGCTGGTCCACGCTCGATGTCACACCTCTGCATTTTTCAAAAACTCTTGGCCACTTTGTAAGGTGGCATCCTTCCAGGTCTGGGTCACAGCCAGCGATTTTTGGGTCACAGCCAGCGGTATCAAAGTCTGACAAGCAAGATTGAAAATAAAAAATACCACTTATTGTATTTGAGCAGACAGGTTGAGGAGCGGTGTGGAGCAAGGTCTGCTTACGCTGCTACTGCCTTTTTATTCATGACCCGGTAGTCCACACCTGCAGGTCGACGTGCGTTGGTGATTCTATTCTGATTTGCTGTTTGTTGGACCGAGAAGAAGATTGCCAAAGAAGCAGTCCCACCTGAGGGTAAGTTCTTCCCTGCTGTAGCTGCCTTTCCTTCCTGCCAACTCATCATGATTTCTCGTGCGCCTTCGTCTCGTGTCTGAGGTGGACTCCCATACGTGTATCCGGGCGAACGGCAGCAGAGTGGCAAATCGGTTGGAGACATGTCTGTGATGCCGTTGTGAGTTCTCTCTAGTTTACTCCGCGCCCCATCACTCGCGCTTGTAGATCTCAATTATAAAGATTTCAATTCATATATTTGTCCTTTCCCTTCCTTCAAAAGCATGTCGTCGATGTCCAAGGTTGCCCATGTGGACAGCCTTTTCTTACACCAGCAACTCAGACTCAGCTTGCATAGCAGAGCCATTGTATGCGATAGATCAAAGAAATCCGTATTTTGGATCTCACACGGCTGTCACTTTTCATTGGTCGGTCATGTCGCTCTTCAGAACACTACGCACTGGTTCTGGACAAGCGAGACAGCTCCACTTGTTTGGAAAATGTTGTCTACAGCACAGGCAGTATGCCAGTAGCTCTGACGATGAAGGCCAAGGTACATAGAGGCTTGTGTGGGACAGATGCGATCTCACTTGCCTCAGGCTGCCTCTTGCAATCGTAAAAATCTTGCTGTGCATCCAGCTGACTGTATGAAGATCGATGCAGGGACTAAAAAGCTGAAGGAGGACCCAAAGGCCAGGGCTGAATACAGGAGCTGGGTCGAAAATATGTTGTCAGGTGAGGGAAGGCAAGTCTTCAGAATTTGACGATGTGCAGTCTTCGACTTGCTCACAATTTCTGACCTCGATGATTCTCACTTCTTGCCTGATGTGCAGCGATACAAACAGAGGCACAAGGGAGGGGGAGCAGCCCAGAGAAGTCAGACGCCCAAGCCAGCGCCCAGCCAGCAGAAGATCCAGCGACTGGGAGCTCAGAAGGAAATCTGGGGATGACTCCAGACAAGATCACGCCAGAGGCCTCAGTCCAGGTGTGTTCCCGTTCAGAACCGTACCTTTTGTATCCATACTTCATTGCTGAGAAGAAGCTGGCAATGCTTCATATAAATTGTCGAACCGGTCATGCAGGCGGTCCCTGAGCCCCCAGCCACCGCCACCTCTGTGCAAGCCTCAGGAGAGACCAGCCATCTACAAGGTGGGAATTTAGGTCTGTCGGAAGCTGAGGGTCAGAGGGCTGGTACCAGCGCGTCCGACTCCGCCCCTGCAGGTGAATTCTCCAATCAGAATCACCATATCTTACGGAGTTGCTGGGAGAGTAGTGATAAAAGGAAGGTGTCCATTGCACATCACTCAGGGGTAGCGCTTGCATCGTCTCCACTATGGAATTCAGCTTGGCATATTGTGCCATAAGGAAGCAACAACAAGACAGCCTCTGCTCCATTTTGTGTCAATTGATTGCTTTCCACATGTCTAGAATGCTTTACAAGGTAATCTGACAAAAATCGAAACGACCACAAGGGGTTTTTTACCTACACATCAGAAAAAGATGGTGGCAATCTATGATTGCTGCAGCAGGCAGCATACCAAAACGGACCACCGTGCGGGAAGCAGCCGGCTTCATGCCAGATTCGGTGCGCGGGTATCGGGAGCTGGGTATTTCTGAGAGCGGGGATGGTGGGATGCTGGATCAGGGGGAGGGTCACATCAACAGTGTGCGCAAATTCTGGCCAGGAGACATGTACGACCCGGAGGTCAGCACTGCACCCTGGCCATCTTCTGTCTGATTGCACTATGCACCTATTCATCCATAGTTTCCATGCCAGGACAGTCTTTCCCTTCCAATGCAAGGGAATTCCGTGCCAAATTGCATATTCCACATGCACTCCAAGAAGAGCTTCATCACTACCATCAAGTTGAGGATCTGGCATGTTTGTTCAGGCTGGAAAGCTGCAACAGAATATAGTGATCACAGATGTGATACTCCCATCTCAATTGATATTATCACAACCCTTGAACGCTCAGAAAATGCAATGCACAAATGACAAGATTGCCTGCAGGATCTGGTGGCGACCACGTTCAAGAGTTATGAGACAAAGCCGTGGATGCGGGCCCAAGTCAAGGTCAAGAAGGCCACCAATGCCGATGCATTGAGGGAAGCAGATTTCAGGAATGTTGCCTTCTTGCACAAATTCACCTCAGAGACAGGCAACCTGCCCCCGAGGAAAGTGACGAAGCTCCAGAAAAAGTTTCACACCCACGTGATGCGCCAGATCAAGGTGGGCTGTTTTCCCCTCCAGAATATTCATCCTTTTTGGGATTGCTTGTATTCTGCAGCTGGGCATTACTGCCCTCATTTGCTGTGCATGATGGGAGGCTTGTCGTCGCAGGTCGCCAGGAGCATGGCTCTGCTACCGCATGAGGGAAAGCTGGAGGAACTGCTGCCACAGGGATATGGCCGAAGACCCTCCAGTTTCGCCAGGACTCCACGCGGAAATGCCACTGCTTAGTATCGAAGCATGTTTATTGCCTCTTGTTGGTCAACGTGAAGTGAATTGTGGCTCTGTGGGGCATGAAGCTGTTGCTCCATTTTTACCGCCAGGTTACTGTCGCCTTCGAGAAGGTCTGATAGGCCACCCCTGGCCAACTCATAGAATGTAACATCAATCTGACCCCAAATGCTGCTACCCCTTGAGGCAAACATCGTCAAAGACAGAGAAATGCTCAGCTCCTGCTACTAGGCTACAGGGTTTAGGGAGTGAACAACCTTTGATTATTTGCTTTGCCGAGAGCTGTCGTAGCAAGTGGCATCCTGAACAGAAAGGGTCCTGTCATTCTCTACAGGGATGGATAACGAAACTGTTCCTGTGACCGCGCAAGCTTCGTGATACAGCCGGACACACCTTGCAATGCAGCGTGTGAAGAGCGAGAACGATGTTCGTAGGGAGATTCTGAGCTCCAGGCCTTCAACAGAATTGACATTCACGGGGAGCAGCTCGCGCCTGAGACGGCCGCATACACACCGATGGGATGCTGAGCAGGTCTAGCTCGGTTATGCGCAAAACTTGATCTTTTAAGAGATTCACACAAGCATGCATTAAAGCTTTTCATAGGGAGCAAAGCAATGCCACAGCCAACTGCGAGGCATGCATAGGGCATTAGCCAGAAGCAAGCTGTGCTCCCTCACACACAGCATACCTTCTGCCTGTAGGCGAGGTGGAGCGGGAGCAGCGAGGCCACTGACATGCGCCCCAGGAGCAGTGATGGTGGCACAGCCCTGCCCAGCAGCCGCAAAGGGACCAGCTCCGACGGCACAGGGGGCCTGATGCCCATCACAGAACGCTCGGCCCGATCCCCGGGGGCATGCCTGGTTGTCGGGAGGCTGACAGAGGGGGCGACAGGGAGAGGGGGGGCTTGTGAGCCCACTTTCCGGCGACGCCTGGCCAGCAGCAAGTCTCCCAACGCACACCGCCTGCCCAGAGGCAGGGCGCAGCAGATCCTGCAGGAGCCGCCTCAGGATGAGTCGCCCAAGGGGCTGAACAGGGCGCTGACACCCTCCATGCTGAAGGCTGTGAGGCGGGCCGACAAGGGCAAGAAGGGCTCGGATGAGATTGTGGTTGCCCCCAAAACTTCAGGTGCTTCTTCATCTGATGGCTTGGCAGCAATCTTGTGCATGGATCTCATGTCTGCTGAGATTTGGTCTGAGAGTCAGAGTCTCCTTGGAAGTGCTCATATGACATGCGTCTGTGCACCTGAGGACCAGATGCCCTTTGCTTCCAGGCAGTGGACCCCTTTCCAAAAGACCGATTTCCAGATTGATAGGGCTGGATGGGCAAGACGGCGCATCAATGACTTAATGGACTGCACCTTGCACCATTGATCCATGCGAATTTGTGGGAGTACGGAGATCAAAGGGCAGGCATGATGTAGGGGGTCTGTCGGTGTTCCAGTCTTCCTTCTCCAAGCAGACAACTCAAGGAGACGCCGAGGACTGCTACGAAAGCCTGGCCGTGCCCTTCAACAAGCAGCCCAGCGTGGATCAGACAGCCGACCCCGGGTCCACTACGGGCCGCTCCGATGGCGCCAGGACAGCGCAGCCCAGCGGGCGGGAAGACCCTTGGGGCTGGCCAGCGCGGCCGGCAAGCGCAGGAGAGGCCGGGTCCCAGGCCACGGCCCGCGCTTGGAGTGTGGGAGGTGTCAGCGTTCGGGGGATGGAGGCGTCGCGGAGCCGGGCAGCAAGCGATGGGCAGGACGCTTCCAGGCGAGAATCGCCGGGGTCTGGACAGGTGCGTGGCTACTCCTTCTGTGTCCTGAGGCAATTCTTTTGTGGGATAGAAGGTCAGGTGTTGGTCCATGCATGCATTTGGCAGAGGCTCCTATCTGTACCAATGAAGGTCTTCTCCGCAGCAGACAGTCAGAAATTTGATTGAGGGTCCCCTATTCTGCTGCCAGTCCTGCTTCGTCTGATCCCCTGTTGGGCAGCAAACCAGATCTGGATACCATTGTCACACTTCAAACAGTATTCATCAGCGTCTGTGGCTAAGTTGCAGTTGGACTGGCCAATCGGTTCCTTGCCGCAACGTGAAGAGGCATCGGGTAGCAGGCAGGGCAGTGGCATCATCCCAGACGACCACGTCCAGCAGCTGCTGCGCCGCAAGCTGCTCAACATCAGCACGGCCAGGCAGATGGACTCGGACCAGTCCGTCATCAAAATTGTTTCCGACAGCTGCAGCAGCACTGTCATGCCACAGGCAAAACCGCCACGCAAAATCAGGTGTGCTTTCCCATTGACATGCTCATTGCTCCATATTAGCTCTCAATCACTCAGCATTCTCAGCAGTGCTGCAATCAGCATGGCTGTATCTTGGGTTCAGCTGGGCCCTCTGTCAGGCTCGCAATGGGGTTAAGGCTGGACGCAAGACTCTGGTGGCTCTTTAACAAAACCTGTCTGCAGGTGCAACCTGACAAGAACCAGTCGGCGGTCGCTGCTGGGCTTCTCCAAGCCGCACCTGTTTGAGATGTACAGCATGAAGGGCAAGGTCAAGCTGATCGCAGAGCGCGAGAGCGGGCAGCACCAGGGCTACTCCATCCTGTCACCCCCGGCAGGGGACGCCAGTGAGCCCGTCCCCCACCGCCGCATGATCAAGACTCTATGCTTGCCTCTTGGAGCCAGCACATGTTTCGAAAAGAGCTGACTGCGGAGCACACCTCCAGATGATCATCAGCTCGTATCATGCATGACCTCTGCAATTCACTCAAGCTGTGCAATTTGACATGCAGAGAAGGAGCTGGTGGCGTCGCTTGTGGCCAGCACGTTTGCCGAGAACCAGTTTCTGCTGATCGGCACGGGGCCATCCACCCCCATCTCAGCCTGTGACCCGGACCAGGACCCTGTCATCATGGCCGTCTCCTTCGGCAAAAGCTCCAGCGGCCTGCGAACCGTCACTGCACTGCTGCCAGGCAAGCTCATCCGCCCTGAGCTTGGCTGCATCACCACAAACCTGGCAGATCTGGTTCTGCTGTGTGCTGCCCAAGACAGGCATCTGCATAGTGCGCAGATCTCTCACATGCAGGCAGCTGACACACATGCTGTGCCCACAGACAACAAGAAGAGCTCTGCCGGCGACAATGACCTGGGGGACAAGCAGCACATCAGCGACTACTTTGCCCGCTTTGCCGCTGGGGAGCCCCTGCAGAACATCATCGTGCTGCAGTCCATACCAGGGAAGGAGCTGGTCGGTGCACGCATCACCAAAGGATCTGTGAAGAACGTGCAGCTGCAGGTGCAGCCCTTGCCCAACCTGTGGGTGGCTGTACTCTCCAACTGGAGAGGGGAGCGTGGGGAATGTTGACGTTCTTGATTCTGGTTTCATGGCGGCTGTGCTCAGAGATTGTGCCAATGGGCATTGCCTCTTTTCAATGCCACACAGAGACAGCTTTTCCTTCTCGGTTATAGTTAAAGGACAGCCGATGCAATCGTGAAGTAAAGGGGTGATGCATGTCTGTCATTTGCCAGATTGGCGGAGCACCAGTCGTCCCGACCAACAGAAGAGTGTGTAGGTGACTGACCAAACTCAGGAGTGGCCAGGGGCGACACCGAAGGTCTTGGGTGTGGAGAGCAGGATGTCTTCTTCTGGGAAACAACCCCATGGAAGGGCAGTCTTCGAGTTTGGAAGGCTCCGCAACAATCAGGAGTTTGTATGTGATTATGACTCCCCTCTGCTAAGTGGCATACAAGCCTTGGGCCTGGCTGTTGCTTGCAGTGCTCCCAAGCGAGCTTTCCTGTACATCTAGGTGCTAGGTTTTCATTTTGCAACTCCAGTGTTCGGGCACAGACACTTGTCTCCTCAGTTTATGACACTCAATTTTGTCATCACACAGGTTTTGGGCGATAATCAGGCAAACAGCAATGAATGGGATCTCTATAGGCTGACGAAACACTGCACTGACTGGGGATGACATGCACTTCTCCTCAGCTTTCTAGTTCTTTGAGTAATCTGCTCCACCTCTCCGGCTCTTCATCAAAGATGTACGTCATAGGCTGAACCAGGACACCACTGCCGCCAATCTGCACCATGCTGTGTTTTAACACGAAGAGGCATATTTATTTCCCTCAGTCTCGAATTAAAGACAAAAGCAACATCAGCAGCAAGAATGTTGACAAGTAGACATACAGGAGGTCGCAAGGCTTCAAAATGCCTAGTCATCGAATGTTCCCTCACCTTCCTTAGGTCCCCTATTGACTCGTAGAGCTTGTTCTTTGGTATGCACATGGTTGCTGAAAACAGCCGCTCCTCCCCGGCACCATTGCCAGTCGAAGATGGAGGGTACACCTCCGTCACTGTGGGTCCCTAAAAAGCATTTCAGCTCAGCCTGACTGCATTCCTGGACCCTCTTCTGCAGCTCGTGATTTGAAGCAGAGCGCAGTATCTGTTCGGTTTCATGCAAAAGTAAAATTGCATGGACCCCAAATTGAGTACAAGTCAGGTGAGGCAGACTCGTATTCATCTCGCAAGCAGTTGCAGCACTTCATCCTCACCTGCAGACCTCTCAGCACGGAGGAGTGATTGCAAATTTTGCTGGCCACCTCCTGGGTGCTGGTGCCCCGCATGTTGGCAATAACGCTGTAGAACTTGTCTGCCTTCAGGTGTGCCTGCAGGTCGACAGCAGCAGCCATCAGTGCGCAAAGCCTGACTCGTGCCCCAGATCCATCTCCAAGGGAAGAGCAGTCGTGCATTTTGATGCAGGTAGAGTGGGGAGCCCTCGCATTTCCCCTGACACAGCACAGGATCAGAGAGCGCACCTCGAATCTCTCGATGAGCTCGTGCACGACCTTCATGAGGCCTGCATCACGCTTCAGGGCGCGCCTGTTGGCCACCAGCACACCCTGGCTCTCCAGGATCTTCCCGCCCTCAATCTCCTTCAGATTATTCTCCCGCAGCGTGACGCCAGTGCTGACCTGCACTCACGGGCGCACATCTGCCCTCACTACACTCACATTGTCGAGTACAGGTACTGATGTGTGAAGACAAGGAAACTTCCAGTCTCGTGATTGGCAGGTGAAATGTATGCAGTGGGGCATTTAAACAGTCATCTGGCGTGTCAGTGGCAAGATCTGGCTGACGAGGACAAACCCTCCTCAGAACTTGCTGTCGTCAGTCTCCGGATCGCAGAGCCTTTTCAGATGTCCTGGACTGTTCCGGGCAGAAAGCTCCCACAGAGCACTTGGGGGCCACTCCAGGAGCGGGGGGGGGGGGGGGGGGGGGGGGGGGTGTGCTCACCAGGTCCAGGATGATGTCTGCGGAGCCCATGAGGGGGGCAGCCTCCAGAGCGCCATCCGCGCTGAGCAGCACCACATGCTCAAAGCCCTTCTCCTTGAAGAAGCGACGCGCGATGTTGTGGTACCCCGTCACCACCCTCAGGGGGTTGGTCTCCGACCACTCGGGCATGCTGCACAGGTCACATGCATGAGTTACACTGTCGATTCCAGTGTCATGGCATAACCTTGCAAGATTGAAGGAATGCCTGCATTTGCGATTGAAGTCACCCAAGAACCGGCTCATCAGATATGATCCCCCATGCTGCCCAACGGATTTGTTGGTGCCAAGAGCTCTGTAATGATGGAAGTTGCTCGAGATGATAAGGAGAGAGACCACGAGATTCTTGCACTTCATCTGAGGACTTGACATCGCCGTGTCAAGATTGGTGAAATGACTTCTTGGAACGCATAATCCTGCAAAGCAGGGTCCAGCCCCTCCATTCAACCCTGCATCCTCGTCTCAAAAGATCATTGCACAAGCAAGGAGCAGAAATTTTAAAGCCTTTCAGTGCCCAGGGGGATAATGACAATGCTTTGCATGTAGCAGCAGCCATGATGATACCTGCGCAGCTGGTCAAGACTGTTGATGCTGCCAAATTTGCCAGTGGTGGGGATGCCCAGCCCCAGATGGCAGCCCCCGAAACCCAGGGCATCGTGCACCACCACCACCTCCGACGAGTTGTCGGCGATCTCGCTGAACATGTCAAAGCCGACGATGCCGATGTCCACGTCCCCGTACACCAGCTTCCTCACCACATCCGTGGCCCGCTGGAACCACACCTCCAGGTTGGGCAGCTGCATGACACACCTTGCTCATCAGTGTTGCTCATGCATCACGATGTGAGCAGGCACATGGTCTGCACCTTGTCTTGCAGATAGAGGAGTGACTCTCAATCTGTTTCTTCGATACACAAAGGCAATCCTGGCAAGTCATTTTGCTGTGGATCGTCTTGCCTTGCTGATATATACTTTGAGAGAGGACACATGGACAGGATCAAATATACAATTGTTCCGAGGTGAACTGACCTGGGCAATTGTGGCAGTGTATTGCCGTGGGTTGGGTTTGTAGACCTTCATCTGGCAGTCCTGCAAGGCAGCAGCACAGTGAGTGACTGCCCTTTCACGCACCCAGCAAGGACCCTATCAGCTGACTTTCCAGAGGATGGAAGGAGGAAGGAAGGAGACTCACTGCCAGCAGAGACAAGGTGTCCTCTGCCATGCGGCCTTTGCTGGGGATGGCCAGCCTCAGCGAATTCCTAGGGGGCTTGTCTTTATTGCTCACCACTGCAGCAACCATGATATACAATTTTCCAGCCCAGGCTTGTCCGAAAGGACTCAGATTCTCTCATGAGAAATGCAAGACAGATTTGATCCAAGGAGGGCAAGAAGGCCCACCAGGGTCTAGTGTGGTATTTGCTGAAAGGCTAGCTGTTGCCAGAGAGGATCTCCCTGTGCCTCTAGAGCTGCTGCAGCTGTGACACCTCCTTCTGCTTGATTTGCAAAGCCCACAACTAGATTGTGACGGTACAGACACAAGTTTGGCCCTGATCGGCTTCAGTGCGGGAGCACTGTTGCTGCGCAGTTCCTTCAAGTGGCATGTTGCGGAGGATTGACCAGTTTCTGTGCCAAGGAATATGTCGAAGCGAAGCATGGTGATATGAAATTCCTCTAATTGCAGCAATCCGGAAAAAAAAATAACATCCAGATCACTCCAAAGCAGCTGCTGGGGCTTTGCTCAGACGATCACATTGCTGCTTCAGTAAGGCTTTGTTTAAAACCCTGAGATTCATGGAAGGGTTTCACCTATGTTACCTGCCGCCTGCTCGAAACGTTCCTTTTCCGATCCCCCGTAGGTTGACACAAGCACTGCTGGTGTCGGCAGTGCTCTGTGGCTGCTTGGTTCATCATGAAGGTACGCCGGGATTTCGGCTGTGCGGTGCAAGGCTGTTTTGATGCATCTTTCCTGGGGCACCAACATCCTCATGAGACTGACTGTGGCTGTGTCGCAGCTCAATATTGCCAATCCCAGCACAAGCCAGCAGAAGAAGCTGGAGATCGATGACGACTCCAAGCTGTACGTTTCTTGAGGGCCTGATCAGCACACCTGCATTTGCAATCAACACCCTTCTGCAAGAAGTGCGCACGTTTCCTGTAGCTACTGTCCTAATGATTTTTGCCACAAGACAATGGTGGCTGCAAGCCAAATCCTGAAGAGAGCTCTGTTTCGCAGGCGTGCCTTCTATGAGAAGAGGCTCGCCCAGGAGGTGGATGGGGAGCACCTGGGAGAGGTGAGAGGCCAAGCTGCATCCTGTCCGCGAGCTTGCCATGCTACACGAATTCTGAGCTGTGCCGCAGCCGGCCGGAGCTGCTGAAAAGCAGCCATGGGTGAAGGCAGATTCGAGGGGATGTGATCTGCACGCAGGAGTTCAAGGGGTACGTCTTCAAAATCATGGGCGGCCAGGACAAGCAGGGCTTCCCCATGAAGCAGGGAGTGCTGACCCAGAACCGGGTGGACCTGCTCATGAAGCCGGGCGACGCCTGCTTCCGTGGGTTTGGCCGCAGAAAGGGGGAGCGCCGCAGGAAGGCAGTCAGGGGGTGCATCGTCACCCCGGAGCTGTCCGTGCTCAACCTCTGCATCGTCAAGCAGGGTGAGACCGGATCTCAATGCACCTTGCCCAATGTGTGTGCGTCTTTTTGGCAAAACGTGAGGGGTTGAAATGGGAGGAGGACAGGGGAGGCTTTGTTATGATGGGCGAGAGATATGGGAGACAAAGGAGACATGCCCCTGTGCATCTGGTGTTGTACGCCCTGATCCGCAAGGTGGAGAATGCTGGCTTGAAGTGCATGGTAGGAAAAGGTGGGAGGGGTGTGACATTTGGCTTTGGCCTGACATGATATGGCACGCTTCAAAGGACGGCTCTGACTCGAGATTGCAATCACAGGGGAGAACCCCCTGCCTGGGCTGACGGACGAGGAGAAGCCGCGCCAGAGGGGGCCCAAGCGTGCCAGCAAGATCCGCAAGCTGTTCAACCTGAGCAAGGACGACGATGTCCGCAAGTGAGTTTTGATTGATGAAGATGCACATCAAGCAATTTGAACACTTGAGCAAGGCTGGGCTGGGGGGCCACAGACAGGATAAAGTGGACCGATCTCTGGGTGCGTGCACTTGGATGCTGCCTGCTCGTTAGTCATACAGAGGAGGAATGGTGCCCATGCAGCTTGGGAAAGAGGCCTCTAGAAAATCTGCTTGCCGATTCAATGGTTCGGCGTGTGCAGGTACGTCACAGTGTACGCCAGGAAGTACACAGATGGCAAGGGCAAGGAGCACACCAAGGCACCCAAGATCCAGAGGCTGGTCACCCCCCTCACCCTGCAGCGCAAGCGGAAGCGACTTGCCATCAAGAAGGGCCGCATCATCAAGGTGTGTCTCTCCTCTGCCCTCCGTGATTGGAGGGCACTGAGCAACTTTTTCTGGAGAAAGAAGCGCAGTTGGGAGAAATGTGTACTTTCTTCGATGCTCCATCCTTCTCCTTTCCGACTGAATGGGCAGCGCAAAGCCACCGTATTATGGAAGAACACTCAGGAGTGCAATTTGAGTTGATCCACGACAGCTTGCTCTGATTGGCATACGGCTGGGTGCATTTGGTCTATTCAGCCAATCATCGAGTGCCTGCCTTGAGCTGACACCATTCTGTGGCGATGCAGAGGAAGGCCGAGGCGGCAGAGTACCACAAGCTGTTGATGGCCAGGCTGAAGGAGGAGAGGGAGCGGCGCTCAGAGTCGCTCGCCAAGAAGAGGGCTGACAGACAGGCTTCCGTGGCATCAAAGGAATAGGGATGATGCTTGTTGCATTACAGAGATACCTGAGAGGACGCCACTGACAGGTGCTCTAGGAGTATTTTGCATCTGTAATCCTCTAGTGTCTTCCAATTCTACATTTCTGACAGAGAGCACGATGTTCCCACCATTCCAAAATTGGTTCAAAACTGGTCACCTCCCATCTGCCTGCCCTATCATCTATCTCCTCGATGCATGTCTACGCTGTCTACCCAGCCCCCTCACCACCTTCTCTGTCGTGTGGATCTTGCCCGAAGTTATTCCACGGCAACAGAGTTTCCAGCAAGGCCATCAGTGGATGTAATCTTGCGGCATCTTCATCAGACATCTCCTCGCCCGGGCCATACCGTGCAGCTGCACACATCAAGTCAAGCAAGGTCATGAAACGCCTGAGACCCTGTGCATTGCTGCCTCGCACGGGCCATACCGTGCAGCTGCACACATCAAGTCAAGCAAGGTCATGAAATGCCCGAGACCCTGTGCATTGCTGCCTCGCAGTTCAGACGAAAGCCATTGCCACGACATTAGCATGTGCAGCAACCTGGGGCAACCTACAGTTGAATGTGCATTTTCCACAAAAATGGATGGGTGTACCGATGGCATTCGCCTGTTGCACCACGTCCTCCAGTTCCTGCCGGTTCTCAGGCATCAAAGCACCATCAGGCATCAAGGCACCACCGCCATCGCCCCTCTGCCCAGGCTGCCCCATGGCCTGGCAACAAAGGCCACCTCAGTCCACATTCACTGTTTGCAGCCGTTCACTTCGAAGGACTTTCACCTTCGAGGGCATCACAAGACTTGTGCCCATATCATTCGATGGTGAAAGGTGGCTCACAGGTATTTCGCCAGGAGGGAGGGCAGCCACATCGTCCGTGAAGGAAGCCAGTCTCAGGTAGGCGTAGTGGTTGGTGCCGTCCACGGGCCAGAGTTCTTCGCGCATGGCCTCCCAGTCCTTGAGCTGCTCCTCTGCCTGGGTCGCCTCCTTGCACCACTGCCTCAGCCATGCCATCACCCTGGGCTCCTGCACAGTGGGGGGAAGCATTCTGGATCCCCAGGAGGACAAGGGGTGCCAATTTTCCGCCTCAACTTTTCTCGTCGAAGAGAGGTACCTGGACAGGCATGCAAATGCCATGAATTTCGTATTCTTTGCACTCGTAAGCAGTGCAAATGAGCTGCAGAGAAAGCCATTCATCAATGTCCTGTTGTTTGCTGTACATCATCAGCAAATGTTTACTTGAAAGTTTGAAAACTCACCTTGTACAGTGTGAATTGGCGCTCCACATAGATGCCGACCAAATGGTTCAATGAGGCATTCTCGTCTTCTCGCGCGTCGGCAAACAGCCTGTGCTTGAGAACCTGCTGGAACTCACCATCCGCATGCACTCCCTTCTCCTCCAGCCTGCAATTTTGATGCCCATGTCAATCTCAGGCCACAGTGTCCCTAGGCCTTTTAGGGATCAAGTAGGACCTTGTGAGACGTCAGCTGATACAGCCTTGAATCCTGAAGCTTGGCAGACCTGATTGTTGGATGTATGGCATACCGATGTTTGAAAGTCACACAAGCAGGCTACTCATCAGGAGCCACTGAGCTGCTTGACTCACTTTTTCAGCAGGCGAATTGGGACCGAGGGGAATTGCACCACAGCCAGACCTCCACTGGACAGACCGCTGCCTTCCTGCTTCTGCAGCCCCTGGAATTGCTGCGCCAGGGCAGAGCTGTAGATCCAGTTGGGCAGCGCAGAGAATCTGTCGCTGCTGGGGTCCATCGAGCAGAGATCCTACGTCGAATTCCATAAGTCTTGGCCACTGTATCTACGCGAATTGACATAAATTGAGGACGATTTTCATCGTCTTTCGGTGAAACCTCAATGCAGACTGACGATTGCAGATGAGTGAGTGGACCTTGCAGGCCTCTGGTCTTTGCATACCAGATGGCAGAGCCTTACAATTGAATAATAGAGAAGATACCATTGTGGCAGATGTTCTGACAATGTCTGAACGCAACTCAAAAGGGCTGGGTTAAACCCCTCCACTGGGGTCGGCAGCAGCCCATACCTGGATGAATGTGTACTTGCCGGCCTTGAGGGCGATGTAGTCAATGCACATCAGCACACCTGCCGGGTCCTCCAGGTTGAAGGTCAACAGCAGCTTTGCGTTCTCCAGAGCTGTCGTGTAGAGCCCCCGCCTCACCAGCGACTACACGCACTCAACGATTTCACAACCGAGATGCTCTGCTTGAAATGCTAACAAGGTGGTAAACAAAACTTTCAGACAGGTCAGTGGGGAGTAGGGAGAGCTGCACAGCACTGCCTTGGATGGGGCTGACCTGCACATATCTGAACATGGCGGTGAAGAGTGGGCGATTCTCTTCGGCCTCCAGGCCAATGACGGAGGAGCCGGGCAGGAAGCTGGAGGGCCAGGCCATCTCCAGGGCGTACAGACACCTGCAAGAAAGAGCCTGATGTACACTACATTCTGAGTACGTCTCATGCCGCACAGAGACCATTTGATTTGCGACAACCACATCAAGAGGGGGGTTGGGGGGGCAGAACATACCTTGCAATAAAGTCATCTGCTGTTTCATGCTGCCCGCTTGCCCTGCACAAAATATTCTCTTGCATCATCACCGACGTGGCCACCAACAAAAGCTGTCCAAGACGCGTGCATCACTGTGCTGCTCTGTTCTGATTCTTATGGGGATTATAAGCAGTGAAGCCTACCTGTAGAGCTCTGATGCCGCCAGCAGCGTGTCGGCATGGTAAGGATAGTGTTGCAGCAGGTTCAGAAGCTGGTTGGGGTCATAGCTTGCCTGCGCTTGCTCAAACAGCTGCTGTGCCACCTGCAACAGCTCAATTTCCTCGCTTGAAGCCCGGTCGTCTGCTCTCATCTTTAAAAACCCTGATCTATTTCCATGCATGACAGTGCACTCACTGTGGCTCACAGATTTGTCACCTTGTAGGCAGGCGTGTGCACATAGTTGAACACTGTGCCGCCCTTCTTCTCTGCAGTCTTCATCTCCAATGCCCCTGCAGTTGATGGCTGTAAAATTGAGCACTTTGTTGAGGTACTGGCACAACAATGAAGCATCAATGACGGGTGAGGTCAAATCAAGGGCTCCTCTCAATAGAGCAATTGACATGGGCAGTTGATTTAGGGGTTTGACAATTGAGCAAGCCAGCAGAAATCTTGGGGGCCTCGTTGGCTTGCTCACCGTCCAGTCTGGGCCACTCGCTGCGGGGCTGGATCACAAAGCCTGGTTTGGGTTGCACGGTCTTGATCAGCCCCCTGGCTGCGAGGCGGCGCACCCGCCGGCCTGCATGAGCAAAGGTCCCTCCTGCGAGAGCAGACACCTCGATTAATACCACACAGGCTTGCAGTTGGTGTTTGCATATTCACACAACTTGCTCCTGCATGCCAAAGCGTGATTCCCTGTGGCACACTGGCAGCACAGGGCGGGATGAAGCAGCATCCACCTTCGTCATCTTCTCTGGAAGCTGAGCTGATGAACTTCTTCCCGAAAATCTTGGTCAGCTCGTCGTCCGGCCTCAGCTTCCTTGCCTGAATGAGCAGCACCCCAGGAGTGGCTGACTCTGAGCTGGCTTCGGGCGCTTGCTCCCTTGCCTACACCCAATTTTTTCAGATCAACTTGACACGATTTCAAGCATCGTATTCCAATCTATGGAGTCCGGGGATCATTTCTGACAATCAATGGCTCGTTGCTGACACTGAGAGGGGCGCACGAGACTGATGTTCATCGATTGTAGCAGCTCATCGAGGTCCTCGTCCTTCTTGGCCTCATTCTTCTTCCTCTTCTCCTCCTTTGCGCTTCGCTTGCCGGCTGGCTGTGTTGCTCGCCCCTTGAGCTGCGGAGGTGGAGGCGAGGCTGCTTCTTGCTGTTCTTCAGGCTCTTCCTCCGGTTCACTGCCCTCCTCAGCTCCCAGGAATGCAAAGGGATTCTGCTTGGGCTGCACTGGACTGTCGTCATCCTCCTCTTCCTCCTCTGATTCTGCTCCTCCAGATCCCTGAGCTTGCAAGTCGTTCTCTAGTGCTAGACGCTTGAGATGCCGACTTCCCATGACCACAAAATGGAGGGCTGAGACTATATAGTACTGATCAGCTCAGAGACTGACGCATACAACTTGATATGGATTCCACATATTGAAAGCAAGGCTCGCTGTCTCCTGGAGTGAACAGCGTTAGTTTGGCTCTGATAAGCGGGCAAGCTGTGAATCAATCGGGGATCTATTCCATCTCAGAAGTGCCTTGGCAGCATGACGTCCAAGTTCCAGCTCCAGAAGAAGGCTGGTCGTTGGTCCGATGCCGGAGCTGTGTACACCACTGACTTTCTCCTCAAGGTGCCGCCACTCGGTCGTGTTCTGTGAACCTTGACTGGCCTATCTTCACCAGCTCACCTCGGAGTAACCATCTTCGTGCTTGTCATAGGCCGCAGCAGCTCGGGAGGATGCTGCCTCTTCACCACTGCGCCAGCTTGGGGCAGTATTGTGTGGCATGGCTACCTTGCATTCGACTGACCAAGAGTGCAAAGCAATTCCCGTAAGCAACCAACTGGCCAAGCGCTGGCAGCACATTGCATGACGTGCAACGATTGGCCAGGGACGGAATCTCAAAGAGGCATTTCAGTCTTACATTTTGTTTGCTTGACGGGAAGTCAGCACTGAATTTAGCACAAGGATTGATCAGGAGGTGGGTATGCAGTCCCATGCTGATTTCCATGAAGTCTTAAATGATCCTGCATTGTGATACCAAACATAACATTGCAGGAGATTCTTCGCCTCCTCAAAGCAGCAATGGAAGAGTCTCCGGACATGTCAGGATGTGCAGCCCTGGACCTCACAACTGACCTCCTCTTTCTCAAAAACTCGAAGCGCCTGCACAAGCCGCTACTCAGCAATGCGAAGACCTTGGGGCCCAGGCAGATGGTGGCTTGGCTCCACAGCATATGTTCCAAGGTACCAGAAGTTTGTTCCCCTCTGACTGGAACAACAAGATCTTGGAATTGTCTGTTCATTGTTGTGTAAAGCAGGAGGAATTTAGTGACTCAAGATTAGAAGACTATTTCATGGTTTTTTCCAATGCTTGATCCTTCCAAGGTATGCAAGGTTTCAAGATTTCTTACTCATCACAGATTGCTTGGCACATCTATGAGGAGCAGAGCAATTGAGTAATATACCTATATGCGATCAGGAAGCAGTGATCCTGGCAAGTGCAATGATGACCATGACAGTGATGAGGCCTCTTGCCACTGATGCCGATCACAAAAACCAAAAACTTTGATACTGAGCATTGCAGGGACGCTGCTGCTGTCTGATCCAATTGATGGCGCAGTGCAAACCAATGTCGAGAGTGCCTCCTTTCATGAAATGTCAAGATTGCAGGTGAAGGAGCGCATTGAGTTGGATGGTGGCAAGGAAGGGATTGAACGGGTGGCTCCAGTGCTGTGTGACACCATCTTGTCCCTGTTGGAGACTGCATCCACAGCCAGAAGCCTTGAGTAAGCACACTCTAGCGCAATTCTTGCAATGTTCCGGATCCCTCTTCTCTTCTCACGGAAGCGTTGCACCCAGCCAATCTGGCTTTGAGGGTGGGAGACTTCATGACTTGACGGTTTAACATGGTTGTCACAAAACTGATTAATGTCAACTGTGATGAATATACATCAGTCGTCAGACACAGCAGGGCAGATGATGATTGTTGAATTAAATGTTCTAAGAGGTCGCAAGGCCACTGATGACATCAATAAACACCTCTGACAAACTGATGCCCTGTCTACGCTTTGTGCAGAAGTACCTGACCTCAAGTGAAGGCATCTGTTGAGAACGTGACAATTGGAGTGGCCTGCTGCAGAGGGTGTGTCTTGGAGGCGACAGCATTCTTATGCAAATACATTCTTCTGCTGAGCAGCCAATCCCAACCAGGGCTGGCAGTGAAGGCCGTGGACCCCTATGTTGCCCAGGACGTTGTTTCTTGCCTCTACCACATTCAGAACATCTACGGCTCTTTGTTGGCGGCCCTGGACGCTCCGGCAGGCAATGCAGCCATTGTGGGGATTGGCACATCACTTTTAGCCATACTTCGGGTAAGCTTCAAGTCTGAAATTTGCCAACACTCACCCCTTCCTGTCATCCACGTCACATTGCCCTCAATCAAGGTCATTTGCCCAATGCCAGATCAGGACTTCTTATTCTTGCAAGCAGAGTGGTGGAGTTGGTCATCTTGTGTCAGCTTGTTGTACAAACTCTGCACATACACCCTTCTTTGTATTGTATGAGAGCAAATGGAGGCCTCTGAATGCTTGCCCCTTGTCCCTGCAGAGCACAGCGTTGAGTCCGGAAGGCTTGAAGGCAGCAGCATGCTGCCTCTGGTCTGCAGCAAAACTACCTGCTGTGCCTGAGGAAGCTTCTGCCCTACTGCTGGCTCGCACGTTCCTGTCAACTGACCTTCAGGATGCTGTCCAGCTGTGTCAAAGCAGACGTGAGCTTCTCAATAGATCCAGGTTGTCAAATTATTTGGTGTTCAGCCACATGGGCGATAGATTTGGCCCATCAATCAGCAAGACCAGATGAATGTGACATGTTTCAATTTCCTTGTACTTGGTGCTGATATGCATAGCAGTCCGTGCGGATCCATTGACGATTTGTGGATATCTGCACAGGCATACCACCAAACAAGGTATGGCGTGCCAAGGATCACAATCACTTGCATGACCTCATTTTGAAGCATCCGAACACAATCGAGGGAGTCACACTGGCGATCATCTCATTCAAGGCAGCCAAGCAATACAGAGAGAGATCAAGGATTTGTGTGTCAACTCAGCCCTCCATTTACACCACATGCTGGCTGCAGCGCTGCAAGGGCATTTGGAGGGTCTGGTGGAAACCCACTTGCATGCATTGCCGCACAGCACCACCCTGGATCGGGAGGTCCACCGGCTCCCTTTCCTGTCAAGGTGCTGCGCCTTGAACGGCATCCTGTGCGTCACGCCTGTGGACGCCTTCCTGGTGCCATTCCAGGCCTCAATGGATGCCCCTGGGGTCCCAGCCATGAGCGGGCATGCCAGACCCTGGAGCTTGATGCTCGACTGTGTGCTGCCCACCATCTGCGGTCTGGTGGAGGCGCCCAGTGACCCAGAGGCCCATTTTTACTGCATCGGGAGCCTCACGGCTGCCCTGACCCTGCAGTCTGCGCTGGCTCACCGCCAAGTGAGTGCCCTCCTGTGATCTCTTTTCCTGTAGATGCATTCATCCTGTGGTTGCAAGAAAGCTGTACTGCAGAAGGAAAGCTTTGGAAGGAGGAGAAGGCGACCAAGCAAAAACAGTTACCAGTGGAATCATGGGAGCAAAGTGCCCAATATATGACCAGCATTGTGAAGCCAGATCGAAAACATTTTGGTCAGCTAGATTTGCATTCACTTGCAAGAGGTGATGGGCCAGCTAAGCACAATCTTACCTTTATCTGAAATCCTTTGAAGTCAGATGGTTGGCCCTTCCCCACCCCCCAGTCCTTTCCCTCTGTCACTTGCATGTCAGTCACTGAGTATGTTACAGTCCCAGATGTGGGTTCCGACTCCGTTGAAGGGGTCTCTAAATTTGCATGTACTTTTTAGCTATTCGGTTATAGTGAACAGCAGGAGATTGATGCAGGCAGCCTTGCGAACTCCAGGAGGTGCTGAAATTTCTGACTCCCAGATGCCAAACGTCAGCCCCTATGTCCAAGCGTTGGGTCTAATACAGACGGAGCGCATCATGCAGCTCCTCAAATTCCAATGGGAGGCCAGCTCAGATCCTCTTCTCAGCTTCTCCTGCCTGATATGTGGGCATATCTGTTGGCAGCATATTTCAGTCTATGCATTCAAATACCCTTGCATCTCAGAGATGATCAAATTGTCTAGCAATGCATTTATGAACACCGCGGGGAAAAATGACCCTTGTCTGACCATACAGAGGGCTGTTTCTGTGAGGCAGTTCTTCATTCATGCAATCCAGATCATATCAGTAGGTAAGGCTGTGATGTGAGAGCAGCATCTTGAGGGCAAAATTCACCTTCAGTTCTGCTCTTCATACCTGGTATATGCAGCCATAATGCCTCCGAACCCAGCAGGCCATTTCTCACTGCTGTCATGCTCCTGCAGAGTTCCGACCTGAAGATAGCCAAGCAGGCCAATTTGACATTTGAAGCGCTCCTTGCCGTCCTTAAGATTCAGATGGACCGTGCTGCTGACTTTGGTTTGCCTCAGTCGTATGCGGAGGAAGTGATGCTCTGCATGACTGAGGCCGCCGAGTTTGCCCTGGCCTCAGGCGAGACCCTTTCTTTCTTGGTGTGCGCATGCCACACTTGTCAATGGGTGGAAGAAGCAATCTGCATCTGCCTTTCATGCTGTACACAGCCTTGACAGCGGCCAATGGTGTGCACGTTATTGTTGTGCCTTTGCTCAGGGAGGGGGGTTCACTGATCATAGAGTTCATGGATTTGCCCTATTGCATTCTAATGTAACAATACCTCAGCATGGTGTCTCGTATACAACACATTCACACAGAAGAGGATCTCAACGTGCCGTATGAATTTTGACATCTGCTGCAGCAAGAAATCACAGGGGAATGTATCAACCACTGACGTCTCTGGTAAGTCAATTTGGAGCCATGTGGCTCTACAAGCTGCAATCATCTGTTCTGACTTCCAGCCTGCAAGCAATGGAAGTGGAGGGCCACTGCCAGGCTGACTCGCATTTTTTACGCGCTCTGCTCTCTGGGTTATTTCGGCATAGCACAGGTAGGGCAATGATGCATGATGATCTTGCTGTTTGGCATGTGACGCAAGAAATGGACTTTCTTGCAGCAAAAAATAAGCGTCACTGTTGGCCATCTCTGGCTCTTTCAGATATGCAAATGGATGTTACTCACTCACTGATACAGCAATCAAGAGGCGCAAATTTGTCCTGACCCAATCGATGGCGAAATTCCAACTGCTTCTGTTGTTTGAGCTGGCTCGTGTTTGACAATTTTGGCAGGACAGTACAGCTTGGCAGTGTGCTCCCCAGTTGAAGCAGCATCTCAAACATAGGAACTTGCCAGTAGCAGGTCGCAATTAAAGATTGTGATGAGCGTTGTGAAATTTAGGCCTCCTGCATGCCAAAATTCGACAGAGGCCGTAGGACCAACAATCGTGATGCCAGGGATCATGTGCAATGACACGACCATCAAGTCTTATAAAACCTCTACCTACACGCCCAACGAATGTGCAGGCGATGAGACATCCCAGCCAACGTGGCTGAACATCTGTCTGGAGCCTTTGTTGGCGGTCCTGGTGGGCGGGAGCTCCCGACTCCGGGGCAATGTCTCCACCTATGTCCTCCCAATGCTGTTTCAGCTGGACGACAGGCTTCTTGGGCATCTGCTGACGCAGTCTCTCACGCCATTGAGTGGTGTTCTCACCGGTGCATCAGATGGCAGCGTGCGTCTCCTCACTTCCATAATTACAGCCTGAATTAGACCTTTCAGTCGCTTATCTTGTTTGTATGGAGGAAGGAAATGCTGGGGTGTGTTTCCCCACTGGGGCATGCTCCACTTGGCTGCCTTGTGAGAGATAGCTGCTGCGGTCACATTACTAACCTTTTTTGGCCCAACATAGCCAGAGCCAATCGCTCAATTTTGCTGAGTAGATTGTAGTTTGCAAAATCCTCAAAGCACCATGCTTACCCCAGGGAAATCTGGCATGCAGGTGGCTGCAGTTATTTGCATCTTGAAGGCTGCCAGGCAGCTGGGCTTTGTACCACTCCTGGACAAGGTTGCAGCTCCTGGCCAGGCTGAGGTCACCATTCCCAGGCGCATCCTTGAGAGGGCAGTGCGACACTCCTCAGAGGCCCTTCGAGAGGACGTTTTTCACTTGATCTGCATCAGCCCCAAGCTCACACTGATGCCAAGTAAGATTTTCACATGCAAGAATCTGTGGTAGCTGGCATCTTCATGGTCAAGGTCATGCTGTTGTGTATGTACACTCCTTTGCCACAGCTACTGACTCGCCATCACCATGAAGGATCCTAAAGCATTCATAATGCTCACTAGTCATTCAGATGTCCTAGGAGACAGGCGTCAAGCCTCTGCATACAAAAGCCAATGCCCTGACACAGATGGTACACATGCAGTCGAGAGACCGCCCTTATAATCATTATGAAGTATAGAGTGAGCTGTCCCCCAGCTTATCTGACCTTATATCCTTACCATTAGGCCAGGGACTTGACGAGCAGGACATCAGAGACCACCTTTTTGCACACTTATCTGTGATGTCATACCTGTAAACAGCTGGAAGGAAAGGAAGGGAGAGCATTTCAGAACGGGTATGAGCAAATTTACAAGGTGAACACTGCATGATGCACTGACACATGACTCAAATCCCAGTCTGGAACTCTTGAGTTCTGCTTCAGGTGCATTGGAGCTGGACTTGGCTTCTGAATTTCTGCTGCTGGACGTGCGCTCAGCTTCGCCTAGTGCTCGCAATAATTGGAATGATTTTGCCCAGAAGCTTATTCTGCGCGTTGTAGTCTCGCTGAAATCTTTGATGCACAAGAGGATCGTCCATCAGAATGAAGGTATAGCTTTGAATCATCACTGCAACATTTGATTGCCACCTTTCTGCTTTATGTGCCATGGTGTGTCCCCATGATCTCTTATCATATTCATAAATGCCGATGGGCATCAATCCATCAACATGTCTCTCATTCCTGCAGATTTATCTCGCGGCGGGCGTTTTTTGAGATGGCTGTCTGCCAAGCTGCTGGGAGACATTTATCCAGGTGCTCCAAATGAGAGGAAGGTCTTTGCAACTTTGCTTCTGAATAATTTGATAGAGGTCTGGTGCTACCAGGGTGATCTAAACACTGGCAAGCTACGAAGGAAACAGTCACAGGAACATGGCAGACAGGCTCACTGCACAGACAGGCTGAATGTGATTGGCCCTGAACTTGCCCAAGCGGCTTCGTCTCTTGCCATTCTTGGTGAGAATCTTGAAAGTCTCCTTCCCTTTTCTTAATGGCAAAATCCGGCGTCAGCTCATTGTCGAGACCAGAGGTATCGCGTTTCTGCAATTTTAATGAAACCTCTCGGCAGACCTGATACTGTTATGTGCTGTATTTAATGACACCAATGGTAAGCAGCTGCTGTGCTGTAGAAGCCATTGTGGACACCTGGGAACGAACAAGGGAAGCCGTGGAAGCCACCCTCATCCAGCTACCCACCCCCTTGCCAGGATTCACCTCCACATCTGAAATGAGCCGTATTGCGACATGGGCCTTGCGGCTCATTCACAGTCCGCGTGTTGCTGATGCAGACGCAGGTGCAGATCTTTATGCCTTTCTCCGTTTGCCTGATTGCTGCCACCTCACCAGGCTTTCTGCTTGTGGCTTGCATTCAGAATAACAATTATTTGCCGTGACATGGAACTGCTTTGGTGACATTCCCTGTAGAGGACTTCTTTGGAATGGCAGCATGACAGAAGATTCATTCAACATAATGTGCAGGAGCACGGATCATGAGGGTCATGTTCAAAAAGTATGCAGTCGGCTTGCAATGTCAGCTCCATTTTGGCTGTTCATCTTCGTCTGATAGCTTGAACGGTGGCAGTGGTCCGGAGAGCTCCTGCTTGAGCTTCCTTCAAGCTCTGATTGCCACACTGAAGGTGAGTCTGAAGTCATGGAACAGTTTTTGAGTTTGACCAAAGAGCACTTCTAGACTGCTCAAATTGTGTTGTTGGTCACAACTGTATTGGCTCGGTATTCCAAGCACAGCTATTTCACCAGGCTTTTCCGCATTTTGACAATTGCAATTGCCCTTGCAGGACGATGTGGAGCTTGCAGAGGTGGATTTTGAGGGAGCCAGTCACCACTGCTTGGCTCACGGCTCGCTGCTCTCCTTGCGCTATGTGCTGGCGGAGGTCCCCTGGGAAGCTCTGGTGTCGAACAGCCAGAACTCCTCCATGGACTTCAAAACCGCTCTGAAGCAGCTTGCAAACCTCATCGACCGCGTGGCAGGGCTGACTTTGCCTGTGCTGGCGTTGTACCAGGAGACGTACCTTGGTATGTGCCTTGCTTGCATTGACATTGTCTTGGCACAAGCATAATTGTCAGAGAGCTGCAGTCAGCAAATTTCTGTTGTCCAAGCATTTGTCCAAAGTCAACAGACTCTGATGCTCCTGTCTTGTTATGTTTGGCAATCAAGCACCATCAGAGCTTATCTCAGGAGTCGAACACTTCCAGCAGCTACCTAAGTGACTGTAAACTGCATTTCTTCTCACAAATGACCAGATCAACTTATGGGTGGCGTTGCTAAGGAGCCTCAGAATCTCAATCGTGGCCTCTGAAGTGCCAACCCCTGTATTGCACCACGTCAATTCCTGCAATTTTAATACTGATCCAGAGCGCCACTGAATGGCAGGGCAGATGACTCAACGATGACAGAGACATTCTTTTGCTGGCTTCCGAGGTTCCTTGCTGTGCAGGTGCTGGCGACGTGAGGGAGGCGGATGACGGACCACCTGCAGATGGGACAGAGGGTGGTGCAGACCAAGGCACTTCCAGCCTGCAACTGCTGACGTCCGCCTGCTGGCTGTCTCTCAAGGAGGCTGCCTTGGTGGTCGGCATCTTGGCCCGTCACATCCCGCCGCTGGGTATGTTTTGCATGGAACAAAGCTTGGATCAGGGAAGGGTCAACTTGAGCTAATTCATCAATTTCGGATGGGGCTCAAGAGCCTGCACACTAACAAGAGGATATTAGCGACAGGCAGATCTAATAAGTAAGACTGGACCCTTGTCGTCACATACACCAATCAACTGCTTCATGCATGCACAGCAATCAAAGCATGTGCAATGTCATAAATGTCATGGTTCCGAAGGTGATGCGGCAGGGGTGAAGCACTATGATCGTCAGAGGTGAGATTGGAAAGTGCAAACATTGTATGGGCTTATGCACATCCCAGGATAAGATAGCATAGCGCAGAATTAAGAGACCTGTCATGACTCAGTACAGCATGCTCATTCTTAGCCCAACTGATGCCAGTTTGGCTGCAGATGAAGGGGGTTCTCAATTTCTGGATGGCCAAGATTTCCAATCATGGGGCGACTTATTCATCGATTTGCTCTGCCGCATGAAACATAATGGTGCTGTTGAGAAGTGTTTGCCCGGGGTTGTGTGCCTGATTGAGAGGTGTGCATCCCTCTCCTTGCCTTTTTGCTCCTTATACAAGAATTTATTCTCATTCATCATACAAGAAGTCATTCTCCTACTTCTTCTGAGGATTCGTGGCAAGTTTTACCTTGTTTGTGCAGGAAATTCTTGTTCAGGGTGTTCTGTCTAAATCGTTGAATAGTCTGTCTTCAAAGGTTGACTTGGAGTGCTGCAGGTGTCTACAGGAGGCATCACTACAAGCTGCTCCAAAGGAATGGTTGGAAGTCTTGCTGCAATTTATTTGCAGACCGGGCCAGAGTTTGACTGATATCAATCGCAGATCAGCCGGTATCCCGTTTGCCTTCTCTGGTCTGATTGGAGCTAGACCTAATAGGGGCTCCAGGGTGTTGTTGGCATTTGGAGTGGAAAGGTTGATGGCCATCGCCCGGGCTTCTCATGCGCAGCCATACCCACAGACGCATGCCTTTTGGTGCCTGACTGCGCTGTTCCAAGACAAGGACCTTGGGGCAGACCTCCACCCCTTTGTTGTCGAAGGTCCGCTTGGATTGCCCACCACTGCAAATTCCTGGATTCTTCCTGGCTGATCTCTGACAGACCACACAGATAATCTTCGATTTACTCCCTCATGTTATTATTGCCTTCAAAAGCGCTGTAAATGCTGTCATGCTCAAGTGCCTCTCGTTGCAGGTGTGCAGATTGCACTCACAGGATTGGACTCCCTGCATTGGGAAGTCCGGAACGCAAGTGGCATGTGCTTTAGTGCGCTTGCGTTACGCATGCTGGGCTTCAAAAACGAGGGCAACAGATCATCTGTCACAAGCTCCCAGTTGTTTCAGCGGTACCCCAAGCTGCTGCTGGTCTTGCTGCAGCATTTGGAAGCTGGCATGCTAAAACTTGTATCTGCCACCACCCTTCATCCTGCTGTATTTCCGATTTTGGCTCTCCTCTCTCGGCTGAGGTGAGCTGTCCTGCTTTGATAACACAGGAAAGAAACAACTCACCAGCAATTAGAATTCCCGATAAGATTGCTCCTCATTGTAGCGTTTCAGCACCAGGAAAATGAAAATCAGTGACAGGCTAATTTCAGTAAGTCAAGCTGTATTCAAGGATGTTGGCGGGCAAGACTATATCCAATGCCATCTGTCATTTTCCTTCAACATGCATCAGCTGCAGATTCTTGCCAATTCTTCAAGCATGCTACGATTCTGAACAGCAATATCACATATCAACTCAGCTGTGCGGGAAAGCTTGGAATATTTGGCAGTGAAGTTGTGGACACAAAAGAAGACCAATTGTAGCGTCGCAAGAAGCCATGTTGGAACAGATCAGAAAGGAGTCACGTAAAACACAAAGATATTTGTGGATATCTATCAATTCCCTGATTTGTTCATGGCTTCTTTCTGACTTATCAGTTGACAGGCTTCCATTGAAAGTCAAGACATTTGTCATGGTGGGCTTTGCAAAATTTCTCAGAATTTGATGTTGAGGTGAAGATGAAAGGTAGAAAGGGGTACTTATTTAGAGTGATCCCTTGGTGAGCCAGGAGCTTTCATGAAGTTTGGAAAGGGGAAAAATTCATTCTTGTCTTGTTCGAGCTCTTCCTTTTGTTCGCAGACCTCCAACTGGTCATCAACTTCCTGAAGGTGGCAGCAGGATCAGAAGCATCCTTGAGGAGTTGTGCAAGTCACGAACCATGGCGGTTAGGCAAACGGCAGCGGCAGCCCTGTCCAGTTTCACTCTGCTGGACGATATTCCTTCAGCATTGACTGCGATGACAAACAGAACATTACGGAACGGCTTCAAATCTGCAAACGAGGTGAGCAGGCTTGCCCCGTCCAAACCCTGGACGGCTCAAAACGTAGCCGTCAGTACATATGGGTGTGCAATGTAGAACCTGCTCGGATACCTGGTGAAGTTCATGGTCATAGGGTTGTCCTCGTTTTCCTCTGGACTCATACAAGATGTCCAATGAGACATCCAAACCTGTAGAACTAATTTCTTTCAAGTGAGGTGCCAAATGAATAGGAGGTGCCAAGCGGGTCATATAGAACGTTTCATGACAGGGCGGAAGTGTTGCAGACAGCAATACATTAAAGACTTTGAGCCTTTCAAAGTCCAAATGAATGTATGAATATTCTGAGGTCGCTGAAGCTGATATTCGAAGGCCGAGATTTGGAGAATCGTGACATTTGCATGCAATCATGGCTAGTTGCATGGGACAGCATAGAGATCTTAGGTGTATGCTCATTGAAAAATTGTTGTACTTACCATTCCCATGATGAGAGGTTTCTCTGCCTGAGCAATTTACAAATAAACAACGGTGGAAAACTGACAACGAAATGGCCAGATTTCAATTTCTGGCTTGCAGGCTCATGGAGAGCTGTTGCTAATTCATTCCCTGCTACTGTGCCTGGCAGAAAATGGCATGCTCGCCCCTCTGCAGTTCTCAGCTCTGTTTCAGGAGATGGCAGAGCGAGGCATCCTCACCAAATGCCCTTTGCTTGCTTCAGAGTGCATTCTAATCAGCAAGCTGCTGATCAGTGTCTCATGCACCCCGCAAGCCGAGCAGGATGTGGCCAATTTGCGATCAGTCTGTACGGCAGTCCTGCGCGATTTAGCAGAGCAACAGCATGATTTGCGCTTGGCAGTAATGCAGCCTGTGCTGATCACCTCCACAGTGACTGGACTTCTTTGTGCTGCTGCTGCTGCTCAGCGCACAATGGACTGCAAGATTGCTGATAAGAACAATGCTGGGCTGCAAGATGCAGATATAGTGCTGCTCATCAGCTCAAGGGACATTGAAGTACGGCGAGCTTCTTGGAGAGCACTTCTGGCAATGCTAGCATCTGGTGAGCTCGCAATTTGCGACACAATTTGCGACTATCTTTTTAAACATTTGCTGTGTCTATGTACTCACCCTCTATCTCATTTTGATTCATCTTCTCTATTTTTATTTTTGTTCAATTCTGCAATCTGATTCAACATAATTCACTTGTACTTTGATGCATTCTTGTTAGGACAAGTTGGCACCCATTTTGAATCGGTGTGCTTGTAATTGGCAAGGCGTTGATGAGATTCATCATTGCAGGAAAAATGTCATTGTCTTTTGAGACAGCAGAGGCCATAGCTCGCCAGTGTCTATTGGAGGGCGACGTGGAGGCACGGCAGCTTGCAGATCATGTAAGGACTCTACAGTCGCCATTGGGGATTGGGGAGCCCCTGGAAGGTCCTGTCAATGCTGCTGGATTGGAAACAACCATCCCTGGCCCCATGAAATGGAATGCACTTGGCAAGCTGTTCTCTTCTGCCCGCACTGCCGAGGCCAAGGAGCGCGTGTTGCAAAGCATGGGCAACTACATGATTCATGATCGTCAATCAGCAGCAGGTTTTCTGGAGGCTCTGAAAATCGGCTGCAGACCTTCTGAAGCTCCCTCCACCAGGCTGGCCTCCATGAAAGCCTTGCAGGTGTCAGGTGTGTTTCTCACATTGATACCATTTCATGACTAGCACCTCAAGCCAGATTGCCCATGTGAACCCGCATCTGCTGTCAATATCTCCGTAATTGCTTTCTGAATCAAGGCAGCTGAAAAGTAAATGTGCAGGTCTGCTAGATAGCGACCTTGCGGCTGCCAGCCTTTTGGATCTTTGGTATCTTGCACTCCAGCTGACAGAGGATGAGGATCCTGCGGTAAGGAGCAAATCAGCAGCTTGTTTGGGGGAAGCTATGAGCTCATCAGACGAGGACCTGAGTCTCGCATGTGTTGCATACATACAGCGGCGTTGTTTTGTCCACCTGACAGACTGCTTTGGAGGTCAGGTGGAATATGTGCAATATTTGCTGGACCAAATTTACAGGTATGCCATTCAACTCAATGCCCCGCTCAAAATGCTGCCCAGTCTGTGGCTTGCAGAATCTCGGGAAGAAGGGAAGCAAACATTCCACACTGCATCTCAAACTGTCTAGGAAATTGACAGCATGGTGTCAGATTGAGCTTCAGCGCTTTGTCCCTGACACCTTGCATATCATTTGGTGGCCAGCAATTTTCATCCTACACCTCTGCTTCCAAACATCAATTTGAGACTTGCGTATTAGGTGATGACAGGTGTGTATGAGAGTGCACTCCCCCCGGCCTGTTCTCATACACCCTTGGCAAGTTAGCGATTCGCTTCTCCAGATCTGTCTACGATTGATTGATTTTCTGTGGCATGGCGGCACACAAATAAGTTGTACTGAGCCAAATTGGCTGCAGCCCCCTCCTTCCCTATTTCCCCCGCCTTTTTCCACCAGCTTAGGCAATTTCCATGCGTGTTTTGCTGCAGGCCTTCCGAATCTGAGGAGCAAAATTCCACATCTCGGTCTCGCCCAGATCTCTTCCTCAAAGAGAAAGCAAATGAACACGAGGAGCCGCTGCTCTTTGCTCAGCTTGCCCTGCAGCAGCTCCAAAGCATCATAAAGACGGATGCTGTCACTCCTGCTACAAAGGTGCTGGTGGCCAATTGGTTGCACACAATTCTCCAGGTGCGCTTGCTGCTTGAAAGTATGGGATGGAATCATCAGTGCAGAGCTACAGTCATTGTGCACACAATCTCACACACTCATCATCTTGGACTGTTCCGTATCTGCACCTCATCTTTTGACCCATGTATCCTTTTCCAAACTCCGCTGCAAGAAAGCCCAGGTCAACAATGCAATGCCATCCATTGTTGTTTTCTTTCTTTGGCTGTGTCTCAGCGCTGGAAATTGGGAGCTTGTTGCGGTCTCACTGCTGCACATGCTCTTGCAAACATGAACAGTACAGCAGCACCTGAGGGCACATGTGCAGACAACTCTGAAGGCCTGAAGAAACTGTGTTATGCAATGTGACCTTTTGAATGACAGGAGGCCTGCACTGCTGTGGAAGATGCTGATGCTGCAAATGAGCAGCTCGCTGGTATAACATACGGTGCCGACGCGTTTCAGCGACTATACTGCAGTTTGCTCAGCCTCTCAATGCTGGCTGAGCTCTCTGCTTTGCCCTTAATAGGGGAAATTTTGGACACTGTACCATGCATGGAACGTCTGATAGGAGTGGACGCCCATTTCCTCATTGCAAAGACTATGCAAACTGCAAAGTCACTTTGTCTAGTGCAGACAGATAGCTTGCAGCAAACAGATACTCCTTGCTCAGCAGCCGATTCATTGCACCTCATATATCCATACGTGTCATCCAATAGCAGTGTAGCTCATTCTTGCCCTTAGAAGCCTCTCTGTCATAACAATTAACTTAGCTCTATAAAGAGCAAAACCTTGAAAAACCTAATCATTGAATTGTAAATTTCTTACACAGAAGAAAGAAATTGAGGCTTAGTACGCAAGGAATGGAGGAAAGCCATGTGTACAAGGAATTCCTAAAGTTGGTAAGACATTTAATTCAATATTCAAGGGCTTGCAATAATTCATTTTGTGGACGTTGTTCTTCTCGTTCTTTCATCA
>QAXI01000458.1:1320617-1446130 GCA_004335615.1 Chloroidium sp. JM | reverse complement strand
GCAAAGGGCTTTTCATCCCATTGCGGGCTCCATGGGAGACCAAGCAGCAAGGCTGCAGGACAGGGAACACGGTCCTGGCATGCAGAGGAGGGCAGTGCAGGATCCAGCACTCTCATGGGCTCACCACTGGCGCCAACCGGTGGCCTGGAGGGGGGGTTTGGGGGGAGGCCTGGTCTGATGCGGCTGGCTGCTCGCCCTTGCCAGATGCAGGAGGAGGGGTGAGCCCATGGGGAAGGACCACACTCGGGTGGGGTGCATACGGAAGTGGCTGGAGGGCGCAGCAGCATGGAGGGGTCAATGGGAGGGTGGCCTGTGGGGCAGGGGCTGGCGGTAGAGGGGGGGAGGTGAGGGGCGTGCCGCTGCAGCTTGTGTGGGCCGCGCCCCTTGTCATTGCAGACAAAGGCTACTGCCTCCTGGATCGTGACCCCTTGGTCCTGCCAGAGTGCGCTTTCGATGTCGAGTAAGTGAGTAGCAAGGATCAGACTCACAAACTCACTGCAAGGACACCTGTGATCCTGCTGGAACCCAGATACTCCTTAGCCTCGCATTGACGCCTTCAGCTGCGTGGCCAGGCACAATTTTTTTTGTCATGGAGGAGGTGTTGGGCGAAATGACTCAAGGTCATTCCAAATAATTAAATAAATAAAACCATATAAAAGCTGGGCATCCAGAGGCAGGCTCATCAGCACCGTGGCCTTTGCATTGTGCTACCCACTGCTAGCACCACCTAAAACCTGCTCTGACCCAGGCAACGATGCACTATCTAGAGAGGCGTCGTCCTTCAACCTCCTCACTCACCCGGGACGCCAGTCCACAACATACGTGTGCTGTGTCATGTATCTTATTTTGCTCCCAACAGACAACACCTCCTGCGCCCAACCAGCTCTCGTCGCACAGCTGCTAGCTGCTCCCCCTCCCTGCCTCCACATCCTTCCCTGTGACGGGCTCCCCCCCCTGGAGCCACGCTCCTCTCTGCCCCGGAATGTCAGTCTGTACAGTTCCCTGCCTTCCACCCTGTCATGATGCGAGTGCTGACCACCACCTGACAGCATCGATGGATAGCAGGCACCCTAGGGCGCTGGAAGCCGACCGGAGAGGGTGCCGTTCTCCCTTCAGAGGCCAAGGGCGCCTGCTCTGTGTGCACCTGGAGGGCAGGCAGTATGAAGGCCTTGGGTCTGCAGTCACCCCAAAGGTGCAGAGGGCTTGGGGAAGCCCTTGGGCAAGGGCAGGGCTTTCTGCCCTGGCCCCCCGGAGGCGCAGCCTCACGGGCATCGTGTTGATCCTCGCTGCGACGCAGAGTCGGGGGCCAAACTTCCAGCAGCAGAGCTTGCAATCACGCAGATGCCTGGGGTCAGTGGCTGACAATGCAGTGCGTGGATTCTGAAGCTTTCTTGGTGGCCAAAGAGGCAGCCAGGACAGCTCCTGTGGCAAAGTGCAGTTGCGTGCCCAGCATGTAAGGCCCAGCAGGGCCCAGAAGCTTGACAAGCGAGGAATATGTGTAGCAGACATTTCGAACACCTTGAGGAAGCCGGTGCCGAGCGCAGATGGTACTGCAAACTCTTCTCGATGTTCACATGATCACATCGAAGGTGGCCAAACTCCTGGAGCCCAAGCTCCTGGATCCCTCAGAGGCCGGATCGTCTGCCTTGCTCGCTTTACGGATTTGTAGAGCCCCAGACGAGCTGTGCAAAAGGAAGATTGGATTTTACTATGGTAGAATCGTGCCCATAATACTAAACTAAATACTAAATCCGACCTTTTCGTTGGGTATATAATACGATCCGATTCACAGCCTACCGCAATCCCGACATGGGAGCGGGTGCTGGGGTTGCAAACGGGGTCAATCAGCTAGGAATAAACCGGCAGCAGCACTCGGACAAACTCTCACGTCGGTTCGTCCGCGCTCGGTACTCTTTTGCCTTTTGTCCCTGCTGCTGCTTCAGCCATCCCTGTGGGTCTGGCAAAGGGCTTTTCATCCCATTGCGGGCTCCATGGGAGACCAAGCAGCATCCAGGGGAGATCAAGCAGCAAGGCAGGCCTATGCGTGTGTGAGGACATCAGTGGCTGTGTCCCTTACTGCAACTCTCCTTCCCCCCAAAATCCTCCTGGGTGGTAGTCATCAGGAAAATGTGTGTGGTGGGTGAGGGATCTACAGTATAGCATCGTGAGTCAAATGCCTGTCGTAAAATCTGGCTGAATTGTTCCTTTCCCTGCGGTTCTTCTTTCACTTGAACCTCTCAGAAAGCAGCTTAAGCTTCCTATGACCGACAAAAAGGAAACCCAAACGCACAAGCCAGACTTAATGCTGCACTTGGGATATTACCTCCACTAACAGAAAGCAGCCGAAAACTTGTGAGTTGCAACACCACAATTTGAGAATATCAACCATCACTCCATTAGTCTTTGGCCTCAAAGACACTGACAGTCATTGACGGCGGCTCGTATGCAATTGGCTTCACAATGAGTTTTGCAGCAGGTGCAGCGCTTCTATGGGGTGCGATTCGCTCAATGCTGACCACCTGCACACAAAGCGCAGTGGCTCGCAATTCCATGCATTCATCTTGGCCCCCTTATCTGTGCCCATATCATCAGATTTCCCAGCCATTCTATTTCCAACAAGTAAAGAACCCTTTGCTTGGGGTATCCCCAGAGTAGGAGCTGCAGAGATGAAGAAAGATCAGACATTTGAAGTCACCTGTCGCTCCAACTCGTAATCCGCCATCTTCTTGTCAATCAGCGCCTGCTCATAGGCGAACACTTCTTTCCATCGCAGGTCATTCTCAAGGGGCCCTGCGCAATCTCTTGATCTTCTCCTTGCATCCTGCAGGCAATCATTCTTCGTATCCCTGCAGAGTTGACGCGACTGCAGATCTGCAGGCGCTTCAGATCTCCGTTTGCACCCTTCCACCCATGTCTTCATTGGCATGGGCAGAACTTCTCAGACGTAATAAAAGCGCAGCTCAGAGAACAGATTGACTCAGAGTCCAGAATGCCCAGGAACATCCCAAAATGTCACGTGTGTGGTCATGCATGGTCAGCGTTACCATGCATTGGACAACGTTATGGAAACTACATACCAGCAGGTCTGCGCATGCGGCGCCAGGATGTCCTTCCTTTGATTGATTTGCAGCGATGCTGATTCTGGCCCTGATCTGATGCAGCTCACTGGACAGGGCCAGGAACATGCGGAATCGCTGACTGGCTGTGCTTCCCGGGTCAGGTTTCAGGGCAGCGGCAGCCTCCTCAAACAGAGCTGCAGCAACAAAAACGATTGTCATGTCTCAAAAGCATGACCAGGCCAGCAAGCTCCTGAGAAACGGAGTATGACTGCATGAAATGTTGTAGGCAACCTGACGCGTCACGCGACAGCGCTGGGGTGCAGAATGCAATTGATGTTTGGATACCTGAGGCGCCACAGTGAAGAGCAGCCACTGTGCCGGGAAGGAAATTGCGTGCCTCTGCCTTTGCAGTAGCAACTGCTTGAGCTTCGCCCATGGCCGCTTTTGCAGCTGCTTGCACTATCTTGGGCAAGTGCTGCCGCAGCCTGCAACCACGGAGGCAATTGAGCATGGTTCATTGCTGCACCGGCTGCTTTGCCTGATAATTGTTTTCGGCTGAGAGTCGCTGGATGGGGTGGAGTGTCAAGATGTGGAAGAAAATTTGGTGCTCAAGATTACATTTGCATATCTTTTTGCGCTGATAAGTAATCCTCCCAATCAACAGAGGGAGTAGATCAAATGTGAGCGTGGGATCAGCTTTAGGTGTACGTAGGCTTACTTGCCCTCAGCAGCATCATTGGAAGACAACAGGTTGTTACTTATCCAGGAGTAGATGCCGGCTGCTCTGAGGTAGAGCTGCTGAGCAGAGGTGAAATCTGTAAACTCCTCCTCAGCAGCATCGCAGCAGCTGGTGACAAATTCATCTGCTTGCTGCCGCAATACCGCAGCATAGAGCATGAGTGCCTGCAAATGCTCATTCCCTGGCAAGGCGCTGAAGCTGCAATTCCCTGCTTCTGCCTCTTTCATTTCCCGTACTTCCACATCCAGCACATTCAGACTGGTTCAATGTTGCTGCAATTATGACATATCCCCCACAATCAGAAGAGCGCTTCTCTCACCATGCAGAGTTCCATGTCTGCACCATGGAGGCCCTGAAAGTTGACGCTACTGTCCTGAGGACAGGTCCAGTCGAAGCAGAGCTGGGTCATCGTCTTCGGATCCATAAGGGATGTTTGCTGCACACAATTACCATTGGGCCTCCTCCCCATCAACACCCACGGCCAGCCACACTCATCAATACATTGCCATATCTCGCGCCAAAAGATAGTCCTGATGCATCAATGCAGGGCTGACTCACATTGTCTACAAATGTGTGCAGTAAGGCGATGTAGGCCTCCAATCTGTGCGCTGCCTCTGTGAGGTCCACCTCCCCTCCCTCCTTCGTACAGGCCCTCTGCCGCAGGACCGTCAAGTCCCTGCAGGGAAGCAGGGAAGCATGAGCTAGAATGAGCAAGGATAACAGGACAAGCTTCAAGAGGTAACCAGAAAGCAAGCACATTACTACCAAGACCCTCACCTCAGCCCTTCCAGCACCATAGGCGAGCTGTTTGTGAGATTGAAGTTCTTGTATTCGAAGAGCTTGGTATTCTGATCATCATATGCAGCTCTGTATCCAATCGTGGACTTATTCCTTGGCATGATGTCTTTGACCAACACTGCAGGGGCGAGAAGTGTGCTCGCGATGCTGCAGTGCTTAGGTCAACTATGCTCCGCTGCTGATGAAATTGCTGATGGTCGCCAAGGAGACTGCGGCAAGAGGAATTGCGCACTTCCCGAGGGTACTTCTCAAAGCCGAGACGCTGAGGACAGCCTTGATGTCCAGTCACATGTGTATGGGAAGCCAGACCTTTCAAATTCAAATTCATCCACCTGCTGATAGAATTTTGAGGGCTTCAAGAACGTGCTCATCGAAACACATATCGTTTCTTGTGGGTTTCTCTTCTTCAAAGGCCAACCAATCATACAGATACAAAGTAGATCTTTGGAAATTGTTGTGGCAATGAGAGGCCAAATACCAGGTCAAAGTCATGCACACTGTGCATGAGAGGAACATTTTGCTAGGAGAACTGCACAAGCTCAAGGCAGTCGACACTCCTTACTTCTGAATTCCAGCCAAAGCCTCAAAACCAATTCTGACAGGGCTCGTGATACCAACTCTCTCTCTGTCTGGTATGCTTGAAAGAACCAGCCATGCTGGCAGCTTGGTCTTGCTCTTGAATCCAGCTGCAGATAGCTGAACGGAATGTGCATTTGCAAGGGAGCAATCAGCCTCAGCAATCCAGAACTTAAGGATCTGATCGAGTCAGGTCGGCAACAACAACGCACCGACATGCAGCTGCATTGCCTGTCCGAACTGAACATAATCACCTTGGGAACAGGGACCAATGCATCAGTACTAGCATGAACAATGGGCTACCTCTGCCAGCTCCTTGCAGGTGCATTCTGCGGAAGACCATCCGTGGTAGCGTTCAAAAATGAACTATTTGTGGTCACTCATTTAAGCATCATCATTGCTTCGAGCATATTGTCGAGGCTTTTGCCATGAATAATGTCATTTCACTGAACTCTGCTTGCAGAGAGGAACCAAGAGCTGTCGACACAAGTACATTATAGTGGAGGAAGGACTATAGGTGACATATTAGCTTTTGTGTTGTTCGCTTCATCCCTTCTTGACTCTACAAATCGCTGGTATCGAATTGAATTTGAATCGACGCGTGCGTACCCTGATCGCTTACAGGGGTTGCGAAGTTGATGCCTTCAGAGTCCTTCTACAGGCCTTAAAAATCTATGCAGCGATGGGGGAAGCGGACTTTGTGAAAGTCGAATCTCTGAGACCAGATACTCACGGCCTCAATTTGAAAGTAAAGGTAGGTTCGTGCGGGTCTCACTCGAGATTTGTACTTTCTGCGATGGCTACTGTTCATGCGACGCAAATTTTTGTGCACAACCAGGCTCAGAAGCACTTGAAGCCTGTCGTGCTCATCTTGGCCATGATCAGTCTCGAGTGCATCACAAACTACAGTAGAAAAGTTACTGCAATTATCTATGGCGGCCAGTCGATCAGTCGTGATACTAGAGACGCCATAATATTTGTTGGACGGTGCAAAAGGCTTTTCAGCCATTGTTTGAAATTTTGCAAAGGAAATGGGGAGAAGTGGTTGGGGCCAAGCAGCGCGGTGGTCCCAGACACATGTGGACTTGTAGGTGGTGGATACCAATCTTGTGGTCAACAGACCAGCGGGAAAGTCAGCTGGAGCAGTGGCTAACAGGGTTGCAGAATGTACAGTGGGCGATGAGACAGGCGTGATTGTCCTCATAGTGAAGAATGAACAAGGTATGCTTTCCTTCCATAATCTCATTTTGTCCCATCCTCGAGTCTTACAGCCCTACAGCCCTTCAGCCCTGGCACCACACACATTTGTCCCTATTAGCTCTTTGAGTTTGAATGGTGTCCGAAAAAGCTACCTATTTGAGGCACATGTTTTCTCGATTCATGCATGATGCGCATCAATGGGCCAACAAAGAAAGTAAGCAAGGCAGGGCGCTCTTGTTCAGAAAGCTTGGAATCCAAACAAATTTCGATTACTGACTTGGGCACTGAAAGGTTGAGACAGAATATTGCTGGTCAACATCTATGTTGTTCTCTGTTACTCAGTCATTGAATAGCACTCTGTGAGAAATGGCACAGCTCCAGCCAAACTCGGGCAAAGACATGCCTTGCCAGCATTACACGCAGTTGACTTATACTGAGTGATCTCGCATTTTTGCTTACACAGTATGATCGTCTGCAGTTGACATTGCTCAACCTGGGAAGGACCTGATCTTGGAAAATGCCCGAATTGATATGTTCAAGGCATCCATGCGCCTTGCTGTTGGCCAGCAAGGAAGCATCACGGAATCTTCAGATAGCTTCAGCTTCAAGCCCAATGTGAGCCATCATTACCGACACTGGCGTCTCTGGGCCAGCAGCACAGTGCTCTTGAAAATCATGATGTCACATTGGCAGTATCGCTGCGGGACTCACTGAAGCCCTTCCTCCTCTGAGCAGAAAGCGGATTTCCATTACCACTCCAATGCCAATGATCTGCCTTAAGACCGAAAGGCAAGTGAGTCATGGCCAGTGTCTGATGCATTATTTATTTGCAGGCTGACCACAATTTGTCCCTCATAGAGTTCGAGCTAGTTCCACTGCCAACACAGAACGGAGTGTCCGCTCACTGAGTCAGACTACAGCATTGTCAGAACACCCCTAGTCTGTTGTCTGGTGAAAACTTGTCATGTGAGATCCTCGGATCTTCTGCATCCTGAGCTGTCCCGAGATAGATTGCATGCAAACCTCAAGACTCGTCGTTCAAGGTCTTGAGAGTCGAGAACTGAGTCACCCATTGAAATGAATTGGGGAAAGTGCTAGATTCTAGTTTGATATCATTACTCTGCCAAATAACAGTAGCATTGTACTGCTGTCAATCCAGTCAATTGTCAAGACCTGGCAGCTGCTCTGTCATCACAAGGCCATAGTGCCTGCATGCCTAGCTTCGCTGCTTCTGTTCGTCCCAAAGTCTCTGATGTTGGCCAATTTCCCCAGCCGGGTGCCAAACTGGATGGCGCGCTTCACTCGGCTTGCGGCTCGCGGCAGACCCTTATCCCTCAAGATTTGCCGCAGCAGCTGCTTGTCGCCTACCCCAGCTGCGGGAAGTGTAACATGTCGGTGGCACACGATGAATTTTGATGGGCAAAATGTGATTCCAGCTGTAGGGAAAAGTGTCAGATGGACAAGCAATCTACAATTGGGGGGCTCGGCTACTCTTCACGAGGTCCTTGCGGCAAAACACAGCAAAAGCGTAGGTGCACTGACCTGGCTTTTCCAGGTCAGCAACCACTGACAGAGGCAGATCCAGGATTGTCGTGACAAAAGCCTCGTCCAGAAATGGGTGCCGGCTCTCCCTACCATGATCCGCTGTGGCACCAGCATTTGAAATGTCAGGCCCCTTGGTAGGTCAAAAAGCCCTGTCCCACCTCCAAAGAACACTTGGACATAAAAATTGATCATTTGTTGGGCAACAGATCAGTCCTTTGTTTGCAGGCATACACCAGGTCTCCCACCTATCAAGCGATCATCTCTCCCAAGATTTCTCAGCCACAAACGCTGCATGTCAAGCTGCAGCTCGCTATGAAGCCCCGTCTGCCCCTGCACCATTCACATCCTGAAACCTCTGCCCTCAACAGTCCGATTCAGAGCAAGCATGACACCCATCTGGTCTGCATAATGAAGCAGAACGATGCAGGCCTGATGAAGTTGAAAGCAGGGAAGCAGGCTTGGGGCTCACAGTCTGCCTGAACTTGGTGCGGTGTCGCCCGTACCCGGCACATTGCTCGTCAGCACCATGGCCAACCAGCACGACTCGCGCTGCAGACCTGTAATCAGCTCCATCGCAGCCGGCCAGGGGGCCTTGGCTTTTACCGCCGCGATACACTCTCACGCGGCCTTCCCCCCTAGCTGCCAGCCAGAGCGCAGCTCCAATGTTGAGGTCCATCACAGTGGCGGCTGGCTTCAGAAGGCCTGCACAGAGATCCCAAGGGTTGCGCCGTTTATGATGACCTCTTGCAGCTGAAATGATGGGCAGTGAGGGAGACCCACCTAGCAGGTGCTCGCGATGGGTGTCAATGTCAGCAAGGCATGCATCGACTTCTATCAGCCGCCATTCCCGGTCTGGGGCCACTTGTGATAACTCCTGCAGCAGGATTATAGGCCTATATTCAGGGAAACAGGCCCGCCAAGAGTTGAGCCCCAGTGGACAGGCATTGAAGTGTGGAGACTGTCAGCAGAACATGGTGCAGCCCATGAGGAACGTGGTGTGAACCTCGATAGCGTCCAAGGCTGACTTCCTGTCAGGAGAATTGCCATTGTCAAAACAGATGGTGGCTAGGTCAATGGGAACCCTGCACAGCCAACACAGCCAGATCAGCTATCAGCTCTGCGCCTCTGTGACGAACATTTATTGCTAGCTGAGCACTTGTCAAGCATGAAACGCTCAGTGAGTGGCTTTGGAAGGCCGGGCTCACCCTTGAGGAAGGACCTGATGGGCCAGAGCCGCTATGAGGGTGGAGTCCACGCCACCGCTAAAGAGGATGAGGATGGGCGCAGGGGCGATGGCAGTGCCACCTCCTGACGGCTGAGCCAGAGAGGTCTGCGGTCGATCAATGCAACTGCAGTGCGTCCTCACAGCAAGTTCAAGGGCCTCAGCAACCTGCACATGCACGTCCCTGAATGTAAAGGGTCCTCATGACAGGGTATACAATTTGGTAACAGTTGTAGACCTTTCTTGCAAAGAACAGTTGTAGACCTCTCTTGCAACGAAGGTCCATTCAGCCTCAGAGTAGGCTGCACAACGGCCTGTACAGGTCAGCGCAAGGTCTTGCTGCATGCACTGAGGTGTCCACAATCATCACTGACCTTTGTGGCGGCAAGCTGGAGTTTAAGGGATGCAACTCCTCCCCCAAGAAGCTGGTCGCCGTGGCGGGCATATTCGATTCGTTGCAGTACCCTCTTGTTCGTCCACTCGTGGTACTGCCAACTCAATCCAGCAGGACTTGCATGGTTTGTCCCCAAGTAAATGCTCTGGATGCCTGGCTCAATCTCCTGCAGAAGGCACGGCAGCGAAGGGCTTGGAGGGAAGTGGAATACACATTGGGCAAGCGGTGACCAGGCGTTCTTGCCTTTTCGGACAATACAAGGTCAGGGCGTGGAAAGGCAAGGCTACGAAGAAATGACATTGAGAAAGCAGTAAAGGATTCACTCACATTTTTACATACAAAGGGATGCTTCTGATCTGCTGGCAAAACCCCACTGTATTGGAAGATAATGTTGTGGAGATGTGGGAAGATTTGCATCCAACACACAGCAGGGAAACAAAATGGCCACGATTTCAAAACAATGGCGAGAGGTAAGTATGCAGCATGAGCGGGCATCCACCTTCCAGTCCAACATGCTTGCCATGCCTTTGGCACCGACATGCAAAACCTGGTCACCATCCTGAAGATCCTTGCCTCTCAAGCAGTCAACTCCTTCGGGTTCCCGACAATCTGGTATTCCTGCTCCAAGATCTGCTCTGCCGTCCGCAGGTGGCCTGGCCCGAACAAAGGAGCATTCAGGCAGAATGGGGAGGGCCACGGCAGTGGAAGCGATGACAAAGCCATGGGCTGGGTAGCCTGGCACCTGTTCGTGCAGGAGGAGGCTCCTTCTGCCTGCATTTGGCGCCCCTCTGATCCTGCCTGAGCTGCTGTGGCTTGAATCTCGTGTTTGGATGCTGACTCTTCAAAACGAGAATGTCGCCCTTGGAAAGAATGCCTGGAATGAATTCTGTGTCTCCACATTCATGCAGTGTCCAGGCCATTGCCAGCAATGCAAGACCAGCCTCGAAATCTTCCCGTATTTGTCCTTACAGAGGACAAGGAGCATGCTTGCGGGTCAATACACGTCTATGCAATGTCTCAACAGGTAGATCAATTGCTTTGCCGCGAGTTCATGCCCTTTTTGGCTTTCTCTACCAAGTGCCAAGTGCCTTCTGGAGCAAATGGGGATAAAGCAGATTGTCCGCTTCTCCAGCAGAGTCTTGGAGGGGGGCGCACCTATGGGATCTCTTGCAATCCAGAGAGTCTGGGCATCCTGCTGCCAGAATGCCAGTGCCCAGGGACCCTCAACCACACTGAGCACTGCTGGTATGTCGGCATGAGGGTTGGCGAGCGCTTTAAGCAAGGCAGAGCTGTCGCAGCAGCCTCTCGCCACCTCAATACCTCCGAACACCTCACCTGCAAGCTTTTGGATTGGCTGTATGTGACAATCTCAATACCGAGGAGTCACAGCTCTACACAATTCTGGTGTGCAATCTATCAGGGTGACCGTTGGGTGTGCTGCCATTCTTTGCTGAATTCTTCACGCTGTTGACAGAATCACGCACCGTTGAAAAGGAGGACATCTCCATTCTCCCCCTGGTGAGGAGGTACGGGTTGTTGTACGCCCCGGAGGTGCAGCAAGGTGCTTCCAAGCTCTAGGCTTCCTTCTCCGCCGACAATTGGCACCTTGGCAAGAAGAAAGAGAACTCAGCCAGCAGGAAATGATGTGCTTTGCGCTGTGCAGCATTGCTGCAATCCTTATGTTGCAGAGTTGGTTTGCATGCTTAGCAGGCAAGTGACAAAAGTGCTGATCATGCAGATGAAAGAAGTGCCGGAGCAATAAGGCTCGAGCATGATAGCAAAAGTGTGTGTACAGAAGCTTACAGAGAGGAGGCTTTGACTGTCTGGCCCTCGACGAACCAGCAGTGACAAAAGTGTCTGCCAAGCTGCCTCTTTACCGTCAAAAGTGGCAAGGACCTGAGAATGAGCTGTGCTAGGATTGCAAGCTACAATTATACCGCACATTCGATCAGTCCAACATTAGTCTCGCAATCGAGAAACATGAAGCTCAGTAGAGGGAATCGTGCTCATTGAGCAGCTAGCCCTCTTGTGGTAGATAGGCAATGCTACTATCTCTCAACATCTTCAGCTGTCTTTGTCCTTTCCTCAGAAGGTGCTCGATGAGCTGATAGTCTTTCCTGTCCACTCCTGAGTACCTGCACGGTTGCATGACATTTACAGTTTGAAAGAGGATGCAGGGAAATTACTCTGGAGTCTGTGACAGGCCAGCACTGCGGTTGCCTGCGTGATTTGCAAAGTGCAAGTATCTCTGGGGCGTTCACCTCTCAAATTCCTTGCGAGCGTACTGGCACAGCAGGTCTTTCTCCTGGGTTTCTTTTTTGGATGCTTCCCGCAGGACTTGACGGTAGAAGTGCAGGACGGTCCTCTGCAGATAGATGAGAGGTATGTAATGGACGTTGGTGTGGACATCGAGCCCCAAGGATGGAGGACCACGGCATGCAACCAATAAAATGTCTCAAATTAACCATCGATACAATGTATGGCTTTTCTGAGCAGGCACATTGCATTGCACTTGGGTCAATAGATAGTTCACCTGAAGGCCTGAAACTCTTGCAGGCATACGTGAAGCAGGGTATCGTTTCCAATAGAGCGAAATGCGTTTTTCCCCCCCCTTTGAAGCAAAGATGCGCTTCACGTTCGAAGAAGGCTACCCCAGAAGCAATTGCTTCTCGGCTTTTGTAGGGTGTAGGGCTTTTCGGCCAAGGTTCCAAATATAGCAGGGTAGCAAGAAAAGCGATGAGAAATGCATTTTGCATATAAATGGAGTTTTGAAGTGATGCCACCAAGAACTTGTCAATCTGTATCCAGCTAAATACAGTCCTGCCTGACGCCGCTTCTATTAAATCTACAATCTGCACAGTGTATCATCTATCATGAGGCCCTGCTTTCTGGCCAGACAACAAAAGCACGAAGCAACTGTGGATCATAAAACCGCAGTCTGCTGCTGCTCAATTCTCTGAATAACCTCCCAAAAATGTCCTTGGATTTGGAGCCTCCCCACTGATCTCTGCTGACGAGAAGTCAAATCCAGGGTGCTGCACACACAGACCAGAGTCAGCAGAGTTTCGCTCCACAGATAATGAAAGGTGTCCTGCATGAGAGTGCTATAAAAGCACATAGCGTGTATTGAGCTGCAGCTAAACTATTTTTCGTAAAGAACATCGACTGCCCTGGGGCCCCCTCGTCGAAGCATTTCTTTCACCAGCAACTTCTCCGCTTGGAATGCACCGCTTGAAGCTGTATCAGACAATGCCTTCCCTCCTGTTGTGTTGTGAAGGGGAGATGGCATGCCTCATGCTGGAAACGCTCAAGCAGCAGCCGTTTTTGGTCCTCATCTTTGGCAGTGCCCTGAAGACTGTGACCTTCAAGGGCAGACTCCCAGGTCTCCCCCTGCAACCATAAATGCACTATGTGCTGTCAGCTTGTCAGGGCCATCAAATAGCAAAGCATAGGCAGAAACACAAAGTTTCGGGGGACAATTTGACTGAGAACCCACCTTCTGAGCTTTGGTCAGCTGAATTTGGAGTTCTCTGTTGTCTGCATGGATTACAGCTTCAATGAACTGAAGCCTTCCCTTGTCGCGATCAGGGCTTGCTTGAAGGCAGTGAAGATGGTGGCATTACACGAGGGCCAAATGGCCTACCTAATGTCCAATAAGATTCTGAAGTTTTGATGGGACCTCCCAAGTCCTTCTGCAGATCATATGCTCACGTCAAGGACGCCCCGATTCTGCAGATCGTGGCCATAGCCTCAAGAGCGCCAAGAGCCCTGGATGCATACCTCTAAATAGGGAGGATTGGGTTTGATGCCGACTCTGATATGACTGGTCTCCAAATCCACGTAGATCTGCTTGCCTTTGACCCCGGCTGGCACTTGAATGTATATGTTCACGTCGTTCAGAGTCTGCTCCCACTCGTAGACAACCTGATCCTGATGCCGGAACTGATGTCTCATCTACTGAAACCAGAAATTACAGCCTCTAGCAACTCGCGACGACGCAAAGGCAAGCCAATTGCTTATCTGTGGAAGTATCCACTTTGGAGACCCCTCTCGCAATTCTGGGGAAGAGCACAGTGGGTAGGGGAAATTTTGAAGTTTCAAAATTTTGAATTTTCAAAATTTCAAATGTTTCAAAATTTTGAACATTCACTACTACATTTACACCTACGTTTACTAGTCTCTACAGATCATTCAATTCAGCCCTCCGCAAGCGATGTTTTGTTCGTCAAGCTCATGGACCGATTAATGCCAGGGCCTCTCAATGAATTCGCCGAGCAAAAAACCAAATGCCAATCCCCCTCATAGCCAGTCTTGCACATCATGAAGAATATCCGCTTCAGTCTTGCAAAGTCGTCCTTAGCTGATAGCTGCCCCATCTGGAACAGCCTTATCCACAGTAATCGGACCCTCCGCAGTCACTAGCGCTGTGCCATCGAATGTTGCTGCAGAGCCCTTCACAGCAAGCGCGGGCAGCAACTTTTTCCAGTGCTTGAACTCTTTTGGGTAGCCCTCGGCTGATGAACTGCCCTCCAAGTGCACTGGACTCCCTGGCTGAGCGCCACCTGCGAAACAGCTCATGCGTGAGGACTTGTCAACAGTTTGGAAAGCTGCATTTTACAACAAATAGTGCTGTCCCATACAATCTCCTTGTGAGTTTTGGACCTTTACGCAAGCTACAATTCTTCTGTTATCCTTAGATTTCTCTGCACCAGCACATGTCAAATATGCTGCAACTGGATCCAACACAGACCTGCACCCGAGGACATGGCGAATCTCAGATGCGGAAGCATGCTTCTGGATTGCAGATCTCTAGATATCTTCTCTTAGGTTGCACACACCCATCCGGGACAGCTTACATCCATCATTTCATTGATAAGTCTGTCTAATCCAAACAGGAATATCACTGAGGCGTCAACTGCGCAGAGCACAAAAAGCTGGACTGATATGGTTACCTGGAACGGAAAGCGGCTTCACCAGCTCCCCTTTCTCATACTGCTCTCCCTTTTGGACGGCAGCTAGGATCATCCCCTCAGATGCCTCCCCAGCAAGCTTGGCAGTCTTCAGGTTTAGGATGACGCACACCAGCCTATTGGTAAGCTCAGGGATTGCTATGTGTTGCCTCAAGCCAGCGATGATCTGCATTCGGTTGTCCTGAGTGCCTGAAATCTTTTCACATCATGTGCCTTTTCTTGCGGCGATTGTTTTATTGGTAAGGAGGTCCCTCTTCATTTCTGAACCTTGCCTAGAGTTCATTCCTATTTCGCTAAGTCAGTAAATTGTGACATAGACTGCATGAATCTCGATCGGCCCACCGCTTCCACATTTAACTCAGGGCACATGCATTGGAGTAGCTGTATTTTGTAAGTGCCACACAGACTGTCTGATCAGCAGATTCCTCTTACTGGAAACAGTAGTCTGAAACGACATTGTCTGAAATGACAGTGACGCATATAGCTCTTATTCAGAGAGAATTGGTGCTGAGAGGAGCAATCTATTGATGGCATCAAACTCACCTGCCGCTTCTCTCCACCGCCCACTTGCACTTGGCACCGGTACAGCTTTTCTGAATTTGGCAGCTCCTCCACAAGCTCTACCAGTCCGACCGCAATTCTGGCCTTGACGAAGGAGTCAGCAAGCGTGGCTTCAGCGGCAGGTGCACTCGTCTTGGCGGCTTTGGCAGCGGCCTTTGGATCAGCCTTTTTCTGAATTTTCTTCCCGCTCTGCCCCGCTGTTTGCTGACCACTTGCCTCCTCAGGTGCCGTCACCTGTTTAGATTGCAGTCCTTGGTAAGCACCCAGGTACATGCTGACCTTCATATGACATGATTAATGTTGTTGGGGATCAACAAACAGGTGTTGGCATCAATAATTTGAATTGCAGCAAAGCAGTAAGAAGGTGCCTTCTGTTGGGAACTTTTTGTTGTGCTTGTAGATTGAGGTGTGTTGGTCGCCTCCAGCCGCTGAACTCTATCTATCAGCACTTCAACTTCTTGCAAGGCTTTGTTCAAGGCCTCTGTCATCTCTGTGACACCTCTGTGTGCTGACTGTAGCAAGTCTTCACTGCAGTAAGTCTTTGGCAAAAGTGGAGTTATAGGCTAATAAATTCTGATTGTTTAGCTAACTGTATACCAAGCTTGGTAGTTCTGCAAAGCCTTCTCTGGATTCAACCAGTTTGAAGCACATTCCTCCCCGACTGTCTGCTTTGCCAGGCTAGCATGCACCTAGGCCTGTACTGCTCCAATTTAGGTCTGCTTAGCGACACTACGCTCGCATAATCTCGAGCTCTCTCTACCTGAGGCCCATCTGAACCTTTACGCCGACCTGCGGATTCCATACCTATCACCTGCTGCCACAAGATTGATCTCGACTTGACGAGCAGTACAACACCTTACAGCCGACACAATGGTCCAAATGGGCCTGGATGCGGTCTTGAGTGGCACTCCAGCCACCATCAGTAAGACAAAGGTAAATTCTGCGGCCAATGCCAACCCGCATTCCTCACTGTGAAACTTGGACTTGCGGTGATGAGTGAACGGGAGAGTTTCTCAAAGCTATCGGTTGCTGACGCGGAAGATACATTAAGGTCGGGGATTCGGTAGATGAGAAGTGGCAAAGGTCTCATGCCCTAAAACGCTTTTAGGAGATGGCTCGTTGGAGATCTTTAAGATGATTGCAGCAGCCAACGAATACAATGTAGGTGTTGCTGTGGCTCATTAGGATTGCAAGGTCAGGGGCCTCCCTATTCAAGAAATGTGGCTATATTTGGTAGGTGGTGTGCACTTTGGGGCCTGTGAGCCGCAGCGTTGAGGTCTTGGAAGAGCTGCTCAAGACAGGCATGAGTGTAGCCAGATTCAACTTCTCCCACGGCTCCCATGACTACCACCAGGTGAGCGACAATGTCAAGTGCGGGACAGAATGGAATGTATTCACTCCTTGATTCTTATGTCTGAGTCTCAGTATCAGCAGACATGGCAGCACTCAAAGTACCGTGGATCTTCATGCCACAGTCAGGGGAACCTTGTGGCAGGCACTCCTCAATTCCAACCCCTTGTGCAGGAAACTTTGGACGCCCTCAGGCAGGCGATGCAAAACACAAAGATCATGTGTGCGGTCATGCTGGATACCAAGGCAAGCCACCATGTCTTCTTTCTCAATGTGCATGATGTTGGGCAGTGAGATGTTGCTCTCTAATTGTACTAAACACGCCTGAACAATCAAAGGAAGGGAACACAATCGTGCAGTACAAATTGTACATGTTCAAAGGAGCCGTGTTGTTCTGCCACTCAAAAGTCCCTGGCTGCCTTGTCACCTGTGCGAGAGGAGTGGACGAAGGTTTGGAGGAGAATGGACCTTGTGGCGATGTATCTCACGGTGGAGAACTGCACTTGAAGCTTCTTCAAGAGCTGTCCTCGGCACAGTGATTCACAGATCACAATGATATGCCGTGGCGGGGTATGCAGGGCCCAGAAATCAGGACAGGGTTCTTGAAGGACGCCAAGCCCATCCAGCTGACCACTGGGAAGGAGATCACCATCACCACAGACTATGAGGCAAAGGGGGACTCAGAGACCATCGCAGTCAGGTGTGCCTTGATTCTCACAAGCTCCATCTTTGCACCATGCTCTGCCTGCAATTCCTTGCTTGATTTCCAAACCAGGCGGATTTGGCAGCGACGCATGTCTTTGAGCCGTGACGCCTGGTTCAAATGGGCACATTCTGATATGGAATGGATGCAGTTACAAGAAGCTGCCGGTGGACATGAAGAAGGGGATGCAGATCTTGTGCGCGGACGGATCCATAGTGCTGGAGGTGCTGTCGACCAATCCCAGTGCTGGCACCGTTCGGGCGCGGTGTATGAACAACGCAACCCTTGGGCAAGCCCCCTGCCCCTCCTACAACCCCATCCTCCCTGGGTCTCTGCGCCCCTGCCTTGCGACCCATTCCACGCATTGAAAGATTAAGCGTTTTCTCACATGAACAGGGCCCGCATGCTTCAGACGCTGGCGCTTTGGGCTTGCTAGAGGCAGAAGTGGAAGAATCACGAACGACGGCGAGAACGATCTTCTGATGTGCAAGGATCCATTGCAGGGAGAGGAAAAACGTCAATCTGCCAGGGGTTGTAGTGGACCTGCCGACCCTAACTAAGAAGGATGAGGAGGACTTGGTAAATTGGGGCATCCCCAACGACATAGACTTCATTGCCGCGTCTTTTGTGCGAAAGGGGCAGGACTTGGACAACATCCGCAAGGTAACCCTGCCTGCAATCGCCCACCTTTCTTGTGAGCTGCCGACAGTGGCAGGGGCTATTTTGGGGGCCCAGATGCTTTGGGGATCCATAACACTCTGTTGATAAAGAAGACTGGCTCTTGATGGTGTGCTGACTGATCAAGTTTACCCTTGGATGAGTTGAAGCCGCTTCCACCGTCCCCTGCTGTGTCAATTGAGGACCAAGGGATTGAGTCCAGGGTCTGCATATCGTCAATTTGAGACTTTGAAAAAACTTGAAAAGTCCATCAATTTTCCTAGAATCTCTGGACCTCACATGCGCAATTCCGGCACTGAAGCTGTACACGAGGTGGAGAGGTAAGTCATGTTACAGACTGACTTATTGATGCTGGCATCTTTGCATTCAAAGTGCCAAATGATATCATTTTACTGCGTACGAACGCAAAGCACCCCCTTCATATGGTCCATTGGTACCTTCATTTCAGCATGGTATGAAAGTGGTGGGCTGCAGGTGCTGGGCCCACGCGGGCAGAGCATCAAGCTGATCAGCAAGGTGGAGAACCAGGAGGGGCTGATGAACTTTGACGACATCCTGGAGAAGAGCGATGCCATCATGGTGGCCAGGGGGGACCTGGGCATGGAGATCCCCACGGAAAAGATCTTCCTGGCCCAGAAGATGATGATCCAGAAGTGCAACATGGTGACTATCTTTGCTTCCTTCAGCGATTGCCGACGATGAGATGCGGTGTCTTGTAGCTCCATTTTTATCATTATTTGCTCTCGAGGGCTGAGGTGCTGTAATTTCAGGAGGAATTGCCAGCGAGCATGATGTAAGCTGCTTATAGCACTGAGGCCTAGAATACAATATGAGGGTTCTCAACTGCCTGTTGGGGAGAGCAATTTCAAGGGATGTTGGGCGGCAAACCTCTACTGCAATGATTTTGTGCCCCTTGAGAAACCAACACTGCACTACAGTGTCACGCTGCTGTTTGTCTGCAATTGTACATGCGCGCAAGAGGAAAATATGAAGTTGGAGGTTTATGCAGGCTGGCAAGCCGGTCATCACCGCAACCCAGATGCTGGAGAGCATGGTGAAGAACCCCCGCCCCACGCGTGCAGAGGCCACGGATGTTGCCAATGCGGTGTTGGACGGCACAGACTGCGTGATGCTTTCAGGAGAGACCGCTGCAGGGAGCTTCCCGGTGCAGGTGATCTCTCAGAATTTGTCAGGGGAGAGCATGGCAATGCGAGTATCCCAGGCACAATAAGGATTCCAAGAGCTTGATTTTGCACACAGACAAGAGGATTTGGTGTGAAGATGGTGAAGGAGAGTTTGAAGCGCTGTGATACCAAATCGAGAAAAGAGGAGAGGCTTTTGACAGACTTGCATAGTTGAAATTGCGCAGGTTCTGATCAGAGGTGAAATGGCTGAGCACGGTCCCATGGTGTGCAGGCCGTGAAGGTCATGACACACATCTGCCGCGAGAGCGAAGCGAGCCTGGACTACTACTCCCTGTTTCGGGCCATCATGAAGCGCACCCCACTGCCCATGTCGCCTCTGGAATCCCTGGCATCCTCGGCAGTCAGGACCGCTCACAAGGTGTGGGCCCTCAGGCGCTTCATCGTCACGATGCGTTCGGCTCCATTCCGAATAATGTTCAACAAGCTCATCACTTACCACAAATATTCTCATCACACTTGTCACTGCCCTAGGAGGCACAAGGCCCAATTTTCCCCCTCCGAGTATCCTGTCTCGTCTGACCTTTCACAGAGACCTACTAGGAGCTCAGAAATCCAGGTACACACGGGCGATGCACTGTACTATAATCAGCTGTGTGAGTGCAGGTGCATGCTGCCCTCATTGTGGTGTTGACGCGAGGTGGCAGCACTGCCCGGCTGGTGGCCAAGTACCGGCCCTCCATACCTGTGCTCACAGTAGCGGTTCCTGTGCTGACCACCGACAGCCTCACGTGGACATGCTCGGGCGAGGGCCCTGCCAGGCAGTGTCTGGTCACCCGGGGGTTGCTGCCCCTGCTGGCGGAGGGCTCTGCCCGCGCCACAGACACCGACACGACCGATGACATCCTTGCAGTGAGCATTCCCCAATCCAGCTTAATCCTTGCTGCACTTTGAAGAACTGCAAATCTAAATGCTTTCATTTCGGGTGATGGTCCCTCGCCGAGTCGTGATCTCATTGCCATTTTCAGGGGAAGCTGGTATTGTGGTGGAGAGGAAGTTTCGGTATTGAATTTATAGGAGACAATTTTCAACATTTTCGATGAGCCACTGTATTTGTGCAGTCATCTGTGGAATATGCCAAGCAGCGGAGGCTCTGTGTGAGGGGGGATTGCATAGTCGCGCTCCACCGAATAGGCAATGCCTCTGTCATCAAGATTGTGGATATCAAGTGAGGAGAAGGTGTGTGGCTAGCACACTGCCAGCGCATGGTGGCCATGGCGCCTACCAACAATCTGTACTGCTAGCAGAAATGTTGACAAAATTTTGCCCCATACAAGTCGTGCCCTTCAATCAAGAGCCAAGGAGCCAAACTTGCCTTGGACTTGCTTGATGGCCTTGCGATCATCTAGAGCGACAACAAAGACAGTGCATACTGGAATTTTGCCAGGATTGCCTAGATCTTTGACTCAAACTATTCTGATATGTGAAGACCTTGTATCCCTGATGGACGGCTACACCATTTAAAGTGTCGTCAGTCTGATATGCAGAGACTGTGTTCCGCTTTTTCCTGTGTCAGGACACCATGAGTCACCATTGGCTGGACAGGGCCATCCTCCTGCATTGCCATGCAACCAATATGCAAGGGGTAGCTTTCAGACATTCATCTCTAGAACCCAAGTGTCTTTGCACAGTGTCTCCTCCTGTGTCCGGCCTCCATGCATGGCAACCAAATGCCTGCCATCTACCAGCTCCACCACTGCCATCCCATGCCCTGACCTGCCCCTGGGTCGCTCCACACCCTGCCATGGATTCCTTCCTCATTCATCACACATCTGCAGCTCGGGTATGTGGTGTGTCCTCTCAGGGGGAGGAGAGAGAGCGCTTGGGGGTAATAGGCAGCAGGGCTTCAGAATTCAGGACTGCTCGCCTTGTTCAGAATGTCAGGCATAATTGAAGGTGAGCAAAAATACATACAACTCAATTGGGTTTCACACAGCGCAATGTGCGGCATGCTTTGCCATCAATTACAATTCTATTTGGCTAGCTGACCTCTGCCTGCATATTGGGCAGCAAAACGAGGCATTCAAAGGCAGTGAAGGATGTGGCGGTCGCACCGTGATGAGTGGAGTGCTCCACAACCAGGTGTGGGTGTCCAAAACCGATACATGGCCAAAGAAGGTGTCTTGCTCAGGAATGCCTCCGCCAAACAGCAGCAAGTACCGATCTCCGGGAAGTGCCACAACGGTGTGCCCGCACCGTGGCACTGGGACATCCCCCACCACATCTGCTGTGTGCTCTTTCCACAGCCAGGTGTCAATGTCCAGGGAGTACACCTGCAGGTGAAGATATCGATGCAGCCCAGCAATTCAGGATTTGCATCCACGAGCAGCTGCTGGGAAAAGCTGATGAATTATGAGCATTTCAAGAACAAAGAGGGACGGTGGCAGGCTGGGAGGGCTGGCACCTCTTTGAGGGACCACACACGCGAGCCTGTGCCACCCAGTACGATGATGCTCCTCCCCACCAGCGTTGCACTGCAGCAACAGTTCAGAACCCTCAAGGCCACCACAAACAGCCATTCCAAGGCAACTTCTCATGCAGCTCTGGGAACGCTGCAGGCTCCTCATCACATGGCCAAGGCTTGCACAGAGTCAACGCGTTCCTATCACCCTGCAGCAGCTCAACCTCCCTTTCATGCTACTTCTGCTTGCTAGCAAGCCTCTCTCTTCCTGCCACCTCCTGCCTGCTGTCCCATCCTGCTTGATGCATAAGCACTCTGCCATGTGGGAGAAAACAGGCACCTGTGGTATGCCCTGGGCTTTGGGGGCGCCCCCCTGATGATGCTGCCGGACAGGGAGAAGGAGTCCAGGTGCGCCAGGTCGTAGATGTGCGAGTCGTTGTGGTACTTGCCGTTGTTGTCGATGCCGCCAAACACCAGAATGCGGTTGTCCGGCAGCAGGGTGCTGCTGTGGCCTGACCTCGCCACCTCCTTGCCTGTCATCACAGGCAACGGTACAAATTCCTTGCTGCACACTTGTCTCAAATAAGTTGCAATCTTTGAGCTCTGTTCCTTAGAATGGGCCAAGGCTGTCCAAATGAGGGGATACTACTACATTTGTGAAAACTATCTTGGTCTGTATCCAGGAGGATTGAATGACCGCCCAATCTGCTGGGGAAGTGAAGGGTGGAGGGGATCTGCATGAAGATCGACATCCCATGAGAGTCCAGCGATGGGCTCACCTGATATGGGCAGGGTGACCCACAGCTTGGCCTCCAGATCAAACTCGCACACCTCCGACAGGCACTCTGTCTCTGCGTCCTCATCACCTCCCTCGCTTGCGCCTGCCTGCCCAGCCTTGGTGTCCCTCTCCCCCCCAATGGTGTACAGGTGCCTGCCCTGCACCACGCGCTTTGCTCTCTGTGCTGCTGGGAAATGTCGTGCCACTGTCGGGAAGCAATTCCATCATTCGCAAACCATCATCACAGCCCAAGAGGCTGTACAGGATTTGAGCATACAGTGCATGACGAAAGCAGAGGAGTAGGGCAGAATTCTTGGATCCTTCGATAAAGCGCAGTTGCTAGCTACTCGGTTCCGCGGCAACAAGGCACTACCCTATCGGCTCCCTGAAAACAAAACAAGCGCTGGATCAATGGGCTTAGGGTTGGGGCAAATCTGGGGCTCACCCCCTGCGTGCCAACGTAGTTTGCCTGGTGCCAGGCCTTGGCCTGGTCTGTGTTGACGGAGACCAGCTTCCAGGCCTGGGCGGCCACGTCCAGGGTCCACGAGTCGCCTAGCTGGTCGTCTGCTGTGTTGCCGCCGTACAGAAACACCTGCGGCCAATGCGGCGGTGACCACTGATATTCGCATCCGATATGGGGATTTAAGTGTGGATCTACTTTCAGGTAAATGCAGAGCGCACATCAAAAATTATCTCCTGAGGATCAGCAATCTGAGATGCATTTGGTGCAGGTCCTTCTGCCACAACTTGAGGGATCAATTTACAAAAATATACCCCAAAAGCCTTAGGGCCTCCTAGCTGGATGATGCTGGAGGATATCCTCCCTCCACAAGCGAAACCTTGGAAGGGATGTTCTGAGCAATCACACCTGTCCATTGTCCACAGCCGTGAATGTGGCCCCCCATCTGGCATCAGGCAGACTCTGGGACCCCTTGCAGTCCAGCACCTTCCACTGGAACCCCATCTCTGCACCAAGGAAGCAAGCCTGCTAAGTAATGCTGCCAGGCACCTCACTGCCTTTCGCACATCTTTCCAGGACTGCAGTCGTCTGCAGATTGCTGACAGGATTGCTCAATGTATGGCAAGGGATCGGCTCAAATGCTGCGCAGCAGACTCCAATGATGGTGTACTTGCATGGAGGGGCACAGCAGGAGCTCACTGGCAATCTCTGATGGGCCAGGAGTGCTCTTTTTCCCCTTCTTCCCAGATCTCTTCCTGCGCCAGATCTTCTATTGCTCACGCTTGCAAATAAAAGCAGCAGTTTTGCCGAAATGTCTTCAGCAGGAGCAACGCTGGAATTCAGGTTACAGAGCTCCATGAAATCAGGAAGAAGTTTGCAGACGCACCCTGTGCTGGGCTGTCCTGCGTCTGATTTCCGCTTGCCAGTCTTCCTGTTGGCTGCAGCTGGGGTGTTCTCCTTCTCCAATTTCGCCTTGCTGCCAGACTGATTGTCCTCCTGCGGAGCAATACTTATGTTGCTCATTCCTCGCGTTGGTGCTGGGTGTGAAGCATGAGGCAATGCAGTAACCCTGTCATTCCTCTTCTGTTGTCTGTGGCCAAACAATGAGTGATGGCCAAAAAGTGCAGCTTCACCCCAGGTATGCTTCCTCCATCGCAACACTTGCCTCAGTAAACGGAAGCCTTAATATCTCGACTGGATGAAGCCTGATACTCCTGATTTTGTGGCTGGCGTTTCCCAGCAACAGTAAGCAATAGGTGCGCATACCTTGCTTAGTTTGCCAACCTGACTAAGAAGCATGGCCGAGTTGGGCACCGCCCCTGCTGTGCTTTCCTTCGCTGGGTGCCCCTGGTCTGTGCAGACAGCGACTCCTGCTGGGCCTGGTACGGCAATCACAGCCTCTGCTTGAGCATCAGGATCAGAAGGGCTGCCACCCTCTTGGCTGGAGCATCCTGGCTGCGTTGCAGGGTCCTGGATGTCTATCCCCTGGGGAACTTCTTCAGACAGGGCACGATTGGTGGGTAAAAGGGTCTCTGGCACCTCCCCAACGTCATCCTGCGGGGTTGGGCCCTCCTGCGACAGCAAGTTACCCCATGGGCATGCTTTGGGCACACCATTCTCTAACCTCACCGCCAGGCATGCTTAGAAGCATGAGAGGGGGTTGCACTGTATTTGCATTGCTATGTAGTATGATGCGGAGCAGAGGTGAGGCAATGCAGGAGACTTATCTAATACTTAGTACATCAGCAGCTACCTCAGGACATACACCCTCCTGGGAAAGGGAGATAAAATTCATTATTCCTCTCCATAAATTCTGCGGACAAATTCTGTGGACATTCACTTCTCAGAACACGATCAATACCTTGAGCTTGTTGGGGGTATCCTCAGGGTCCTTTGCACAATCCCTGATATCTCTGGGTGAGCAATTGAACCAGGGAACGTCCGCGATGCTGCCAGCCTGACTGTCTGGGATGATCTGCAGGAAGCAGGCAAATTCCTCAAAGGATTCTGAACAATCCTTACCTGTGCCCATGCCCTAGCCACATGCCATTCATGTGCAAACATCCATGACAAGGAGCTTGCAGAAAAAAGGTTGCTTCTCACGCCATCGGTCTCCATCAGGCTGGTCGGCTGGACCCTGTTGGGCGTGAGGTTCCCCAGCTTGGGCATCTGGAGCTCCTGGCAGTGCCTCAAGGGACGCTGCTGTAAAGCACCTGTCAGCTGCTGTAACGGACCTGCCCAACCAGCAACCAATGTTTGTTGGTATCCTGGCCATTTTGTTTGCTTGTATGAAGCGTCTGTGGGGACTTGCAGCTCGGAAAGAGTGCTACTTGCCTGCTCGAAGATGCAGCTGGCCATTGTATCCCGCCTTGAAGTCGAGGGTGAGCGTGCCCTCTGGAGAGTGAGAGAAGGGGAGGTCATGAGGCAGTGTGATTTCTACTCCTCTGAAGCAGATGCTCGTGTCAGGCTGCGGTGAAGGAGGAGTGGTGCTCATTCTGGGCCTATTCATGTGTCACCAGGCAAGCGCAGAGGTAAAGGAGGCTGTTCAGTGAAGGTCGTTTTGGACAACAGCTGAAACGAAATCGCTTTGCTGATTGAATCTACAGTATCTTGGAACGAATTGGCAACTATTCGATCGCCCTTTGGGGCTTGCCGCGTTTACGTCTATTGATTCGATCGAAAAACTTTGTTGGTAGAGCCAGATTTGGCGTTTGAATTTGAAATCGCCAAGTGACCTATCACACCTCATTATAGTTTTCGATCAATAAGGTCTGACCTTCACATCCTACAGCTGTTGAGAGCACGAGCCGAGATCTTACGTGCTTAAAGAATTAGACCTTGTGAGAGCAATTCGCATCTAGGCTAAGAAAGGTTTTTCTCGAGCGACTGCCGATCATTGATCGTATGGAACATCATATATAGTTGGAAGATTTCCTGTTGATCTGTTACACTTTACGTCAGTTTGGTGTCAAGACTTCCTGCTGTGCATGCACAAGGTGCAATGACACAGCACGTCTCTTGTTCAAGACGACCCATGTGACGCACATAGTAGCCAGTGGGCCCTGAAAATGGCTCACAACATGAGGGTGGTCATCCCTGAGAGCCCTCAGCCCATTAATTCCGATGCCGGCCCTTCTGTGCAACCCTCACCGCCCTGGCAGGCCCTTCCTGTCCAAGGTGGGTCACAATGCGGTGTCCACGAGCGTAGGAGCGGATGGAGACGCTTGGTTTTGCTTTTATCCCGCAGAAGAGGAGTGATTGGTGCATGCTGGGTTTTTGGCAGTGAATGCTCCCATCACCGAGAGTAGTGTGGCTACGGTGGCATGTCCCTCACAGACCTAAATTGGGAGAGCACTTCTACAGCCAGATGTGTGCGTTGAAGCTGAGTGTCTGACTGATTGTGTAGAGGAGGCTCTGGATTTTGCAGACAGATTTGAGGTCCTCATGCAGCTGGGTGAGCCCTTCCCTGTAATGCACATCCCGTTCATCTGCTACACTTCAATCTCATTATCTGTCCTTGCCCCAGTGTTCAAGCGTCAATTGATTACAAGTACAGTATCACTTGCATCTCGTGTGAGCAGGACTGATTCCCTTGGATGTAAATTGTGATTCTAGTAACGGGCGTCGGGAGCAAAGGAGCTCAATTCAGGCTGACTGAGAGTGACATTTTCCAGGTCGGGGCTCGTACGGCTCGGTGTACAAAGCCCTGATGAAGGCGACTGGCGAATTTGTGGCTATCAAAGTCATCCACCATGGGGAGGGTGACAAGATTGCAGATATACAGAAGGAGATTAGCATGCTCAGCGAGTGCAACCACCCCAATGTCGTGCGATACATAGTGCGCTGCAGACCCCTACTTCCTCTCCAATTCCCACGTTTCCCCTCATCCAATCATCTCGTTGCCGCTAGCAGCCAATCTGGCATTCAACACCCCTTAGATGAGGACAGCGGCTGGCAAATCTGGACATGAATGCTGGAAGTGGATGTGGACAGCATGTAAACAGTGGGGGAGACGGGTGAAGGCAGACTGGCCGATGTCGCGGCAAATGTGTTGCACGATAGTGGATGACTTTGATGCTGGAGTTGCGAGAGCGGAGTGCTGAGGTGGTGTGGGATGTCCACAACAGGGCAGCTGGAGGGACAAGGAGAAGCTGTGGATAGTGATGGAATACTGTGGGGGCGGCAGCGTGTCGGACTTGATCCAAGCCAATGGGAACGCGCCCCTGGACGAGGAGGTCATTGCCTACATCTGCAAGGAGACCCTGGCCGGCCTGGCCTACCTGCACTCCATTGGCAAGGTAGGGCAACAGTTGTGGGAACGTGCTGGGCAGAGGGCTGGAGCAAGACCCCTCGGTGAAGTGGATGGAACTGGTGGGGAAGGACAGTGCGGTAGTATGAGGCAATGAGTGGTGCAAAGTCTTGTCTGCTCTGGGCCTGTGCACTTCAGGAGGCATCTGCTAGATGCCATTCAATCTCAATGCCACAGACAGGTGATTACTTGCTGGTCGACGGGCACCCTTTCATGTCATCTGCAGCCCATGCTAGCAGTCTTTGTGACCTGTGTGGAGTCGTTCGCCAGGAAATATTGAGTAGAGGGTGGGGAGGTATGTCACAAGGAGCCCTGGACAGCCTTCTCCCAGTCCTGCACGTAGCTGCCTATCAAGATTATGCCACCCTGGGTCTGTGTCAGTGGGGCCAGAGCCTAAGCAGCACCAAGAGCAACGCCATGGGCCTCGGCAAGCGGGCTGCAACCAAGACAACAAGGGCAGGATTGGCTGTGGTCACCTCGCAAAATGCAACAATGGTTGGAGGTGCCTCAGATGGCTCGTTGCTTGCAGCTGCACCGTGACATAAAGGCCGGCAACATCCTGGTCACGGAGACGGGCATGGTCAAGGTGGCCGACTTTGGGGTGGCCGCGCAGCTCACCGACACCATGTCCAAGCGCAACACCTTCATCGGCACGCCCCACTGGATGTCCCCGGAGGTCATCCAGGAGTCGCGCTACGACGGCAAGGTGTGAGACCCCTTTCCCTTCACTTTTTCGATTCCTCCTCTTGCCCCACCCACGACATCCTGCTGAATGTCGCCTCGGGGATCTGCGACTTGAAAAATCTCATTTGCAGAGACATCCAAGAGCTTGGGATGAGGGGGTTTGCTTCTGCTCACCTTCCTCAGCACATTTCGCGGGTTTATAACTGTAATTTGAATGTTGCGCCGCCAAGATAGCTGCGAAATGCAAGTGGCATGTGTGCAGGTGGACGTGTGGGCTCTGGGGATCACTGCAATTGAGATGGCAGAATCTCAGCCGCCCAAGTGGACCATCAACCCCATGCGCGTCATCTTCATGATCACCCGGGAACCCCCACCGCAACTGACCGACCTGGACCGTTGGTCGCTGCCCTTCCACGACTTTGTGGCGCAGTCCCTGCAGAAGGTGGACCCCAGACACTCTCTATTTGCTTGATAACCTTCTCGGTCCTCTACATGCACTTTCTATTACACTTTCTATCGCAGAGGAAATTTTCAAAGGGCAGTCTTTCCAGTGCAAAATGCGAGTCGGACCAATGTCAGGACCTTCTAGTCTTGGCTTTTTATTCATTGTGGTTGCGGAGCGTCTTCTTTCATTTTATGGCCAGAGGAAATGTCACAAAGTAAAGCGCATTGCCTTACGGGCTACAGTCTGGCAGTCAGCTATTCTTGGAGCCAGAGCCACAACAATCGTACCTGTTTGCAGCTGCACAACTGCCAAAAGGGCCTCTCAGCCACTGCACCCAACTCACACCTCGCCTGGGCAGCAAGTTGGCTGGGGCCTGAAGAAGATGGGCTTGCTCCGAGCGAATTTCAAAGCTGGTCTTTTGCGCAGGACCCCAAGGCTCGGCCATCAGCAAAGTATCTGCTGCAGCACAAATTTGTGGTGAACGCCAGGCAGTCAGCTGCCGCCTCCTTGGTGCCCCTCATCAAGCAGTCCAGGGACCTGCTCGCGCAGATGGGGGAGGACTCCCCCGTCATACTCCCAGGAGCCAGGTGAAGCGAATTTCTGACTCGACACACTACCCTGCAAATCGTGAGTCCTTTCCTCATTCCTGACTTCATCCCATTCCTCACAAGCCGCGAATGCTTCTCAGCACCTGCTGCCGTGGATTCTGGTCATCGATCCTGATTGATGACCGCCCAGCAATCATAGCACCCTCAGCCCTGAGTGCTCCTGCAGACTGGAACCAACGGCTTCCTTTCCACAGCGATGTGAGATGCGCTGCCAGATCTGCACATGCAATCAGGGGGTTGTTGGAGAGAAGGATTGGTGAGGATGCAGCGCGGAAAGGAATGGCTGCTGACAAGCCTTGTGACTGCAGGGACAACGGGCCGGAGGCGACTGGCAAGTTCTCGTGGCGGGTGCCCCCCAGTGGCACCATGCCTGCGCACTCCGCGGAGCAGGCAGCCAGCCCCTCCCCCGCTCGGGGGCCATGGGCCAAGACAGGGATGGCCAGAGCGAGGCTAGCGGGGCTCTCCTTCGGGGCGCGCTCCCCCTTGCAGGTAGGTGATGTAATTTCCTCATCTTCTATTGTGTGCCTCTCGGGTTTGGTTTCATCATTGGGGATGAGCCCATCCTGGCCTGCCATCAGTTATTGTCAAACAGGAGTGGTCATGTCCACAGTCAGAAGCAGAGAGAGAATAGTTTAATACTTTTCCAGTCACCTCGGGATCATAACACAGAAGATCACATGACATGGGGATGCCATGTGTGTAGTGGGAGTCCATACACAAAGTGCATTTCTCATGTTCACATTCCAGTCAGTTGCATGCGCGCTGAACATAAACGATTGACAGCATTGTCAATTGGCATCTCCAAGAAACAGAAAGATTTTGGACACTGGCAAGAGTGGCTTACATGCCATAATCTCTGCAGCAGTCAAATGCTCGTTCTCCTCTGCCACGGCCTATAAGTCTACCATCGCCAACAAGGCGTTTCAAAATTTACTGTGCAGATTGATGAAATTTGCCTGTTGCAACCTCATTGGACAGGAATCGTACAGCCCGCATGTACCTGCCGTTTCACTGTGCAGGGCAACAGCCAGCAAGCCAGCCTTGGCAGTGAGCGGCCGGAGGGCAACTCTGAAACGGTCATCCCCCACCAGGGGCATTCGGGCACGGTAGTGGTAAACGACTACCAGCAGGACGCCTCAGGCACGTTGGTGGTGAAGGGCGGCATCTCTGGCACCGTGCTCTACGACCGAGATGCTGGGGGGACCATGGTCTTCAACCAAGGAGGCACGGTGCAGGCGGGTGGGGAGGACTTTGCAGCTGCCCTGCGCAGCAATGCCCCTGCTGAGACCTCAGGGTGAGCTATCTCCCAGATTGCCGCTCAGCCGCACACCACCTCACTGCTCTGGATTATCAGGAAATTTAGATGCGGGATGTTCTGGGCACCATTCATCTTGTAGGATTTGTTTTTGAGTTTGAGGGGGTGTGAAAGCAACTTCCATCAGAATTGACTTTGTCATAGCGGGTCAACAACAGCCACACCTCCTGTCAATTACATTGAAGGCAGCTCTCAGGCCCAGCATCTGTTACAGTGCAGAACCCTCTGAAGAGGCAGGGCTTCGGCTTCAGTCCTATGGTGTTGACTCAAGTGCGGGCTGCCAGGTACTTGGCAGCGGTCAAGTCAGCGGCTGTGGAGAACAGGAGGGGCAGATTGCCAGACCTGCATGCCAAAACGCATGCTCATGTGCCGAAAAGCAGGAGGTAAACTTTGCTGCTGTATACCTACTCAAAGCCTGGAAGTGATGCCATGTAATGAGTGACAGGGCAACTTCGTCAAATTATTGCGGCTCCATACAGTTTTGGGATCTCCATTACACATAATCCACTGGGGAATGAAGATCCGTCCTGATTGCTGAATGCCTACACCCACCTGTTCTTGAATTTGGAAAGCGCTGTGGAAGCGGTGATGGAATGTACTTCGTGCGCGACAGGGACAAAGTGGTGGAGCGCCTGCAAGCGGTGTATGAGGACGGCGACATCGTGCCCATCCCCTTCCTCAGGGCCGCGGACGCCGTGCCCAACGCCCTGCTGGACGATGTGCGCACCCCCTACCTCCCGCCTGGTCTTCATCCGCCGGCTGTGGTAAGATCCTTGCCTCCCACAGCTTCCGACTACCCAGACATGTCATGCTGCATCTTGTGCCTCTCCTTGATTCTCTTGGGTTGCCAAAGTATAGTTGTGATGCATGCAATTTGTTCTTCAATTGCCACAGCACAAGATAAGTGTCCGAGCACCAGTGAGCTGTGCTCTGCAACTGCCGAGCCTGTTCATTGGGGAGGCGTCTACTAGGATTAGTCGTATTCAGGGGGCATAATCAGGTAAGAAGCACTGAATGAGCGTGAGGATCATGATGGGCTCGTTTCTGTGACAGGGTCAGGGGATGCAGAACCCGCTGCAGAACAACGAGTGGCAGGGTGCTGTAGCAGACCTAGTGGCGGAGGGGGCTGCTCCCTTGCGGAACGGCAACCCCATCACCGACAGCAATTCCCAGGTGCATGTTCACCTGACAGCGGCCAGCCCAAATCGGCCCATCTTCTTCTGAGCCTCAGTGCCGGCATTGGGCAACATTGTCCCAAAATTGCACTGGGTGCTGCTTCTCCTTGCGAAGAATGTGTGCAGGAACTTGTGTCAGATCATTGTAATCGACAGATTTTCAGTAGCCCCAGAGCTTGCAACAATATCCTGTGCCAATCATGTGCCAAGGGGCGAGCTTGAAGGGGCATACACCAGTTCGACTGGGTCGAAACGGTCCAGCAGCGTACAATGGAAAATGTTTACCCTGGCTGCAGGTTGCCCAGGCAGTGATCAAGCAGGTGGCTGGAAGGCCATGCCTACTTAACCTGTCTCGGGCGCTGGCTTATCACAAGCGCACGCTTTCTGAAGAGCCACTCACATTGCGAGAGGCAGAACAGCAGCAACAGCTTGTGAACAATTTGTCTGATACCTTGCGGACTATCCTCTGTCTGTAGATTCTTCTTGCTAGACTGAGTTAGTTCTGGTGACCATCTAGAAGGAGAGTGCGCCTGCGAGAGTTTTCGAGATTAAAGTGCTGAATGTTTCTAGCTCCACCTCAAGGCATGAGAAGCTCTGTCAAAGCTAAAATTGCCACTGCGCCAACCACTCGCATTGCCAATTATGCTGACAAGTCTCCTGAGTGGCTGGGAAGGCTGCATACGCTAGGGCCCGCCAAAACATGCGGGGCAGCAGCCCTGGCAGGTGTGCAATGTGATGAACTGTAACCCTCAAAGCACGGGTCTCCCATGGCAGAATCAGCTCCTGAGCTTTTGAGGCATGTGCTCTAGGAGAGATAAAACCCCCCCTCTGAGGCTCGCGTTACTCACTGCCAGTCACACAACCCATGACTCCCTTTATGGCATGTAGAGAGGAGAGAAGCCATGGAGGTGCAACACATCAGAGATCAAGCCAGAAATCTGGGCAATCGGTCTTTCAAGGCCAAGAAGTACGGAGGTGAGCGTCCTGATCTCAGCTCAATGTTGAAGGTGGACCCCGCTGTTTGGGCGAAAAGGAGGTTTGTGTCTCTGCAGAAGCCATCAAGTACTACACGGATGCGATCGAGCTCAGCAATGGCGATGCAACCCTCTACAGAAATCGTTCTGCCGCTCACAGCGCCCTCCTCCATCAGAAGGAGGCGTTAGCGGACGCACACACAGTCGTAAGCTTGAAGCCGACCTGGGCAAAGGGGCTTTTCAGGTACACTCTATATGGTTCTGTCTAAATACACAGACAGGAAGTCTGAAATACGGAGCGGTATACAGTAGGGGTGAATGGTTCTGCACAGGAACGAGCCAGATTTGATTGCAGGCTGGGAAGTGCCTACGCAGACTCGCTAGAGTGGAGGAGTGCGCTTGCATGCTTCAGGCAAGGCTTGGCACTGGAGCCAAATAACCAGGAACTGGTCGGAACCTTCACCCACTACCCGCAAGTCTTCTGCATGCATGATAGAGAGCAGATCAATGGCCAGGCTCTGCATCTGCGCCTTGTTCAAGCCTGACGATCATCCTTCAGCTGTGCTGCTCAGGCCAAGAAGCTTGCCGAAGCTGAGATGGAGGCAAAGTACGAGGAGAAGTGTGTGAAGGCCCAGGTGGCAATGGAGCATCGCGCCATTATATCACGGCTGCGGAAGGTATGGAGCTTCTCCTTCAACACTTACTGAAGCAGGATGGGGTTCTTGAAGAGGGCATACCGATCATGTTGATTGTTGGCTTATCTGCCAGAATACTTGGAAACCTCTGTCAGCAAAGAAGCAAGCTTGATCTGCTCTATCCACAGGAGCAGTGTTCCAGATACCCAAGATTCATTGATGAGCGTGAACTGACCAGTGATGTGAGTATCGCAGGAAAGAAAGGCAGAGCAATTGCGCAACATTGAGAAGCAGTTCAGAGAGAGCATGGCGGCTCCAGAATGGGAGATAGAAGACTACAGGTGGTGAGCAATGATCTCTCATTTTCTGCATTGTGCAACCCTTCTCACATGACTCCCTTGCAGCTAAGAAGCAATTGGTACAGGCACTGAAGCCTCGGGGCGTATGTTTCTGATGATGGATGCAACTTTGATCAGATACTATCTTCCCTTCCATTCAGGACAGATATGCATTGTTTCAAGTACCGGATCATTCTTCTCTGTGGCATGCACACAATCAATGCTGGAAGAGTTCGATTACAAGGCATCAAATGTCCTGAGTGCTTGGGCACGGACCAAGCTGGACATGTCAAATTTGAGGTCGAGACAGCATGCGATTCACTGAACGCAAAACTCTCTGCATTGGAGAGGCTGGGCATGAACATTTGCGTCTAGAGATGCTTAGAGAAACGGTGTAAGTGTAGCCACGGGAAATCTTTGCCACCAGCTTGTGAAACCAGTGTGGCCTGAGCATGGCTGTGGTGCAGGAGGCCAACATGGTTTGCTAGCAGTCTGCTGGCAACTGATAGTCAGATGCCAGACAGGTCTGTACGTGAAACGCGGGTGCAGTCCATCACAGAAAATCTCTCAGAGCTCACGAGTCCGAAGTTGGCCCAAGCATTAATACATGACCAGCCTCGGTTGACATCCTGGGGTGATGCAATGCTGTTTGCCATCAAAGCTGATCCAGGTGACTCTCAGGCTGCATATGAATTACGCGCACAAATAACCTTACAGCGCAACCCAGCTGTTGAAGAGGAAATATTCATCTGGCATGCAGGGCACTGGTTCTTGGTGCAGCTCAATCCATGCGCAAACCAAGAGCATTGTCTGCAGGAGCCCATGTGCTCATTGTTGGCCAAGGAACGTCAATCTACGGAATGATGGCAGCTGAGGCAGGGGCAAGCTTGGTGACGTGCATCGAGAGCAGCTGTATGCTGTACAGAATGGCCAGGGAGACGCTGGCTGCCAATATACACAGGCCTTGGTCCGGAGCTATTCGCTTGATCTGCAAACCCTTGCTGGACTGCACCGTCGAAGGTAAATCTCCAAAAAGCCTGGCAAAGCTGATTTGAATGAAATGTGGAACACTTGCTGACGCAGACCTCCTGCTTGCTGTCTTGAAACCATATAGAGCCGCCTCGGTGTCGAAGATGCTGACGATTGGCTGTGCAGGAGCTGAAGCCCCGGCCTGCAATGGAGGCAAAAGGGTAGGTGATCTGGAAGTTGATAATTATTTTGGAAAGGTCAGAACTTTAGATCCCCCAAAAGTGGCACAATGAATTGTAGAATTGAATGTCCAAAGCAATGTCATTAGGGTCCCTACTTGCAACTCCTGCTGTACTGAAGTTTTTAGTTTAAGCACCTGTAGGCTGTTTTTGAAGCACAGGTTTCGGAGACAGGTTTCGGAGAACGGCATTGCTCAAGACAAGTCTGCAACCACATTGGCATGCAGCCAGCTTGAACAGCGAGCTTCCATCATGATTTTGGATATATTTGATCACAGGTAACCATCCTGTGATGTTGTATGCAGCGGGCGTCTTGAAAGAGAAACTGATGGTGATTGTGGGTCATATCGTTGCACTGATGAAAATGCTCAGGAAGATGAGCAAATGAAGTGTGACGGACTGCACACTACATCGGGAGTTTGCAGTTGGGAAAGCAATGGATGTTATACTTTTGTATATGAAAGAAGGAACATGTCACTAACGTATGGATTGGGTTGGTGAAGCTGCCTGGCCCCAAGGTTGCTGGAGAGATTCTCATATGCACAGACACATCTACTGCTCCCTGAAGCGCAGGTCATTCCTGCAGCAGTGAAGGTCAGCTCCTTTTTTGGTTCTGCCACTTCGGTGTGTTTGTTGAATGTCACTGTCACTGATTAATGCCTGTCTCTTCATGGGTACCAAACAGATTCAGGCTAATTGAAATGAAGTGTTGATGGGTTTGATGATATTACTAGAAGCTTATTGCCATGTATGAATTTAAGAGTAGATCAATGATTGAATGTCAATGAAGGAAATGCTTATCCCCTTTATTTGCTTTGACAGTCTGCCCTCCTCATTGCAGATTCATGTTGCTTTATTGGAGACCAAAATTGGCAAAGCTTCTGGATTTGAATTGACAGCCTTGAATCGATACTTCTGGTACCCTGGCTGGGTGAAGGCAGATGGCTCAAAGTACGTCTCAAAATTTTCCTGACTTGATTTGATCAACAAGCACCGCATTGCAAGTGCTATTCCTGGATCGTCAGTAACTTTGTCTAAGTTCTGTGACTTTACCCGTAGGTCTTATCACCGGCTGCTTTCCGAGCCCAAAGAGGTTTTGCTGATTGATTTTCAAAAAATCATCAGAGGTTCTGTCAAATTAGATCACTTGTTGGAGCCGCTCCAAATTATCAGCGTACCTGTCACTGAAAGTGGGTCTTGCAATGCGCTCATCTGCTGGTTTGAGGTGAGGATTCCACATAATGCTTCCACGAGCGTATGCTGACTCCTTATGGCACGATAATGCTTTTATTGCAGTATTGCATTGCACATGGGCCTTTAGCTCAATCGGACTCTTCTCTTCCACCCCCTTGTTTGAGTGCGTCTCAGGAGGCAAGTGCTGCAATGTTTCACCAAAGCTTACATACTGCAGGCAAATCTACAAGGCAACAGCTGGTTCTCAAGCTGGCGGACAGATGACAATGATGGTTACCAAAGCTACCAGCAAGCCATGACATTCTGGGATCCCATCACGGTTGACGAGGTCGGCCAAAAGTTATCTCCGGAGAGCATTCACAGTGATATTGGACATCCTGACGGCGCCGCATGTACCTACTAAGTAAAATCAATCCAATTCCAGCGACAAGACTGCATCATCTATTTTACCTGGAAATGCCTTACAGGGTCAGTCACTTCTGCTGGAGATGTACTACAACAAAGGCGAATTGCGATTCCATTGCTCAGAGGCAGGAAGGGGCAGGCCACACCATGCCAGCATTCCTCGGTGGCACTTCGATATGGTGCTGGACAATGTCCGAAATTCTGCATATGAGGAGGCCTTGAGGAGAGCCATCGAATGGCAGCAAGCGGCAGGAAAGGAGGACATTAAAGTCCTGGACATTGGCGCAGGCTCCGGTTTACTTTCCTTGATGGCTGCAAGGTGAGCCATGCAAATCACTGCGTTATCTGATCACCATAGAGCTGTGCATGAATCCCAGTGATGATTTGCTTCTGAAATGCCAGGCACAATCAACAAAGGATGCCAATGAATGTAAATGATACATGCAGCACTCCATCATTATGATGAGGACGGAGGGACGGTGGCAGCATTGACAAGCAGAAAATGTTGAAAGTGCTGATGTTGGCTTGCAGAGCAGGAGCCTCCAAGGTCATTGGAGTTGAGTGTTCGGAACATATGAGCGACATAGCAGCAGAAACTATCATCACTAACGGATATGGAACAAAGTGTATGGTCCTCAACAAGGATGTCAGAAGGGTGACTGAGGAAGACACACAGCCCTTTTTTGAAGGTGGTCGAGCAGACATTTGCGTATTTGAGGTCAGTGACCATCATTGATAGATATGTCGGAGTGACTTTGTCGTAGAAGCTGCGTCTATAAGTCTGGCTGCAGCAGCCGTGCACATAAGCTCTTACAAAGAAAGTCACATGATGCATGCAGGTATTCGATGTTGGGCTCATTGGAGAGGGAATACTTCATTTGCTTCGTGCTGCAAATCAGAACTCGCTACACTCTAGCTCGGTGATGGTGAGAGATCGACAACTGATGCATGCTTTGCACATCATCCTTCTGTATTACGGGACCCATCCCACGACGGGTAGTGGTGTCTATTTACTTGTACTTTGCAAAGCCACGATACATTTCTTCCTGTACCGCAGATCCCAATGGCGGCAGATTTGTGGTGCGTTCCGATCCAGATCAACAATCAAAAGGTGAAAGGTTTTGACACCACTTCATACAATGTCTGGGGCTGGCAGAGCGACTACACTGATGTGGACTTATCGGCTTGTCGGTGAGAGTGCCACTGCCGCCCATGCCCAAATATCAAATTGTAGCTGCCGGCGACCACACGGCTCAATTTGCGAGCACCCTATGACCAAAGCCCCCAAGAAAAGCTCGCAGAGCAGCCCATCAGCAGGAAGCCAAAGTCTTTGCGTCTAACTTCAAACAATTCAGAGGGCAAAGGCACAATCTACGGTGGTCATTTCTGGGAGCCGATGTGAAATGTCCTGTATCCTGCAGAGAGATGTGGACACCGCTGTCTGTGCCTTGCAAGTTTTTGGCTCTTGACTTCTACGAAAGTTCTGCCAACATGGATGCGTTTTTTTGCCCTGTAAACTTTGAAGTCAATAGGAGTGGCATCTGCAACGGGGTGGCGTTCTGGTTCGATCTTCACCTGGACGAAGAAGTCTCGCTGACATCAAGCCCAGTCTCGAGGCAGGTGAGCTTGCAGGATTCAAGCACTTGGATGCTTGTGTAGCTCCTCCCCTCCAAAGATGAAGTCATCGTGCTTTGCCGCAAACATATGCCTTCTTAAGTGTTTTACCAGACACTCATAGTCCCTTTACCCAACACGAACTGAATCTGGAATGGCGGGGGTTAGCCTGCATGTTGCATTCTGATCACGCAAAGTGCAGTTTTGTAGCAGGAAGGCCTGTTGGGGAGTTCCACAGATAGCATGATGATTATGGAACAACAGCAACAATGACAATGACACCTATATAAGGGCCACTTGACAATCGATCTGTTCATTGATTGTATGGGGAGCTTTTTTGTTCTGACATTGTCCGTTCTTAAATGACGTGTCCATGATAAATGTCCATCAAGCATATCTGACAGCTTTCCCTTCTCAGCAGGGAGGTACATGGCGCCAGGCAGTGCAATGGATGCCAGCGAAGCCTTTTGCTTCCGGAGAGGAAGTGGAGATCACTGCTAGGCATGATACGTACGGTATTAGCTTCACATATCAGAATGAGGAACAGCTCGTTGGAATGGTGAGTTCCCTGTGTGGACAAACCTCGCAAATTTCAGAGTACTCATGTGATACTTGCCCCCCAAACTTAAGCCTACCCCTCTATTGAATGCAAGAAGCTCTTTTGGATGAGATTGCGGCTCTTGGAGAATAGGGCATGCATACAAAGGCCACGAAGCCTCCTCTCGCAAGCAGGAAAATGTTCTGATAATAGAGCGCGTCAACTAGGCAAAAAATAATTGACAACGAGTGACTTGCAAATTGCAGGACGCTCTCTGGCACAGCCTGCACGAGCACTGCAAGCTCCAGCGCAATGAGATCATCAAGTCATGTATCAGCAATCCTGTAGAGCTAAGAAGAGAAGCTATCGCTGCTAGAGAAGCAACATTGCGGCAGCCCAGCGTTCACAACAGCGAGCATCTTTTTAAGCTCATGGGATAAGGATGCTGCCTGATATCCCGTGCATCCCAACCAAACGATTGCCCAGGAATAGATAAGAGTGATATGCGAAGGACGAAAGCGCGTAGGAATGATCTTACGAGGGTTATCGTTTTTTGCAAGGCATGAGTATCTGCTCGCATGTGTATTGCATCTTGCCCTACCTCATTCAAGAGGCCTTGTGACTGTCATCTGATCCAGCATAATTGACTTATCAAGCCGGCATGCTGCAAATCGCACTCGACTCGCATGGAAGGACAGCCTTGATTCCGAAGGAGGTCCTAGAAGCTCAAGACACAGACAGCATATGGTTTCAGACAATCGACCACAGCAACCATCGTTCACAGACATCGCCTTCTGTGGAACGCCCCCGCGCGAGACTGATGCACTTAAGATTACTACATTACTGCAGCATCTGCTGCGTCAAACCGCCAAGATGACTTCGTCTGTAGTGAGACGATGGAGTTGTCTAACTGTTGCAGAATGGCTCCAGAGAAAATCAAACAAGTCAGACCATCCAAGAATCAGCACACAGCGGTACAGTGAACAGCAACCCATTCCTTCCAAACGTCACGCTGCTTAGACGACCCCTTTCCTGCAAGCACAAACTTTCAATAAGGGCTTGCGTCCGCGTTCAAGAACTTTCGAGCTGCCTTTTCCAAGTCGCCTTTAATTATGAGCGAATCGCTCAGAGCGGATCCCTCGGTGCTAAGGCACGTCTATTAAGCGACTGCAGCCGGAGGCAGTGCTGTGTAATCGAAGACACACGTTAGTTCCGTGTGCTGAAGAAGGGGAGGGGGGCGCCGAGAATCTTTTTGAGCCTACCCCTCTACCTTCGGGTTCTGCCGGAACATTTTTAATTTATGTCATGCTGTCCAGCGCAGATTGCACCAAATTATTGACACTGTTGGCCACCTTGCCAATCTATCTCAGCAAGTCGAGGTACCGTCGTTAAGAAAATTATTGATGCTTCGCTCATGCAACACGATTTGGGATCTTGTGCCTCGCGCTCGCCGTTCGGAATTGTGAATATTTCTCTGCTTCAATGCCTGATAATTCAACAGCAAACTTGCATTTGAAGACGTAAGATGTGGTGGTGTCGCGCTGCAAGAAGCCACTGCAAGTGTAAACAGTAGATTGGCAATTGTTCTTCGTCGCAGGAAGAATCTTAAACCAGACAAGCTATCTCTCATGCATAAGAAGAGGGTTGAAATGCAGGATTACAAATCTTCCCGGAAGGCAATTCCATTGAAGCTATTGTTGAGAGCAAATGTATGCACCTTCAAGCCTAGAGTCCGGTGAGGAGACAATAAGGGCCGCTGCACTCTTTCGACCCCTGGTGTAGTGGGGTAGGTCTAAGTTACCAGGCGTTAGGCCCGGGTGGAGGGACTTTAGAATTCGGGTGTCGGATTTTGGGGGGCCTTGTCTGATTACTTTGCGCAAGAGTAGTGGGGTAGGTCTAAGTTAGGAGGCGTCTTTTGTTCATCAAGTCTGGCCTATCCTTCGTTCGCCTAGCCAACTGTAAAAGGTATAGCGAGGTAATTATGGCCAGATCGGGTCGCATATGGTAAAACATATGCGTTTATGGATGCATGGACATATATGTGATAAGGAGCGACAGGGGAATTTGCAGGGGCAGACTGGGTGGCAAATGCCGGCGTTTCCAGGGGTCCGGGGTGGGAGGGGCCGTGGATTAAGCTTGTATACCTGCTCAGTCGCCTTCAGGTCAAAATGTACGCCCGGCAGTGCTTACCTTCAGGCGCCTTCTTGTCTTCAACTATTTCAACTCTGTTCACCCGGTGGTCCCGCAGACAACCCCTACCTTTGCCATTCCTCCGTCGTAAGGTCAATCCTAACTGCTTCTGCGGCGGCGAGGGTGATGCGCAGACAGCAATTAGACTATGCCTGAATACAGCAAAGCCTCATATTGAAGTCAGCGCATGCGCGAATTTTATGCTATGTTAGTTCAACCCGTAAATAAAAGCAACCTTCCGTCCTTTTACGAAGAAATAGTTGACAAGCAAGTTTTCTGTCTCATTTCCCTGCAGTTTGCACTCTACTTAATTACTTGCTCTGCCAAGTCAAGGGTTTGCGCCTCTTACAGGGATAAGGCGGACGCCAGAAATCGGACGTTTGCTAGAAATGACTTGTAAATCATGTTGATGGGCAGCACCTAGCAGTACCAATCATGTTGATGGGCAGCACCTAGCAGTACCAAGCCTGACCGTGAACAGGAACCCGGAGAGCCCCTCAGAGAAACTCAGTCGGATGCAAATGGCCCTGCGACTGGGGAGCAGCAAGCAACAGCAGCAGCACCTCAGTGAGACTTAGGAATGATGCGTGCTTTCCTTGTGGCAGGTCTGAATAGGATGACACCGGCGTGATGGGTAGAGAAAATTGGTTGGTGTGGCATTGTCGTTTCGAACACTGAATTTAAGTTCCCTCGAAGAGATTTGTTATCATTCTGAAAGCGCTGGCTTATACCGCTCCTTTACACGCAAAACGCAGCCCATTCGAGATCAGGGCAGCTGGGTCCAGAGCATTTTGCCCCTCACACGAGGGAATCTGACGCGAGGCTAAAGCTAATCTGGGAGGAGTCTAGAGCTTACTGACGTAGTGGCATATCAATCGCATCAGTAACTTTTGAATGGTGACCGATAACGTGTGGTCCTGAACTTTTGCAAAGGACTGTACTTGAGAGCTCAGCCCGCTGTGACAGCATCACAATGATCTCTTCAGCATTCAAAGCCGATCCTCTCTATGTAAATCTTCCAAAAAGCCAAAAATGGAGGCGGGGAACATTGTTTTTCCAGGGGAACGTAGAAAATGTCACCCGCCCCGAAAATCGGACATCGTCGGACAACTGACATTGTTTCGGACTGTAGTATCACGGAGCTCCCTTTATGTGGAACTTGTGTCTATTCACGTATAGGTTGGACCCTAAGGGGTTGGGGCTGTTGAGTTTGTATTCAGACGAGGGTCGAAAATCCGAAAATTGCAGGATATTATTGAGGTCGAAGGCCGAGATTGTCGTGCAATCTGAGATCCGTGGCATTACAACCGAAATGCCAACCAGAGGGGGCCCTACCGGCTTGTCCAAGGGTCATCGTCCCGTATTTCTAGGCTACATTTGCCTCGCAAACTTGATTCGCAACAGCCAAATGTTCAACACAATGGTCATAAAGGTCATTCAAACCCTGTTCAGTCAAACAGCAGAAGAAGACAACGATCTATGCCGTCGTTTCATGAGAGGGATAGGTTGAAGAATCGTAGGGCAGGTTCCCAGGTGGAGGGGACCCAAAACAAAGGACTCAATCTTCGTGCTGTTGAAGTTGAGCAGCACCTTACGCATCAACGCCTTTCCCTCTATTCTCCTGCAAATCTGAGCAGGCATGCCCATTGCTCCCGCGATCTTCCACGATCTACTACTACACTCTTAAAAAAGACTCACTCTTGCCCTTGTCTGTTTGCTGGGGCTAAGCCCAAATGCCTTCAAGCGATCACACTGTTGTGTGTGAGGAGACGATTTTTTACCTCGGGTCCTCAGGATCTCCAGTCTCCAATATCCTGCATTAGCGCCTTGGCACTGCTTCTCACACATAGCGATCATAACGAAGGCATCTCTGAAAACCACTATCAGCTCTGCGCATTCCACCCTCCCTGTATGGTCTTGTAGTCTTTTAAAGGCAGTTAAATATCTCAAAAATAGGGGCTTGCAATTAGTGGGCGTAGCTCGTCAGAGCTCCAGCATATTATCTGTGCTGAGTCAGACATATTAGGCTGTTTCGGGTTGTTCGCATAGAGCGCACCGCAACACTCCCCATCTCCTCCCACAGGGAGCGCGCCGATACTGCGACCTACCTCTCTTTCCAGGACATTCAGCCTCCTCAGTTGGCTCTGTCGCAGCTGTTGGATGTGCGCACCTTCCATTGGGTCTTCTACACAGCAGAGGCAGGATTGCTTCCTAACCATCTGTAGGGTTGCACCAATCAATTTGGCGTCTCTGGGAATTTCTGACACATCTGTTGCTCAACAGGTCTCACAGGCCATTTTGGGTGTTCAGAAACGGCGTGTAGCACCGTCCAATAGCATACATGATTCTGTTCCATGTTAGAAGCTCCAATTCCCTGGCAATTTGGGGGCTGGAAGGTCGCATCCTTCTGACTCCAGCTTTGCTCGCCAAATTTGGCCTGAACATCTGTTGATCTTTATTATCCTTACTCTGGTCCTCATTGCCCTATGTGTCTTGAACGCCTGTGCTTTGGACGCATGGATATCACACTCCATAAGTTTTCGCCGACTATCAACCTCAATCACTCTGTCATGTCCAGGTCTTGAAATGGCGTCGTGCACTCACATGTGTGCCCCATGATTGGTACAGGGCCTTCTGGCGCCCGACCTCTTTGACATCCATGCATTGGACGACCATCGGCTCCTCCAGCTCTTTCTCCCCGTATCCCAATGGCGCATGCTTGACAAGCTCACTGCATTTTCTGGGCGTGTTCGTTGGCCCTTCAACGTACAAGATACGCATCCCTTAATTATCTAGCCACAATGATGGGGCCTGTCAACTCAGCCGTGACAGGGCACAGGCCTGCCTGTTCCCTATCCCCGAGACGGTTGACACAAAGCGATGCTCTTTCTCCTATCTGCACAAAAGGTACGATGAGGCTGTGATTCTCGGTCTCACGGCATGACCTCCGCCTAGGAGTAAGGGAAGGTTTCTGCTCACCGGCAATTTTCAAAAATGGCGAGTATCACAACGTGTTAGTCGTTTGTATGACGAAGATAACACGCATGATCCTCGCCTCTTTGGACAGATTCAGAGGAGCGCTTTGTGGCTCAACCAGACGGGAGGCAGGATGCACACACATCAGCTATGCCGTTGGTACTGTCCACCTTCAATTCGGGCACCTATGGAAAGCTTAAGCCGCGACATGCCTGGGCCTTCAAACGCACTGATGAAGGCCTTGCTGTCATACCCTCAACTAGCAGCAACTGATCACCGCATGGCCATCGATGATATCGGCAGTTTCGCACTAGACAGACCTAGGGTTACTACACCTTTCTTTCACGCCACCTCATGACATCATGCGTCACCTGCCCACAGGCCTTTACTGATGGCTGCGGTGGCTTCTAGGCCTCAGGCCCATCAACACAGCCGGTCACGATTTCATTCACTCACAACTGCTGGTGTACATTGAGGGCGGGCTTTGATTATTTCATCTTGATGTCAGAAATCCGGAGCTCCGCGCACCGGCTGCAAATCGGCTGCTACATAGAAATTCTCAGCAATTCGAGATCTTCAGCGCGCTTTCCTTTCCTCCTCTTCCCACAATCTGCGATGAAAGCCCACAAGCCCCTTTTTTGCCCACAGCAAATGAAATCCTGCATCGGAAGGGCTTGCCTTCTTGCTATGTCGTTGTAGAGCCGGGAGGCAGAGGCGAATTTGTCTGAGGGGCTTTCCATAGTGGGGTAGGTCTAAGCTGCGACGCGTTAGTCCCGGGTGGTGGGACTAAACAATTCGGGTGTCGGCTGAAAGCGGGGCGTGCCTGTTTTCATTGCGCAAGAGCAAGGAGAAGGCCTGATTCGAGCGTGAGTGAAGAGTAGGCATCGCGTAAAGTATCTGGTGCGAAGGACTTCGTGGGAAAAGGCATTTGGTATAGTTCGCCTCCGAAAGTAATCTACCATAATGCTGCACTGTAACGCTTCACCACCCATGTTGCCTTATCAGCAACTTTGTGGTCTCACATCACACCACCAACTTCCCAAAAACAACATCAAACGGGAAGCAATAATTTGTGCTATAGAAGAACAAGTGATTAAGGGAGTACTGTTAGAGTGCACTGTTGGGAGCGCCTGATCTGAGCGGTCGTGGCATCTCAGTTGCCTCCGTACTTCTTAAACAACAGCTCATAAGGTGCGGTCCTGGACCCCTGACCTTGCGGGGGGCTGTGTCCAGCAGTGGTAGGAGGGTCGGCATTCACGGCGGCTCTGTAAAAGCCAAAGTAATTCTGCTGGGCTTAAAATTCTGGTGAGCCGGTGTGCAGGCATGCAATAAATAATCCTGCATGAGAAAAGGTGGGTCTCATCAAAATTCAGTTCAGGTATTCAAATCTCTACAAGTGGGTGTGTGACCTCATATTCACCGGCGCGCTTACTGCCAGGACAAGCATGCATGCAGAACAGCTCAAATTGGCAATTTGATTCATTTGGCAGTCGCTCAGCATGTCTTCTGATCATTTTAATTATTGTATCATTCCAGTTGGTGTTCTTGAGCTCCTTTGAGATCAGATCTGACCATTTTCTCTTTGATTCTGCTATGTTCAGTGTTCAGCGCACTACAATTTACGCTCCCAAACCCCTTGATGCACTATGACCTTTGAGTTGAGTTGAGAATTGCCCTCCATTCATCTCATGCATTATGCTGAGCCTTTTCTGCAATTCACCAACATAATGCTGGCAGTGCACAAGATAAAGCTCTTTGAAAACTAATTCATCGGCCCCGTCGAACGGTCCTGATGCTGCTGCGTATGCCTCGAAACCTTGCATCTGCCCATGCCCACACATTCTCAATCCAACTCAGGTCTGGATAGCTGGGTGACCAATCCTACATCCACCTGCCCTTTATCCTCTCCTCAAAAATAGCCTTTCTCATCTCTGCAATGTGAGCTGGTACATTGTCCACCTGGAGTACTGTATCCAGTTTTTGGCGCAAGATTGATTCCCGAAGAAAACCCTGTCCCCCCTCTCAATCGCCCTGGGCACTTCTGTGCTGTATGGTTTGCCCCCGACCCACCTATAGATGGGTAGGCTAAAGCTTGTGCGGCCTAGATCGCCGTTGGGGATTGTCCTCTCTTGGAGTCAAAATTTTGTTATTCTGAGAGCTCCCTCCTCTGACAAAAGCTTGCTCTATTGCCAGCAGCGTGACTCCATAGTACACATGTACCTTGCGACTTAATTCTGGCATAGCAACCGTCGGCCGCTATTCCCCACAAACACGATATACATGTGTACCAAAATTTGCAGCCAGCCTTGTCCAAAGCAGAGATTTTTGTTGTCAGTAATTACGCCACCCCTGACTGCCTACTACCATGTGAGGTGGCAAGAACCGATCTAGCAAGCCTGTTCTTTCCAGAGTGATTGAAGCTCTTCTTTGCCCTGCCATACTTACCTTGCACACTGAACAAGCACGCACAGATGGGAACCCCTCACCGGTCATCTGCTCAGCTTTTCACTCAGAGCTGCTCACAGGCATCTCTAACCCCAGCTTTACAGCCATGACCAGGACTTCCAAAAGCGTCCCAAGAAAAGGGTAGGGGTGAAAGCCCGACTTAGCTGGGACCATCTAAGGAGAATTGTCGACCCGATTGTCTAGCACGTAGGGTTGGGGGCTAGAAGCAGCTGTGAGCATGCACGGATATGCCAGGTTCTGTCCGGTAAATATGCCCCATTCGCATACTGGGCTGTACTTACATTACCAGGTAAACAAAGCTTGAAGCATCTTGCCTATCCCAGAACTCAATGCCTTCGGGCAGACGTGGCTGGATCGAACCTCTTTTTGTTTCTTTGCTTGCTCTATTCCTTCAAACACGTATTACCTTGCTATGTGGTGGGCTGGGATTGTGGGCACGCAGTGCATGCACCCTGATCCAATGTGCACGACAGGAGTGAGCAGAAGACTCTCATCTGCCATATCTCATCTATCTATCTATCGAGCTCTTTGCCCTCAAGGGCCCCCTCAGCCCAATCCCCATGCAAAGAAACCCCTCCAGCCCAATGGTATCCAGCCTCTGTCCGAGCAGCGGCATGTACTGTGAATTCTACTCCGTCGTGCTCAGCCAGTCCCCTCTACTTTTGAGATCTTCCCCAGCAGTGAATGCATCTCAATACTCCAACCTTGTGCCAATAAAAAAATGCTGAAAAAACTTTGTGAGGGTAGTGTCCCATTTATCACTGGCTTCAGAGCGCCTCTCATAATTTCTTCAGTTCCGACGGCGCACATTTCCACGTTACAGTTCTTTAAAGCATTGATCGCATACGTGGGAGCAAATTTTGACTACTGTCTGCATCAACTAGCAATTGCCATACATATTTAATGCGCCCTGCTCCTGGTCATGCCAAATATCTTGCTATGTCACAAGAAGTAGACCCCAGCTCTCGTGCTGGATTCTCTGTCCTTGCTTGGATGGATTACAGGCCACTCTAGCGCAGGAAGCTTGGCAAATCACAATCAGACACATGAACCTACTCTGCAGCGTCCAGCGGCCTGAGCAGAGCGCGGTGATAAGAGATCATATTTTCTGGCACATGGTGGTGGGGGGTCCAGGATAGTCCAGCTTCTCGGCGGCTTCGTACACCTGCCATGAGCAAGCTTCTTGATGTGCGCGGGCAATGAGCTACAGGCCAAACAAGATCGGTCTTATCAGGCTTGATGCTGGCAAGTGATTGCCTGTTTCCAGAGCACTGCCGATGAGAAAAGGGCCCCTGAAGCACTAGACTCTGGTTTTGGGTTACCACAGCACTGCTCAGACGCGATGTCTTGAGGGGATGTCTCTCTTCACTGAACGTGGCATCTGGCTAAATTTTAAAATTAGAAGCTGGCCAGTTCCAGAGAAGCCGGCTCTGGCCAGACCATGAAAAGCCGTAACAACAGGGCGCTGCCTTCCTTGCAGCGACCTGCTTCGATAACGCTGGACAAGAGCCCACCTGTGGTCTGCCGGAGATGGAGGGCTCGTCCTGGGGGGCCGTGAACGCGCGCTCGAAGCCGCCATGCCGGTCACCCGCTCCACCGCCTCATCCCCCTCCCTGCGCTCCCCCTCTCTGGCCCTCCTCCAGGAACCTGGTGGGGTCCAGCTGCACCTCCTCCTCGGTCTGCCCCTCCAGCTCAAAGATGTCCTGCTCCTGCTCCTCTGCACCCCTCGTCCTGTCATCATCGCCCTCCTCCTCCTCCTTGTCTGCTGACACTGACTTTGCCGAGTTTACGATCCTGCCAAGGCTCCCCTTGGCTTGATCTTGCATTCAAACGCCTGTCTGCTGCTCGGGTTGATTGGTCGTCGATTCTAGCACGTTCCCTGGGCTTTAAAGACATGACCGATAGCTAGCAGAGAGAGCACATGCCCGGCCAGCCCCAGCAGTGGGGGTGCTTGGTGATCGACAGGCTCAGGGGTGGATCGGAGCCGACAAGGCAGACAGGGGAAGCACAGGAGCCTGTAGCAGGGGAAGCGCAGCGAGCAATGATTTCACGAAGTTCGAGGGCTCTGATCATGGTGGGCAGGCTGCAAGCCTGGTGCTTGCATTCATGGCAGACCCCCCCCGGCTGACGCATGAGGCCGTGGTGGGGAAAGCTGATCCCCTCAAAGTAGGCAGCTGGGACTCTACTCGATGGGGAGACACGGGCAAAGGGCAGGAAGACTTGTGCCCACCTGCTTCCCCGCCTCGCGAACCTCAGCACTTCCCCTGTCTGCGGACAACTCCAGTGCCGGAAGCTCCATGCTCCAGGCTCTGTCTGCTCCCTGGCAGCCACTACCCCGCTTGCATGCCAGCAACAGATTGCAAGGTTTCTGTGAGGAATAATATGAAGTTCATAGACACCCCAGGCACATGGTGTTACTCAAGGTTCGTTGTGCATCTTTTATCTCAACAGACAGCTTCAATAAAATGTGGAAATGTAGGAGAGCAGTTTTGATTATCTGCTGACAACTCAGCACCACTACTGCTTCTCACACTCCCATCTGCCACTCCTGATTTTTCCCCAGAGGAGCCCGCAGCTTGAGGACATCCAATGTGCCGTCTGGAGGCCATCAATAGCACCTGCAGGGTGGGCTTGAGGACTGGCCAGGAAGATGCGGGGGTGTGGAGAGAGCGATCCACAAGTCGAACGCTACAGCACCACCCTGCAGCTTCCTCACTCCACAGGCAGCTGTGGCCGAGTCGGACTCGAGCTTGCCCATGTGCTGGTCTTGCTCCCAGGAGAGCACCCCGTAGAACTCGTTTCCTGAGGCCGATTTCGGAGAAAAGTGCGAGAAATTCTGGTGGGGCCGAGGGGCGATATTCCAATAATGCAGACCTTGTGGGTCTGCCGGGCTGGAGTCTCCTGAAGAAGAAGAGGGCTCCGTGGGGCGAAATATGCGCCGGCGCCTCGTAGGCTCTCGCCCTGGATCCGTGGAATGGCCATCGCCGCAATCGTTGCCATGACACCATGACATGCACCGATTCCGCTTTGGATTCAACGAACAGTGGGATCCGAACGAAATCGTCAGCGACGAAGGAGGCATGCCAGCCTCGAGTATCCCAGGCAACGACCGTGTGCCTGGGAGCATCTTCGAATTTCCTTCCCCGAACCTGCAAAATGTTTCGAGGCTGCCTCTGGGTGCCGTTACCTACTCTGTGACCAAATGAGGCATCACTTGTTGCTCATATGGAGGCAGTTCTTACGCTTCCCGATATAATAAAGAACCTTGCTCCATTTGGAACCTTTTGTTGGGGGTGTCCAAGCGAGACAATTGCAAGTTACAAAAAAAACAACACCTTGCAGTGCACTTCAGCTTGGCCGAGCAGAGGTGGGAGAGGGGGGTTCCCGGCCTGAGGTGATCGGAGGTTACTAGCCCCACCCAGGGGCAGCGCCTGGCTGGCCTGTTCGAGCAGGGTGTACGAGGCAAGGATATGTGTTTGCTTCAACGCCTGAACTCCACACCTTCAGGATCTTGAATTCCACCCTGGGCAAAACGTGCTCATGGCTGTACCCCACCCCTTTTCTATAATCTGATTTTGTTGCTGTGTGCAAGGCCAAGGGTGGGCTGGGGATTGTATCTCACGGGGGACACTCATTGCAAGCATCCCGATTCCCAAGTGTCTGATGGAGGCAAGCGGAAGACTTACGCCTGCCATATTCTATCCGTCCTCGTCTCTCAAACCTGCCTGAAGGCGCATACCCCACATCCCCCTCAAATGAAACCTGTGCGAAGCGACTCCTCGGCATCATGGCAGCCAGTCCCTGCCCAAGCAGCAACACAGTTAACTTGGGATAAGCGGTAAGAAATTATGCAAGAAAAACCCCCCACTTAGAGAGCAGAATCCCTCACATCGTAGGCAAATGTGTATGGCACGGGGGTCCAAGACGCATTTGTGTCCTTCCCACTTGGACTAAAATTCCCAATTATCACTGTTCCCCTCATCCCGAGTCTACGGAATATCTTTGGGCTCTGCTTCCTTTTGCTCAGCCAGTCCTTCAGAGACCTTTCCCAGCAAGGAATTGCAGCTCAATACTCTTCAATTTGTCGCAGTGACAAGATGGTGTCCCAGTAAAAAGTTGCGGCAGAGCACCTCTTCCATTATTTCAGTTCCGACAGCGCACCTCGCCACATCACCATTCTCTAAAGCATTGACCGCATACGTGGGAACAAATAAGTTACTAGTGTCTGCATCAACCAGCAATTGCCATACAATTTCAAAAGCCCTGCTGCTGTTCATGCCAAAAAGCTTGCAATGTCACAAGAAATAGACCGAAGCTCTCGTGCTGGCTCCTCTGTCCTTGCTTGAGATGAATTACAGGCCACTCCAGCGCAGGAAGCTTGGCAAATTACAATCAGACACATCCACCTACTCTGCAGCGTCCAGCGGCCTGAGCAGAGCGCGGTGATACGAGGTCATGTTTTCTGGCACATGGTGGTGGGGGGTCCAGGACATGGGGCAGGGGGGGGAGGTGGTCCCACTGGTGGACGCCGAGGCCGCCAAGTACGCAGGGGCCACACGCTTTTGCGCAATGGGCTGCCTTGCCGAGCGCAAAGCTACTGCAAAGCAGCAGAGCCCTGATTAGCCAAAGTCACTCACCCCTGGAGCTACATTTGCGATGCCCTCGGATTAGAGGGACACTCCTGACCAGGAACTCATTGTCAATCACACTGTAAAGAGGAAAACTGTCGTGCTTCAACGCCGAAGAGGGATTGCTCATGAAGCCACTGCGTAATTGGCAAATGCCAGCAACGACTCGGTGTCAAAAGCCATGTGTACCATTTTCAAATAACTGTGAAGGGAGTTGCACTCTCTTGAACAACGAGCTCACCAGGCGAGGTGTCCTTGGGAGTCAGATCCTGGAAGGCTTCCGATAGCTCCTCGTCGTCAGATACACTTCTCTCGTCTTCTTCTGAATCGCTATCTATGCCTGAGCTCCCACTCTCACTGTCGCTCTCTGCATGATGGAAACCTTCACTTACAGGTGTGGACTATCAGCCGTGACAGCAGGGCAGAACACAGTCTGCTCAAGGCTTGGAATATTTGATGTGCCAAAAGATACTATAGAAAGTGGCCAGAGGGAGAGAGAGAGAGCAGCTTATTGATTAGAGATGATATGGAGTGTACTGATCCCAATTGCACAGGTGGGTCAAAGCACCTGATTCTTCCTCGGAGCCATCCGATTCATCCTCGCTCTTGACATCCCCATCATCATGGCCCACGGCATCGGAGTGCCCCTGCTTCCACCTGTGCCAATCGACCCAAGCCTTGTGCATACCTGCCAAAAGTTATTGTTTCACAGCACGACCACTCAAAATTATGCACAAAACATTTGCCTTTCCACAACGCAAAATCGTTGGCCAGACATACCTGACAAAGGACCTGCGGAGGTCCAGGAAGGAGGCGGAACGGCGAAGGAGATAGGGGTCGAATGGGAAGAACATCTCTAGGGGCCTCTGACAGCGCACAGCGTCCTCGTTGGTTGGCAGTAGGCCCTGGCAGTCCAGCAGACCCAGTCGCGCCATGAGCTTGGTGAACTCTGCCACGACAGTGGGCAGGCACACCGCCATGGGAGCAAGCCTGCAGGCATTCTCGTCTTTCAGGCAGAGTGGCGTGGTCTCAGGAAGCTACACCGCAGTAAGTGTGAAGTGCACCTGAAACGCCAACCAGATTGCTGCTCTCTGCTGTGACAGAGCACCAGAACTCCGGCTTCTGTAGGGTATGAACATTCGTCTCAGGATGCAATAGACATGCATGTTGCTACGGAGGAAATCCCTCACGTGAGAAAGGGATTCTTTCCCACCCCAATGGTCAGCAAAAGAACTCCCCATTCCCATGGACCCCCTCTCAAATGTTTCAGCCAGCAGAGAGATAGGCGTGCCTGCTGCTCAGCAGGACGGGGATAGTCTCCCGGAAGAGGCCGTTCAGGAGGGCCAGGGAGTCGGATGCCGCCTTGCCTGGGGTGGCAGGCAGGGTCTCCATCAGGCTGTCCAGACGGTAGCAAAGCACATACAGCAGCCCCTGGCATGCCGCGTAGAACACCTGCACTTCCAGGACCTGCTTCTTGCAGCGCCTGACACCATGCCCTTTGAAACAATGACAACATGGGCCAAACAATGTCTCCCAAAGACATCGCTCATTCATGGCTACCCTCTGAAACTTTCCGGAGAAATCCCTTTACCTACAAAATATTTCCCATGCTACACAGTGATGGCAGACCAGAACATCACGCTTCAGGCAACCTGGATCGATTTCCCGCACAAGGGCTCAAGGCAGGTGCGAAGACCCAGGGAGCAAGTATGAAAGCCAACCTGGTGGATCACGCCCATGGGGGTAGCAGCTGCATTGCCCAGCTCGTCAGCACTCCTGTAAAAGAGAGCAGACCTCAGGAAAACGAGAGCACAGCACCTTCTTTCAGAGGAACAAGAGGTGGTAGGCTGCTTGCCGGATGCCCAGACGGCCACCAGCATGGTGCAGCAGATTGTTGCCTGAGTTGTTCCATCCTTGAAGCACAAGGGAAAAGGCCGCAACCCTGGGATGTCAGAGAGCCTTGAATCACCTGGGTCTCGGAGTGGCGCTCTCCTCCTGTAGGCAGTAACCCAGGCACCACTTGGCCAGCTGTACCGTGTACTCCACCACCACCACGCCCGACAGGAAGTTGGCGCGCGCCAGGAAGGAGGCAATGTAGGCGGCTGCGGCGGAGCGCACAATGGCTGGCTGCCTGACATCCTCCAGCACGCCCAGGAGGCGCTTCAGCAGCAGGCGACTGCTCTCCTCGCCGTCCTGCATGCACTTCTTTTCCTGAAACGTCTGAAAGGCACTGGCGAATGGCCGATTTCTCAATTGGCTGACAGCTTCTGTCTGTGTTCAGCAAGACTGGGACTTCCACAATTACCAATTCCCACAGGCTTGCTGGCCATCTCTCAGGGCTTGCTATCCTCAAAGGGGGCCAGCAATTTGTTGCGATTTGAAGACTGCATGACCCTATGAAGCAGATGCAGCAGGACAGACGGTATCACACCAGCAAGATTCTCCCGGCATGACTTCCCAAACACCAAAAGTCAGCAAGGGCAAGCTCACCTGGTACAGGATGTTCCAGAGGAGGAACTGCGTGAACTTGGACTTGTGGGTGATGAGGACGGTGGCGAAGAAGCTGTCCAGCAGGGCGTGCCAGGTGGGGGCCAGCTGCCCCTTGTTGCGGCAGTTGCAGATGTGGTGGAACACCTGGCTCATCATGCAGTCCAGCTTCTCAGCGGCTTCGTCGATCTGCCACAAGCAGGCGTCTTGATGTGCGTGGGCAATGAGCCACAGGCCAAACAAGGTCGGTCTTATCAGGCTTGATGCTGGCAAGTGATTGCCTGTTTCCAGAGCACTGCCGATGAGAAAAGGCCCTTGGAGCCTTAGATTCTGGTTCTGGGGTACCACAGTACTGCTCAAACGCGATGTCTTGAGGGGACGTCTCTCTCCACACAACATTTTAACTCACTACAATTCGAGATGAGAAGCTGGCCAGTGCCAGAGAAGTCGGCTCTCGCCTGACCCTGACAAACAGATTTCTACAGGGCGCTGCCTGCCTTACAGCAACCTGCTTCGACAACGCTGTAGAGGGGCCTACCTGGGATCTGCCAGAGGTGGAGGGCTCCCCCTCAGGTGCCGCGGCCGTGGCCGCGCCCTCGAAGCCGCCCCTGCCGGTGACACGCTCCAAGGCTACGTCCCCCTCCCTGTGCTCACTCCCCTGGCCCTCCTTTCTGAACCTGGTGGGGTCCAGCTGCACGTCCTCCTCGGTCTGCCCCTCCAGCTCAAAGATGTCCTGCTCCTGCTCCTCTGCACCCCTCGTCCTGTCGTCATCGTCCTCCTCCTCCTCATCCTCGTCTGCGAGCATGCCAACTTTGACGGGGTCTCCACTCCTCCCGTTAAATGCTTCCCTTTGTGTGTGCATGCAGATGCCTGTCTGCTGCCTGGGTCGACCAGCAGATTTCGCCCCAGCAGCAAAATTCTTGGCCGCCATTACAGCCTGGGTGTTGAGAGGCCAAAGTTGCGAATGATGGCTTTGATACAAGTGGAGAAATAGATGCTCTTTATCTTGTGCAAAAATGGAGGCCACGACAATTGTATAGTGATGTGTCATAAATTGACTGTGGAGAGAATTCTGATTTTATTCTCGTGGAATTCTGGAGATTATGGCATGTGTCTCAAAATTCAGAGATGAGATCAGACCGCTGAGAACATACTGATCATAAATTGACCTGCATCACTTAGCAAAGGCGAGTCCCCTCCCCCCCTCGCGAGCACAGCTTTGCCTTGCCGCACAGACTTGCTGTCAGTGCTGTGCAGGATGCGCTCACCCAGGGAGAAGGCAATGTCCTGCCAGCGGATCTCAACGTCAAGCGACACCAGGTGCTGCACCACCACTGCCATCAGGGGGCCGCGCATGGGGGCCGCCCGCGCCAGCTCAGCAATCTGGAGCAGCCCCCGCAGGTAGGTGCACTGCATGGAGCGCGAATGCACCTTGTTCGGCAGGCCCCTGGCCAGGATGGGCAGCAGCAGGCTCCCAGAGACCGGCACTACCTCCAAAATCTGTGGCCATCACCGACTGTTGGCGGCCACCGCTTTGTTGATCAGTGAAAGTAGCAGCTGAGCTGGCCACATGCGTGCTGAATCCTCGGAGACAGCCAGGCAAGCAAGACTGTGCATTCCCCTCCTGCTCCCTTCCCCTGATATTCTCCCCATCTCAGGTACAAATCCAAATCTATTTTTCTAGCATTAACTGGGTGCATGGGAAACAACCTCAGGAGTGCAGATCCCAACATTCAAGTGAAGGAAGTAATTAAGGGGAGAAATTCTCTGAGGCATGTCGTACACCCAAGCTATTCCAGGGCGCGCTTTACCCTGCTTGGTGCGATGAGACATGGCACGACAAAGCGCCAGGATCGTGCCTTGTCTATGTACATGACTATGTCGTCCTGCACGGCCACAGCCAGCTCTGAGGGCTGCCACTCTTGGTCGCATTCGTCTGCCTGCTGCAGGGCAAGGACCCACGGCATATTCAGGTTGTGCACCAGCAGCTGCAGGCTCTCCTGGAGCGTGCCCGAGTTTACGACCGCCAGATGCAGCACAAAGACCAGCACAGCCCTGCGCAGCTCCTGCACCACAGCTGGTCTCAGACAAAGACAGCTGCCATTGGTCGATAGGCACACTGAATCCCCTTGGCCTGAACAAGTGGCACCTGGCGGAAGTGTTTTTTATCAGCGGACCTGGAAATAGGCCACAATGGTCAGGAAGCAGCTTTCATGACTGCAGAGGAACGCTCATGCTGAGTGGCAGGAAAACATTTGGCAGTGTCCAGAGCTGAAGGGAGGAGCTTGCCTGGCCAGATTCCCACAAAGGGATAGACAAGAGCTCGGAGAGGAGCATGGTGTGCCTCTGCTGATGGATGGCAGATACACAAGCCGTCAGGTTCTCGATCGTGCTGAGCAGATACTCCTGCAAAATTTCCTGCTTGCTGACGAAGGCTCCTGCCTTGAGATTTGCCACCTCTTGCACCAGCCTGCGATGAGGAACTGCATTCAGGTAAAAGGTGACAGGCAGCACTGGTGTTGCAAGGGCAGGCAGTGCCATGAAGAGAGTGTAGGAGCAGGGCGGCAGAATACTCACTGATTGTACTCCTCTGCATCTTTCCCTGCTGCTTTGTTCGTCAGAATTGCACGAAAATGCCGCTGTGTGGTGGTCGTGTAGTCATCAGATCCTGGGGAAAAGTTCCAAACAGCTCGGACACTCGTCGTGCCACTGGCAAGCGGTGTTCAGTGCCCAATTCAATCGAGCGACTTTCCCAAGCTGATGAGATCGAGGTTTGCTAGCCGAAGTCTCACCTGTGTATGTCTTCACCATCGTCGGTCAAGGAGGAGTATTGCTGTGCATCCCCGACAGTCGCTGCGCAGAGGAAAGGCACGAGTGGCCGAGAGCAGGCTAATGTTTCTAGTGCACCGGGTGGTATTGAGGTAAAAATATTCGCCGTGCAAATAAAGTCTTTGACAAACTCTGTGCCTTGAAGTGCCGTCTGCATGCATGACTCAACCTTGGACACTTCATAATGAATATTTCGGAGTTACGCCTGCTACATTTGGCATGCTGATTGTATCATTAAGTTGGCGCTCTGGATCAGTGACTCGAGTAAGCGCGAGTTGCTTCTGAGCGGGAGAGTCACTTGCTCGATGCCTATCTTTGGCGCTGAGGGGCAAAACGCAATACTGTTGAGCACGTTGGCTGGACTATCGACGGGAATTGGAGGACTGATAGCGGTATGCAACCGTTCGATACTTTACATCGCTGTGCATGTGCATCACTCAAGCAGAGAGTAAGCAAGAGCGTACTGGCTCCTGCAGATCATAAAGAAACCAGACAATGGGCTCCTTGCCGCACTTCTTGGTGTCGCAATCGGGGTGAGGTCCACCATCCCTTTACATTGACTTAGCAACCTTTTTTGGAGGCAACAGCCTGCTTGAGCGCTGCTGAGCTTCTCGACTGCAAGTGCGCCTGATGCTTCTTGCTATTGGGCAGCTCCTTTCGCCGTCCTATTGTAAATCAGACCTGCCATCTCAGAGCCCATGAATTTGCACTGCAGGTCATGTCTGCACTGTCGATCCTGGAAATGTTTCTGCGCAATGCATATGAGCATGGGGTTTTGAGCATCACCGCTGCTGTGCTAATGGGAGGCCTCTCCTATGTGTTGCTACAGCCGAATTTGCCTGACTTTGAGGTGCTACAGGGAGCAGCCCAGGTGACATTCACACTTCATGCATTGTTACGGAATATGCAAGCATTTCTACAGTATATGGAACCAGCAGTTTCAACACTATAGTCAGAACTGAAAGATGTGACAGACTCTGTGACGGCAGTTAGCTGATGACTGTAATATGGATAGTCCTAACCAACAGGCAAATGACATGAAGTGCGTCTGCAGGGACCCAAATCTGGTGCTGAAAGTACCACAAAGCAAAGCGGTGAGCTTTTATTTTGCGCAAAGTGTGACGTTTTTGCTTTCTTCATAAGGATAAGATTGGATAGAATTGTCTCGCATGAATGATATCAGGGAACCTTGGTAGGAGAAAAAATCTGGCTGCTCTCAAGAATGAATTTACTGTGCAGGCAGTGAAGCAATCCCCAATTCCACCTCCAAGCCCAGAGCAGCAGAACTGATGAGGCTGGGCCTGCTGATGTGCCTTGTCATGACTCTGCACAACTTGCCGGAGGGCTTTGCGGTGCGCAGGGCTGAGCAGTGGGCATCCCTTTGCAATGCCTCCCAATGCTGTTGCTCGATCTTCGATTCCAAAGTGTTCCAAGCACTGGCTATCGTGCTCTCATGCTTCAAGGGCTGACAGTTGTGTTGTGCAGGTTGCATTCTCTTCATTTACTGACTTTGGGCCTTACATGGCTTTGGCGATCGCCATTCACAACATCCCAGAGGCAAGTCCATCAGTCTCTCCGGATGGGGGAATCAAGAAACGCAGTGAAGGATGCATTCTGAGACATGACTTTGACCTGCAGGGGGTGATTGTTGCGGCCCCTGTCTATGCAGCAACAGCCAGCAGATGGAAGGCTATGGGGATAGCCCTTGCATCGGTGAGGATCCCTTTCCATCTGGAAATCTGGGTAGATCGCTTTGGTGACTAATGCCACTTCGGAATGACGGCATTACCGCGAGACATGAGGAAGGGGATTCCCCTGTACGTTGGACGGCAAGCAATAATGTACTGATGGAAATTGCAGGGGCTTTCGGAACCGGTTGGGGCACTTGTAGCGCTGGTTGCAGTGAAACCCTTTATTTCGGAGGAACCTCTGCACTACATACTGGCCTTTGTGGGGGGGATTATGCTGGCTGGTGAGTGCTCATGATCACCTTTGTTTCGCTGCTGTTCCTTGATACTTTTGGCAAGCATGGCAATTGATTCCTCAGCGAAGAGGAGGAACTTGCATTTCACACATGAGACTGAGCAGACGGTATTTGTGCAGTATGTGTGGTGGAGCTCTGGCCGGAGGCGAAAAAGTGCAAGGAGGACAGAAAACTGTATCAAGGGATAATGGGTGGTGTGGTTGTCATGACGTTGACATTGATTATGGGCGTCTGACCTCATGTTGCTCTCTCTTGTTGCTCTCCTGCCAGTGCAGGCTGCACTTCCCGGGAAAAGTCACAATTGTCCGTTAAACAAGCTGTTACGAATCTTAGTAAGCCACCTCAGCAACAGCAAGCTAATGCTGGTCTCGCCCCTTGCCTGTTGGGCGGTTCATTCTGAGCTTTCGAAATGACTTCCAAGGCGATGGAACGTGTGACAATCATCCACAAGCACCTCAAAGACGGCGATACGATCATAACGACAGCGGACAGCGGTGTACCAATCATAGAAGGGGAGCTGCAATACTCCATTCCAGTACCGGAACACCTCACTCCAAATGGCGAATGGTTGGTCCGTAGGTGAGCAACTGCTTGTGTGACCTACATGTTGATACCACCTGCCACACTATCCAATTAGGCCTTTCCTGAGGCACTGTGTTTCTTCAGGAGTGCGCTGTCACCCAATAAGCTGCTCTGCAAGTTCCCCTCTCCTCTGAATCACATCAGCACGCTTTATGACAGCTTTGAGACAACTGCCAGTGAGCACGCCGAGGTGAGGGATTCTCAGACGCCTGCCCCACTATAAATTTATAGATTGGCTTGCACTGCTCAATACACAGGAATAACAGGTCAGGGCTGTCTGGTGCTCAGTGACCTGTTGATTGCTGTTTTGAAAGCTAAAATAAGAATTCAGGCGGGAGAGTCACCCGACTGAAGACCCAGCACTTTGCACCACCCCCGTGCTTGGGCCACATCCTTTGTTATGGAAAGCGCTGAGCATTGGAGACCAAGCCTCCTTCCCCTGACCGTATGCATCAAGTGTGCATTGCATTGCAGACACCATACCTTGGCACGAGGTCGGTGGGCCCTGATGGCACTCCTGGACACTTCGAATGGATGACATATGGTCAGGTATTGTCTGGACCTTCTCCATTCCACGGTGAGATGGCAGATATCTGGAGGATGGAGCAGGCCCCAGATCTTGCTGGCTTAAAGAGAGAATTACACATTGACGCCTGGAGACACCTAGTCCTGGCTCACAACTTTCGTGTGACACACAGAACAGGTCCACGTCAGCGATTCTAAATGGGATGAGCCCCCACGGTTGCAGGCAGCAGAAGCAAGGACAGCGATTGGGTCTGGGATGCTGCATTGTGGCCTCCAGAGAGGGGCCAAGGTGGGGTTGTACAGCGTCAACTGCAGAGGTAAGGTGTTCATGCATTCACGGAGCAGAGTGCATAGTGAAGGCTCCACCAACATCCTCAGGCATGACCTGACGATAAGCGACTGTGCAGATTGGGTGCTGGTAGATGCAGCCTGCCACGCATACAGCATGACGTCTGTACCCTTGTAAGTCTCTCTGCAAGGCGCAGCCCCTTTTCTCGGAACCCATGCTGACGTTCTTCCCCAAAAAGTCTGCCCATTTCATGCAAATGAAATCCTGGGCAGTGCAGATTGCCAGCGCAGTGTTTAAATCCAAAGGCTTCATGTTTTCATAAGGATGGGGCAGCAATCTCCATGACCATAAATCGAATCTATCGTTGTCGTGACAGGTATGACACACTAGGTCCTGAAGCCGTTGCGTACATCTGCGGCCATGCAGAGCTGTCAGGCATTGCCTGCAGTGCTGAAGCTTTGGGCAGCCTGCTGGAAGCTCTGCCAGAAAAACAGAATGTCAAGCTGGTGGTGAGCGACCTCTTGCAAGCGCCAAAACGAATCCTGCACACAGACTCAAAGCCACCCATACCTGCCACCTTGGATCCAGAGCTGCTGAGATCGAGGATGGGTGTATCGAGTCTCACGGAGCAGAGCTTGCTCCTTTTGGAACAAAATGGAGTGGAAAGAAATCAGTGGTCATCATGTGTCTTGCCAGGGTCTTGCGGCGCAAACCTCGGGATGTCAGCTGTGTAGTTCCCAACAAGGAAGGCCAGGTGTATGGATGAGGAGCTCGATGCATTCTCCATCCAAGTCAGGCGGCTGAGATGAACATGTGGATTTGAGGTATCTAGCACCCAATCTGCTTATGGTACCAGGTCGTCTATGGGTGGAGCGACCAGCAGGTGCTGCCGCCCCTGCCAGTGGGGTCGTCCGCCCAGATTGTGACCCTGGAGGAGCTGCAGAGGCTGGGCCGCAAGCACAGCCAGCCGCACGACCCGCCATCCCCGCACGACCTGGCCCTGCTCTGCTACACCAGCGGCACCACAGGCACCCCCAAGGGCGCCATGCTGACCCACCAGAACCTGGTCTCCTTCGCTGTCAGCCACCAAGCTTCGCCGGGCATCGCCATGAAATCAGGCGAGTCCATCCACGGTATTTTGCTGCGGGAGAGGAGGGGATATCATGGGTTACAATCGATGTTCTCAGGGTGTACAGTCAGAGTATTGCACAGAGATCTTGCCCTCTGAAATATTCTTGTGAAAGAATGGCCAACTGGCATCCAAGAATAAACTATGACATGCCGTTCAAGTTTGCTGGATCAAACATGCAAGGTGCAACCCCTCCGGTTGTTGAAGACTTACTCTGATCTGTCTGTGCAGGAGACGTGCATTGTTCATACTTGCCGCTTGCCCACATCTACGAGAGAGGCACCCTGTCGGCTGTCACTGTGGCTGGGGCACGCATTGGGTTCTACAGGTGAAAACCCCTCCAATCGTACTGACTTTCCCACACGACATTTAAAGGAATGCTGATGTTCCTGTTACCAAGCCTTAGAAGCTGAGGAGCTGAGAAAAGCACGGACAAGCTTGCCTTGCTTCAGAGTATGATAGTGACGGAAACTGTAACTGCAAGGGAAGGAGACCTTGCAGTTGCAGCAGGGGGGATGTTTGCTTCCTCCATTCATACACTGCCTCTTTCCCGGGACCCATCCAGCTACCTACAGACTCGCGGTGGTATGCAGGGGGGATGTGCTGGAGCTGCTGGACGACGTGTTGGAGCTGCGGCCCACAGTGTTCTTCTCGGTGCCCCGACTCTACAACCGCATCTACGACCGGGTGATGAACACCATCAACGGCGGCAACCCTTTGTCGCGCAGTCTGTTCCACAGAGCGTACGCCAGCAAGAAGGCTGCCCTGGAGCGGGGGGACCTGAGTGGGGGCCGCTTTGGGCCCTTCTGGGACGCCCTGGTCTTCTCCAAAATCAGAGCCCGCTTGGGAGGTGTGCTGCTCAGCTCTGTACTGCTTTGAAGGACAGAAGGACAATATATGTCCTCTGGTTTGCCACTGCTTTCCAGCATGCTTTTGCTTCTTGAGAGGATGCTGCGTCCACATCACCAAGCAGCTCAGAAGTAACCATGCACATCTCTGTCATTGCCCCGGCCATGTCAAAAAACAGGTCATGCAGATGTCATGAACCACATTTGCAATCATAAATGTCTCAGCTTGCACAACCCCAATGACACTCACGTTGCTCTTTGGTCTTTGCAGGCCGGGTGAGGCTGATGGTGTCTGGGGCCTCGCCCCTGGGGTCGGAGGTCATGACGTTCCTGCGCGTCTGCTTCGGTGCCGTCGTGATTGAGGGGTACGGCCTGACGGAATCCTGTTCATGCTGCTCTGCCACGCTGCCGGAGGAGGTGGAGCCGGGGCATGTGGGAGGGCCCGTTCCCAGCGTGGAAATCAAGCTGGCCGACATCCCCGACATGAAGTACACCAACGCTGACCAGCCGTACCCACGCGGAGAGGTGGGCCTTCTACACCTGCTGATACTTACTATAAAGGCATGGGCTTCAGCATAGCGATAGGGAATGAGAATAGTCTGGAATGAGCGATATGACTTTGCACTACTTTCCGGAGAGAAGGATTTGGGGTCATGCTGGCTGATTGAGGATTTCAGATGTTGCCGGCATGCACGACAGAAAGTGGATTATGTGTGATGGTCAGGATCATTCAAGAAGGGACAAAAACCAACTCATCGGAAGGGCATCCTTTGTGCCCCAATGAAAGACCATGACTAGTTCACCATGGCAAGTAGCTGGCTTGCATCAGTCGCACCACATCAACAGGCACATCAACAGGAGATGATGCTGCAGGTCTGCTTGCGAGGTTACACGATTTTCAAAGGGTACTTTAAGGACGAACAGAACACTCGGGAGGCCATAGATGCAGATGGGTCAGTCCCTCCATCCTCACCCCATCTGCTCCTGGTGGACAATACACCTGCATGCTTGTCCCCATCAAGAGTGCGTGCCATACTGCAGAGCAAGCATGCAGTTGGATCATTCCAGGGCTCTCATTCATGACTATGCGTTTGCCGGTACAGGTGGTTCCACACAGGCGACGTGGCTCAGTGGACGCAAGGAGGGCGCCTGCAGATCATAGACCGGAAGAAGGTGATCATCCGCCATCATGTGCCAGCTACCTGATCCACCTTCCTTGCTTTCCTTGTCACAACCAGAAGACACTCTTGCAATCGTGTTGAAAGATGTAATCTTGGCTGAATACGGAGGAGGGCGCCCAAACAGGTGAATGTGTCGCAAAGTCATGTCACAGCTGGCAACAGTCGCTCCATTCACTGCAAATTACAGGCTGGAGGATCTGATATTGTATGCCATGCCCGCAGGCCATGTTCAAGCTGGCACAGGGGGAATATGTGGCAGCGGAAAAGATAGAAAACGTGCACATCCGCAGCCCCCTGGTGGCGCAGTCATTTGTGTACGGGGATAGCCTGAGGAGCAAGCTTGTGGCGGTGGTGGTGCCCGACCCCGACACCCTGCTGCCGTGGGCGGCCGCCAGGGACCTACCGCAGGACCTGAAACAGCTGTGCGAGACGCCTGACGTGAAGGCAGCCATCTTCAGGAGCATACTGGAGGAGGGCAGAACGGCACAGCTGCGTGGCTTTGAGCAGGTGCGGTGTGTTGGACTTGGAAGCACTGGGAGAAAGATTAATTTCTGGTCCAGAGGGTAACTTGCGATTGGTCTGACCAGACGAGCAGATAATAGGGCTGTACCGCCATCGTCTTGGAACAAAATCTCAAAATGTGCCTCCAGTTACAGGGCAGAGAAGCCATTCTTTTAACATCATTGGGCCTCATACTGCAGCCATTTCTTGTGTCCCCAAACATGTGGTCCAGATAGGGGTCTCCCTTGCACTGGCATTTCGCTCAAATAGCATCACTGTGCAGGTCGCAGCTGTGCACTTGCATCCAGAGGCATTCAGCACTGAGAACGAACTCCAGACCCCGACTTTCAAGCTCAAGCGACCGCAGGCCAAGGAGCGTTTCAAGGACATCATTTCAAAAATGTATGAAGGCCTGGACGAAAGTTAATAGTGCTAGATTGATGGCACAAGACTCGAAACTGCATAAATTTGTTCTAGTAGACATTGAGAATTTTGCATAGCACTGCTGAGGGAGGTATGCAGTCAACCAAACGCAGTATAATGTATTGATGTGTTTTGCTTGTTGTGGCAAGCTAGGATTGCCAAGTAGCTCTGATATCCTCTGTGCAGGTTCTCTGAGCTTACATGATACAGATACACTTATTAAAAGGAGCGTATTGGCTCTGCTGTCAAAACATGATTGTCAAGCTTGTTGACAGGTAGGGTATGCAGGGCTTCAGTAATAATCCTAAAAATTGTACTTCCATCTGGGAAATGATTACATGTTTGAGGCACCGATTTAGCTGACGCTGATGGTGTCTGTGATTGTGCCATCGCTTGCACCGCATGACCAGCCCAAGCAGACCAATCCAAGAACATCGTACGTGCATTCGCACTTGGTGCCAGAGGGGCACTCACTCTGCCCCAGGTACCCGCACACCTCGGGCACATTCGTGGGATTGGGGGTCTTCTTGATGGGGTAGCTGGGTGCCTGGGCAATGTTGCATGTGCCGGCGGGCTTGGCAACATCCTTCCTCAGCCTGAAGTATCCCTCCTCGCCCCAAGTTGCCCCCCAACTGTTCTTGACCTTCCAGTATGGCACACTGGCCTCCTCCCCATAGCCGACCAAGAGCACTCCATGATCCAGATCAGTGCAGCATTTCTCCACAATCCCTGTACATGTTTGCATTGTTACCAGCTAGATTCCAGCAGGGCCTCAGATGCACACAGCGAATTACGAACATCTGTCAAGCACAAGCAAGCTCGGCAGATACAGCTGAGCTCACCTGATGCGTAGAACTGCAGGTCCGAGGCGCAGATTGCCACGGAGACGGGCTGCACAGTGACAGCCTTGGCCAGGCTGCCCTCATCGTTGGTGGGCACGTCCTCATAGGAGTCAATGGAGACAACTGTCCTGTCCTCCCGATTCTTGTTGCAGTACTCGTCAATCGAGTAGTACGCATAATCCTGTATCAAAACAGAGATCTAGTCAGCTACTCTACTGTCCACAAAACCAAGCTGCACTGCGTTTCTGGCAACAACGATGCAAACACAAATGATGAAAATGTGATGGCCCACCTCTTCGGTGTCAATCCCGCCATTGTTAATCACATATTTGTACGCATAATCCATCAGACCACCTGCAACATGCACACTGTCTCCAGATTGCGTGTGTCCAAACCAAAAATGCAAGGCAGGTGGTGATTCTTGCTCCGAGAATGACTAATGATTGAGGTGGGGCTGGGAACTTGCCTGAGCAGCCCATGTCCTTTTTAACATCACAGTCCACCAACTCTTGCTCGGATACCGCCACAAGAGGGTTGCCATACAGGAAATTGACGCCCTCAATGGCTCCTGTTGCACTGAAAGCCTGCACGAGCGGCCAGACGATCTTTCGCACAGCACTGGGCCGGATCACTCACATAGCCATTGTGCATAAAAGGCGCAGACGATTCTGAGCATTAGCAGTCAATGATTTTCAGAACTCTGGGGTATGAGACGCACCCAGCATGAGCCACAGAAGAGCTGGTTCTTGACCCCAGTGACTGCACCCTTCTTCACCCAGTCCACCTGTGATGCTGCTGTCACATTTTCATGGGAAAATCCCGTTGGCACTGAGCTCCTGCGACATGACATGAATCTCAGTTGCAGCCAGCAAAGTTGATGATTGACAGCTGTAGGATGCATTGACGCAAGCATTCGAGATGCGAGAGCGAGGCCTGCCTGATAGACCCATCTTCATCGGGCTTGAACCCAAGGTGAGTTGAGCGAAACTCTGCAGCTGTCAGGTCTGCAAATCCGTTGAGAGCAAGCTGCACAGAACGCCCAATGTCAGTAGTCTTACTAGACAGCAACCATGCATAATGGAAGGTGTTGTCTAGCTGTTCAGAGCCTCCCACCTTGAAGCTAGACTCCTTCGAATTGTGCTCTTCAACGAGCTTTGCATTGTCGCTGAAGATCTTTGCCCTGGCTTCAAGCTCTCCTGCCTTATTGTAGGCCTTGCCGTTCACAGACATCCACGACTGAAACTGTTGTTCCAAGCTGAGTTGATGCGAGAGGGGTAGAGCAATGCAAAGCATCAGGACAAGCATATTGACGCGTATCATGGTTGCTGTACGGTGTGGCAATCGAAATGAAGAAACGTGCACGAGCTAGGCCTGGAGTTTCCTCATTAGCTGACTCACATTCAAAACATTGTGGTGGTCTGAGAGGGAAGGAATTGAATAGCATTGGGTCAAAGAGGTGTCCATTTTATGCGCTTGAATGTCGCCTTGATTCCTCACCAGTTCACGCGCATGGCAACGACATGCACGCAACTGAAATCTCCAACATCCACTCTGTCCTTTAAGCTGTATGACGTGAACAAATCTAGAAATTCAAGGTTGACAAGAAGCGGAGGCAAGCGAAGTCCCAATCCTCAGAGGCAAAACTACACCGCAATAGCTGCTCCAAGCACTCTAGTGGCCTCAAATGTAAGCAAGTCCGATAAAAAAAAATGATGTCTAAAACTGTTCCAAATCATCCATTGTGCCTCACCAGAATCCTAGCTTTGGTACAACAATGTGCATTTTGTGCAGGCAGAGCCAAAGACACTAGATCTTCCCTCTAGTTTTCAGGGGCACGTCACCTACCAAGTAGTTGACAGCATTGACTATGAGGAGGTATCAAAGCTGTTGGAGAAGGTGAGTCAATATGCCCTGGACATTCAGAGGTAGTTTGTAATCTGGAATGGGATCATGTCCTGCAAAGAAATGCATCATGACATGCAGGTGGAATGGCCCGCTAGACAACGAGGCAAATTGGAAACTGCTTTACAGAACAGCTATATGCTAGCTACATTGGTGTCCCACCACCCGCAGCAGAGCCCAGCAGTGATAGGCATGGCACGGGTAGTGTCCGATGGAGCCTTCAATGCGCAGCTTTGGGACGTCATGGTGGACCCAGACTTTCAGGTAGCCTTATGACAGCATTTGTATTATCCTGCCAGTGTCAGTTGTGGCTCATGTCAGACTCTTGATTTTTCAGATCTGCTTTTGAACAGGGCGTTGGACTCGGGCGACAACTGGTCTCTGAAGTTGTGAAGACATTATTGAAGGAAGACATCAGCAATATTGTAACATTTGCTGAAAAATCAGGTAGGAACTCTGTATTCATATGTTCTGCGCACACCCTGCCGCAACACACTGATTTGAGAGGGATATTAAAAAGAATGTATGCCTTCCAATTGCATGCTGCTCATAATCTCGAGATCAACGCACCCTAGAACATTCATTGATCATTGTTCTGAACCTCTGCAGGGACCAAATTCTACGAGAAGATTGGGTTCGAGATTGACCCAGACAAGATTAGGGGCATGTTCTACAGAAAGATGGTGTGAAAAATCTGGTGAACACTGCCTTGAATTCGTGATTTCACAAACAAGGGCATTTGTTTAAATAGCTTGGTAGCTGCCTCGTATATAGCTTAGTGCTTGTTAATGCCCTACTTTTCCTGCCGCTTCCTTTTCTTGGCCACCGGCAGTCTTCTGCTCTTACTCAGCATCCAGCTGGGGACCTCCTGCCCCGTCTCAGCGATGAGGTTGGCGATGGGACGGATTAGGTGGTCATCCTTGTCTGTGAAGAACGTGATGGCTGTGCCGATGTGGGTGCCCCTGCCAGTTCGCCCGATGCGATGGACATAGTCTGTTGTCGAGCTGGGGCAGTCAAAATTAATGATGGACTGGACGTTGACAAAGTCTATTCCACGAGCCAGTATGTCTGTAGCTATGAGGATGTCTTTCTCGCCTGGAGACAATACAGGTCATCAGTGAGGTTGCTTAGTGAGTAATTGTTGACCACTGATAAGCCAGAGAAGGCCTGCTGCAGCAAATATGTTTCAATCGAAAACTGATGCATCAGTGGTAACCAAACTGTTGATGAGCTGGCAAGGTCTGCAATTTTTGTGGGACTCAGTGTGTTACATGCACGTAGTGCTTGCCTGAGCGAAAGCCTTCCAATCCATTCCTACGGCTGGCAGATTCTTGGCCGGAGAAGAGGCAGTCCACCTTGTAGCCTAGGAGCTTTCTGCAAATCGTTACGTATAGTGTGTAATTGATGCCTTGTATGTGGAAGGGACTACAATGTCACCATCCCACTTTTGCAAATTTGATCTTGGTTTCTCTGCGGTGAGACATATGGGCAGATTTGCTTCTAAAGCTCATCGTGTTCAATATGCCATGACAGATATCAAAGCAAAGCAAAGCAAAGCAACTCATTTGAGACAGAGCTGCACCCTTTCAAAGCCACGGCCTTGTCCCTGGAGGCCACAAATATGAGCACTGGAGCCTTCAAGCCTTCTTGCAGCAAGTTTTGCAGCAGCAGCGTCTTGCCCTCTTCTGACCCCGCAAACTTCAGCCTTTGCTGCACGTTGGAGGCTGTGGCATTCCTGTGCCCAATTGTGAGGCGCACTGGGTCCTTGAGAAAGCTCCTGGCCAGGTTCTCCAAAGACTCGGGAATTGTGGCTGAGAAAATGCTTGTGCACTGCATTGCAAAATAGCATGGCTAAGGAAGCAGGATGTGATGCATTAATTTGTGCAGCTGCAAGCACTCTATAATGTGCCTTTCGCCTCAGGATTACTGTCAGACAAGCAGATTGGCCTGATTTTCTGCTGGAAGCATGGAAAGCAATGCACAAACATGGACCCTTATAAAGGCAGCAGATGGCCACAGAGGACATGCAATTTTGAGAATTGCAATTTCATGGTGGGTCAATCTTTGGCGCACCCACTCTGTGAGACGTATGAAACAGTAGGATTTGCTTGAGGGGTGCCCACCAGGTCGGGGTGGGTGCAGGCTTTCATGATCTTCGACATCTGATGCACATGTGAGACACTGTGGGGATTCTTGTTGACCTCCAGCAGCTTGTCTGTTTCATCCAGCACCAGGAAACGCACACCGTCAAGACTGATCCTCTTCCTCGCGAGCAGGTGGCTGAGTGCCAAAGGGACTGAAACCACCACCTCCAGCTGCACACAGAAAAAAAACGAATGTCTTCGGAGCAGCCCGGTGGTGCTGTGTGCAATGGGGGCACCTTTCAAATGTGAAGAAGTGAAGTGATGTGACGGTTTTTGCCTGCCAAAGAAGCTGTCATGAACAACTATGCCTTGATCCTAGCATTCTGGTACAGAGCCAAACTGTAAAGTTTTTTTCGCTTCTGAAAAGGATTGTCAACAGGGCATATTCCACTCACTCTATTTGTCGTACTTGGTGGCTACAATATCAGATCAACCAAATGCATGAGAAAGTCACGTGTCCCATCTGCATTTACACTGCACAGCCATGATGGAGGGGGTGTACACCTTGCTGAAGTCTTGGCCCGCAGCTGACCCCATGGTGACAGCTGAGCAGCTGAGTTGGATGCACTTCCCCAGGCGGTTCATCACCCTTGTCGTCTGCTCCACAAGCTCTGCATCCAAGACAAGCTGAAGGCTCGGCAAGGCATTGCAAGATCTCTGTGCTGGCCTAGTGAGGACCACATCATGATTGAAGACAGAGAGGTAAAGTCTGTGCATACAATCAGCGCAGTGCTCAAAGCTGCTGGCAAGGCCTCCTCACGGCAGAAAGGCTTCTCACCTTGTGTTGGTGCCATGATGAGACCAAAAGGTTGGCTGAAGCCCCCCTCTCTGGCCTTTTCGATTCCGGCAGCGATCGGGAGGAGGAATGCCAAAGTCTTCCCACTGCCAGTGGGAGAGATGGCAAGGACATCCCGCCTCGACAAGAGCAGTGGCAAAGCCTGGATTTGCACAGGCGTTGGTACCTCAAACTTTTGAAGGCTCAGCGCCTCCAGCAGCTTCTCGGAGACGCCATACAGCTTTTTGAGCTTCCTGAAGGCCTGCAGGGGCAGTATATTCTTGAAGTCGACCATTACAGGCACAACAACATCACTTGTAGGATTGAGAGCTGAAGGAAGCATAATTCAGACCTTGATTGCGCTGACCTGAATAGGAGCTGGTGCATTGTTGCCTGATACCTTTATACTGTGGTGTTTGAGTACAAGGTTGACTCTTTCGTTCGCATCTTTGGTTTTTGGTTGGACAACGGTACGAGGTTGAGCTTCCTGTGGCGTATCCTCTTTTTTCTGCTTCTTAAACTTGATGCCAGTGCTCAGACTCGTAAAGAAATCTCCCATGCACGTAGTTTGCCGTCTGAGTTTTTGGCTATTTCTCTTGAAAGTCTCCCGATTGATAGTTCAGAAATGGGAGGAGATTAAGCCTCGCATATGCTCGTTGCAACAACTGGTACCAACAGCCAAATCTGTGTGGGCTTTTGACCATAGTAACGGGAAGTAACTCTGAATGTTCAGCATTCAGAGTCCATAAATTGTTTAGGTGCTTTTCTTGAAGTGTTTAATTTCGAACTTCTCGCTGTGACCCAATGAGCATGCATTAAAGAAGTTCAAGCAGACTGGACGGCAAAGCAAACTTGAGCATGGCTGAGGAAATCGAGCACCAGTTGTACTTTTGCAGGTCAGCTGATTGAGGTTTGACGATGTGTTCGAATACTGTGGAGATCGCCAGTGATACCTGAGAGATTGCAGGTACACCTGAACACTCACTATCAACCCAGCTTCCCGCACTGCAGGGAGGTGAAGCTGTACAAGATTCCCCCCAGACTGGCCAGCGGCCACAGGTCCGGGGACTGGCAGGTTGCAGACAACATTTTCACCGGCAGGCTACGGCTGGTGGCCATCGGAACCCTCTGCAAAATCATACTCGAGGAGTCAAAGTGCGACCATCGTGTTCTCTTCATGAGATCTTGGTTCATGCTCAGCATAAGCGATGAGCTGCTTTGTGAGTCTATAATGTTGCCTGTAAGGTGGTGCTGGCTGAGGTAGTCCCTGTGGAACAGTGGCACCGAGTTCGCGACCTGCCCCATACCCTTGGGGGAGAGAGCTCAAGCTGTGGAGCCTGCCACTGACTCCTCCAGATACTTCGTTCTGCGGCTGATGGACCAGGCCAACCCTCAGCGGAGGGCGTTTGTGGGCCTGGGCTTCACCGACAGAGCAGAGGCATTCGACTTCAATGTCGCGCTGGTGAGCGAGAGCTAGAATTTCCGTTCTCATCGGAGGAAGGATTTTGCTTTTGCCATGATTTTGTGCCCTCAGCCTAAACTCGACAACTGAACATCAGCATAAATTGAAGAGAAAGGATCAGGATGTTTGTGAGGAGGGTTCTTTGTAAATTTCAAGTCCACTTCACTATCTGGAATTTTTTTTGAGCCAGTAAGCTTCCGCTGTGAAGCGCAAGCAGAAGTTAAGAATCACTGTGCTGCGCAGTCCGATCATGAGAAGCACACCCGGCGCTCCCAAGAGGTGGAAGAGGCGGCCCAGCAGTCTGCACAAAGCGGGCGGGGCTCGGCAGCTGGTCCAGGGCCTCAAAGCCAGCTGAACACGGACGCGGCCAGGCTGTATCAGAGCAGGGACCTGAGTTTGAAGGAGGGCGAGACCATAAAGATCAAGATGCCAGGGTCGACTGGGGCCAGCAAGGTGCAGCAGCTTGCACAGGGCCTGCCGAGAGTGTCGCTCCCGCCGCCTCAGCAATCACGGTCCCCCTTGCCGGCACCCACACAAGCACCTCCACAGGTGTGTCCCCGTGATCATGCCTTGTGTACTATTGTGAGTTGCCAAGTTTTGGGCAGCTAATGATCGGATGTCACGCGAGCTCAACAGTGGGGTGTCAAGCGAGGCCCCATCAGCACCATTGATTTCTGATTGGGAGGTATAAGAGATATTCCGGACTGAATTATTGGTATGACGATTGAATCTAGCAGCAAGCGCCCTGGCCAGATTATCGAGCACTTGTTTGGTGCCAAAATTTGGCAGGTGGAATCCTGCTGGCACTTTGCTGCAACCTTAGAGTGATTCAGAGGCAGCTGAACCTTGCTCCTGCAGGCTGAAGGTGATTTGTTGGGGGAACTGGGGCTTTCGCCGCCCGCCTCTGGGACGACGGTCAAGCCGAGCTCGAAACCTTCAGAGGACTGGGCCACCTTTTGAGTGTGTCAGCGCATGGATGCTTGTGACAGTACAGGACCTGGATTTGTTGGTTTTGTTTTGCGTGGATATGCATCAAAATTTTGGAATCCCTTGGCTCTGCCTGAAACCCCTGCCCTCGTTACTGAAGAGACATTCAACAGACTTGGAAGGTCAATTTGAGCTCAATTTCTGATTCAAATTTAGATCTGTAGCATTGCATCGGTGAAGTGGACACTTAGATGAGTAGTTTGAGCACTGAACTCCATAGATGTTGAGGTGAGAGTTCATGCTCGAGGGCCTCCGAGAGAGGGAGCTTGAGTGCAGCAGGCGGTTAAGGAAAGAGACAATTCAGAGACGGTGCGCAGACGGTACAGCTCACAGATCATAGCACGGTACACCCTTGGGATGCCCGGTCCGCCCAGGTTCAATTCCTGTGCAGCATCCGCAGTCTTGACATAAGCCGCACATCTGCCATTACCAGCGCGCACCGGGGCGGTTTGACCTGCCTGGCTCTAGAATTGGCTGAAAGCCGATACCTGCTCGCTTCAGCAACAGACAGCTCTGTGGCCATCTACGACACAGCACGCGCCAGTCTAGAACCCGAGAAGAATGGATGCATCTGTTCGGTGGACAGGAACACGCCTGGAGGGCACAGGTTCTCGGTATCCACCGTGACCTGGTACCCAGTCGACCATGGCCTCTTCGTGACCGGCTCGAGTGATACAGATGTCAAGGTATGGCTGTCTTTCTACTGTCTCGCCCCACACAGAGAAGGCGTCCTATACAGGCTGCTACGGAACATTATGTTCAGCAGCCAAGGAGGTATGTCCGTTACTTGTGCTGATCAGCAGACAACTTGGCCTGCAGGTGTGGGACACCAACACCTTGCAAGCTGCGTGCTCCTTCACCCTACCTGCTGCTGTCAATGTGGTGGCCATGTCCAGCTGCGCAGTGGGCCACTGCCTGATTGCGGCGGCGTCTACCAGCCCGGAGATCCACCTGTGTGATCCAAACAGCGGAAGCCTGAGCCACACACTCAGGGGCCACCGCGACCTGGTGTGGGCGGCTGCCTGGTCCCTGGAAAGCGAGTGGGAGCTGGTCACAGGCGGCTGCGACGGGCAGGTGAGGAAGCCCAATTAGTTGCTGTGATGCCGTCCCATCTTTTTGCCATACTCCTTTTGCTGATGCGGGAAGTATTCGACTTTCATGGTGATTCTCTGGATAATCGGACCTCTCAGGACGTCAGCAGCCTTGTTTGCACTGTGCCGACAAGCTGCAAGGAGCTGCAGGTGAGGCTTTGGGACATCAGGACCGCAGGTGCTGTCCGCCTTTTTGACCAGCACGCCGCACAGCCAGAGCAGCGAAGACTCAAAAAGCGCCACAAGTAAGCCACATGTGATGTTGCGCCAATGATCATTTTCATGTGGGTGTCTAGTCAGTAACAAACATTCCAGCTGGCTGGTGTTGCAGGCAGTCTATTAGTACTGCAGCACTGACACCCTCCACAGCACACGAGGGATCGGTGACTGCCGTCCTGCCGACCCAAGACGGCTTGCACTGGGTGACAGCCGGCACTGACTCCCGCGTAAGGCTGTGGGACTCACAGACGCTAAGGCAAGCTTTTTCCTGCCACTTGTCACTCATTGTGCTGGAAAGGGTCATCTTCTTGTCTGACATTGCTTGCTGGCTGCAGGAATAAGCTTGTGAACTACAGGCAGACAGCAAATCGAGCATCCAAGGTAGGGAATTGACATGGGCAAAGCTGGGAGTTGATGGGCCTTCACTGGTGCCAGTAATTGATGAGCATGCAATTGGGATTAAGGCCATGTGTTGGCCAATGCAAGCCCGCCGTTATAATGTATTGACTCTGCAGGCAAGGCAGTTGGCAATTGCTTCAGACGCCAATGTTCTTTTCCATCCATCTGGCAGCATTGTCCAAGGCTTTGATCTGCTAACTGGCCAGCAAGTCTTGGTCTTGAAGGGTCATATGGACGCTGTGAATGCCTGCTGCTTCAATGAAGCTCAGCAGGAGCTGTACACAGGGTCCAACGATCAGCAGATCTGCATATGGTCCTACCCAGTGCACGATCCTGATTCTGACTCAGAAAGGGACAACTGGAGCCCTTAATTGCAGCAGCCTTAGCTTTGATACTACTGCAAATTTTGGGGGAGTAGTTCAGTGCAGTGACTCCATGTGGATGGCATGGCAGTGTGGATTTTGTGTGTGGATGACATCACAAGAACCATCACAGCAAAGTGTCACAAGGTGTCCTGGCAACGTGTTCAAGCACATTTTGTGATTTTGAAACGCCTAGGTCCAAATTGCAGAGACTGCAATGAACAGGGTTTGTATTTCTATAATACAATCAAGATGATACATGTCAGATCCATGTGCTACTTCAGCATCAAGCAGCCTTTCACCCTCGGCAACTATTTGTGAGACAATCAATTTGTTTAAAATCAAATGATAAATTTAAGCTGCCTTCCGCCAGTTGTCTTCATTTCGCGGAAAACATCCAGCACCTGCCTCCCACTGTCAACAGTGACGCTCCGGATAGACACTGACAGGTATTTGCCCTCCCTGGACGGCCGCTTCACGACTTGAAATCTTCTGTCCACCGTCCGTGTGGTGACCTTCTCCACAGCTGCCACCATTGAGTCCGCAAACTCCTGGAGGGCGCAATGCACTGGCATTCTCATATTCTTGAATTGGTAAGCTATCAAGCCTATCAGACTTTGCTCTGCTTGATCTGGTGGTTGACCATTCGGCAAAAATAAGGACTTCAGTGGGGTCTGCTGTGGAGATTAGCCTACCTGTCCCCCTGTGCCTATTGCCTTGAATGTCCTTGACGTCGGATATTCGTTAACTTTGCCATCCAATTCGAGCCACTCCTCATCAGACTCTGCAGGCTTGAACACCCCTCCAGAGCCCGGGGTGTCGTCTGGCTGTTGGCTTCTGGTGTGGATCCTTTCGTGCTGTGTGACTGCAAGTGCAGTCCACAATGACCACCATATACAGCGCTACACAACGAGCAAAGCATGAGTCACACAGGTTCTTGACATGTTTTAACATGGCATGTCCTCTCCTGTACCTGACCATCTACGACTGCATGGACCACCGAATATCCTGCTGCTGAGAATTGGCTCTGCAGATGGATTTCTAGCAAGTCGTTTCAGAGACCCAGCAAGACCAACTCTGTTTGTGATGCAAACCACCATTCACGTGATGAGCTCGCGACTGTGCGATCGGGCTAGTCAGCAGGGAACAGCAAGTAAACTTTTGTTTTCTGGACACCTGGAAAAATAAAATACCTCGCCAAAAATCTCACACAAATGGCAGAGACCCTAAACCTTGTACCTCGCACCCACCTCGCACCCAGATTCCCACCCATGCATAAAGCGTAAGAAGGAAGACTCAGAAGACAGTTAACATGGGCGATGGAAGCCTGACGGTGTCCGACTATTCTAAGAGATTTCTGGACAAATACTTGGCCAGCATCGATGAGGACGTCAAGGGCAAGAACGAAGTGGCTGGGGCTGCATTCACCAGTACGGACCACCCAATGTCAGCCTTTGACGAGCCGTACTGCCTTCACAATGAAATTTGCAGCTGACCTTGTTTTGCTGATGTAGACCTCTTGAAGAAGCTCTTCGAAGCTGGCAGTACCAAGGACGTCCAGATACCTCTTCGAGTACTGAGGGATGAGATTGGCAGGATCTATTTCGGCTCGTAAGTTTTCTGGCACAGTGCATGCGACGCACGCGTGGGAATAAGGGAATAACAAGTCGACAGATCAGAGGCATGCTCTGGCTTTCTCACGTAGAGCTGGATGAATGGGGGAAATCTGGCCTGTCCTTGAGAGCAGAATTAACTGGGGAAAAGTCCTGAGTGCCCTGTGTGTGCAGTACCCAGCAGCGGCAGCTCAAGATAGAGCATCTATTCATGGTAAGCCACTGCTTCCTGTACAGCACTTGAGCCATTACACTCATCAGAAGGCATCAGTGCACGTCATGCACCGGCTGACACACGCTCTCTTCTGTGGCCAGCTGTATGATTCGCTGGAGAAAGCTGCTCAGGAGGAGGCCAGGTCCAAACCCGCCAAGGAAGCCGCGTGGGCCCTGACAGTCCTGGAGGAGCTCAGGCAGCGCTTCTCCCGCCTGGTAGGTTTCTGATATTGTCCATGGGGTCGTGGTAATGGCTTTCAAGCGTATCTTCATGACCGACAGACTATACCCTCATGCTGGAGAGTGGTCATGGCATATTTCTGCTGCACCATCTTCCACCTTGGTTCAAGATATCACATTTTTTGAGTGCGGCACTAGTGACAGGAGTGCCAAACTATTTCATACTTTCTCACTCTTTTTGGCCCCGCCTTCTTGCCAATGTACCTTATGCTGTGCATTTGCCATCCATTTCTCTTAAAAATTCTGCTTAATTTTTGCTTTAACGCCAATTCTCGCTATTATCTTGCGATTCATACCTTCTGCAACTCTCGCTTCAACGCTAATTTCTCGAAAAAGAAAAGCAAAAGCAGACCTGCAGGATGGTGCACACGTGAAAAGGACCACTCCTCTAAACAATCGGAGACGCAGGTGATTGGAGACACCTGGCAGGCGTGGCCCGAGCTGCAGCTAAAGGCCCTGAAGCGCATGCACGCATACGCCAGGGACGAGAAGGCAGCCGACAAGCAGGCCCCCGCCCAGCCCGCCACCCCCACCTCTGGCCGCCTGGGCAAGAAGCTGTCGCGCTCCTTCTCCTCCTCCGCACAGACGACCTCCTCCTGGCAGTCCACCTTCGACGACCTGGCCAAATCCCCAGGGGCGCGCCTGCTGCCCCTCCTCAAGGTTTCGCCTGCCGCCTGAGACTGTTCCTTTCGTTCTGTCAGCATCATGCCGCTCTCAAGAGAATTTGCTGTAGCAATGGGGCTGGAAAAGCTTGCTCTGTGTGTCAGAATAGCTCCGACCCTTGTATATCCTCGTGACAATGCTAATCGGTAGGCCTGCTACGTCCATGATGGTCAAATGACTGCTGGCATGCTGTCAAATGGCATAACCACCGCGTCCTGGTGCACCTCAGATGCCGCACCTCTTGCACTTACCTATTAGCTGGATTCGTGCAGCTGATGCTGGCGGAAGACACCAAGGGTCCATCGGATCTCCCACCCCCACCCTCGCCTGCAGATTCGCCAGGAAACAACGCCAAGGTCAGCACGCCATACCATGCCAAAACCCAGCCTTCCATTCCCAATTGGAAGCTGCATGACGGGCTTGTTTCTGTGCACTCCTGAAAACTGAAATAGGCGAGGATTCAGTGTGAAGCCATAGAGCAAATTCAGGCAGGCGTGAGAAGCAAAAACCAATGTGCAGGGAGGCCTGCGCACGGCGCCTTCCGGCATCTCGGAAACAGGGGCGGTGACCAAGATGTCTGAGCTGGACATGATGGACATGGATGACCTGCTGGGGCTGAACGACCCCCCTGCCCAGGAGGCCGCCACAGATCCCTTCCAGGCAAGCACATGGCACAATGCCTTTCCCATGCAGCCTCCGCCTCCAGAGAGCAATGGCTACGCGTTTGCTGCTCGCAATCCTTCCATGGCCAGGCCAGAACGGAGGTCACCATGGCAGAATTTCGTTTGCTTGCAGCCTTCCTCGGCCAACGCATGGGTTGTAAGGAGCTCGCTTGCTCCCCGAGCCGACTGCTGTGATGCAGGCACAGGCACAGGCGCCCACCAACGGAGCTTCGCTGCCCAAGATCAGCGGGCCACCGCAGCCCAAGCAGCAGCCCCAGCAGCAGGGCTTCAGCACCTCGCCACGCGGCGAAAATTTCAATGCAGGTCTGCCTTGTGGCCACTTGTACGCTGCCTGCAGAGATCATGTGTACGCAAAGTGGAATGCCTGACCTGCTCCTGTAAAGCATGCAATTCACCGAATACCGCTTTCTGCACCGAATTCGCTTGCTGCGCAGCCAATTTTGGTGCTGGGCAGCCGGTCCCTCAGCAGCCCAACGGACAGCAGAACAGCTTCGTGTCAAGGCACAGCGGATCTCTGTCCAGGGGCACATCCTTTGATGGCAGGCCACCCCTGGCCTCGACCAATTCCGGGGGTCTCTCCACAGGTGCCACGCTTCCCAATCCATCTCCGTGGCGCAGCTCCTCTAGGATGATGGGCCTCATTTTGTGCTTTTACTCGGATGCAGAAGCCACGACAGTGTGGTGTTGCTGTTTTGTTGTGGATGGCTAACGGAGATAACTGCAGGCCCGCGTCTCTCGTCTTCTGGGTCAGGGGTGATAAACATCCCCAAGGGCCTCAACTCCATTGGCACCTCTGCAAGTCCTGCGGGTTCCTTCAACCCCTTCGAACTGCCCAGCCCCACCTACGCCTCCCCTGTGCCCAGCCACGTGGACAACAGCTTTGCAGAGTTTTCCCCTGTGGCTGGTGCTCCGGTCCAGCCAAAAGTGCTCAACCCCATGCGGTATGCCTGCTGCTTATGCCTGCTGCTGCTTCATTCCAGAGTTCTTACTCCTCTGGATTGCAATGTTCGCTTTTCTCTTGAGACCAAGCAATGTTGTGTTTTGAGTAGCGTCGAAGGCTGCCAAGGAAAGGAGCATGAGATCTTAGACTCTAATCACTGCTGCTTCCCAAAATCAGACTCATTTTGCTAGGATTGAGTGTCCAGAAGCTGCTGCCTGAACACTCTAAAACGCAAATTTGCCTTGCTGATTATGCTGCAATAGATTGCAGCACAGACTGTACTCTGTAAGGAGGTCATTCAACGCCCAGCGTTTGCTGCAGGGCGCCTCCTGAGCCTCCCACTTCCGAGCAAGCCAGTGGTGGCCAGCTGCAGCCACCCAAGAGCTCTTTCAGCTCCTGGTGATTGCATCTGCACAAGCTTCGGCGCCGTTTTCAGGCAATTGGATTTGTTCATAGGCTCATTGCATCTCTTGTGGTATATTGTGATGTACAACCAGTGTTCACCGAGTTGAGCTTCATCCCTGTCTCATTTCCACCCCCTGTTATCAGGTCTTGTCTGTACCTGTGATATAGATGTAAGGGTGGGACTTTATTATTGCATCAGACTTTTCTGGCACTGGTGTATATTAGCGAAATAAGACTGTGACAGGAACATGAAAGTTTCAGGGTTTAGGGTCACTGATATATGATTTTGAAGTTTTTTCACTTGAGGCTAACTTCTTTCTCCCTCGTCTGGTGCACAAATGAGCGCGAAAGAAGAGAAAGATACTGCTAAGCAGGAAAGCAAAGCCCAGACCCAGCAGAACAAGGTGGGTTTGAGGACGTATACCTTGTCCGTGAACTCGCCTCGATGGCTTCTCTCCCCGCATGCAACTGTATATTGCACATTGAACTTTTCGCGAAGCATAATGGGCACGTCTGTTTTGTCGCTCGAACATGACAGCTGAGATTTCTTATTCTTCACACAGAAGGCCGGTAGCAGAGCACTCTATCGATTCGACTCCAGGCGTCCAGCTGAGGTACACGGCCACCTCCTCGACCTGTGCTTCCAAGACGGTGCACAGCATTGCATGACCAAGCGATTACCCTTCACGCTCTGAAGGCCTGTGGCAACTCGCAGTCCAGCCAAACGTGTACACACATTCCAGGTCGAAGCCCCGGCGGTAGATGAAGAGGAGTATCAGGAGTTTCGCTCCAGAACAGACTTAAGGGAGCCCTACAGGCAAGACATTGCTGGCAAAACTTTCCTGCATGACACTTGGCTGGCAAAAGACATCCCAATGACACAGCATGTGCAATGGACAGGATTGCAAGGCATTTCCTGGTGGGCACCAAGGCATTCTCAGAGCCGGATATCACAGAAGCGCCCCTGATCGTCTTCATAAACTCCCGCTCTGGGGGGCGAGCTGGCCCCAAACTCACCCAGATCCTGTACCAATCACTTGGGCACTCACAGGTATTTCGGACTCATGTCCCCTCATCCGCTCATAATGGCACTGCCGGCTTTTGCTATGCCTGCAAACACCAACACAAGCTCGCATGGCAGGATGCTCATAGACTAAGACGCGCAGGTCTTCGACCTCCAAGAGTACAGGCCTGGCCCTGTGCTGAAGAAGATATGGGACAACCTGAAGGAGCGGGAGGCGCTGGGGGACCAGATAGCACCCATCATTGCCAGGTGAACACTTGCCTCTGCCCAGGGACATTACCAGCTGGCGTTGTTGCCAGCATGTTTGACCCAAATCGTGGACCCCGTAAGTGATGTCATACTGAAAAACCTTGATTCTCTACCCGCAATCTAGATATCTGTGTTCCTCCTACAATTTCAGTATTCCTCCCCCAAAAAACTTTGAAAGAAAATCGACTGGTGCGTCTGCAGTCGATTTCGGGTATTGGCTGCGGGAGGGGACGGCACGGTGGCATGGCTGCTGAAGACCATCAAGGAGCTGCGGCTGGACCCGCCCCCCTCGGTTGCGGTCATGCCCCTGGGGACCGGGAACGACCTCTCCCTCAGCTTCGGCTGGGGCAACACCTTCCTGCAGGCTTGGATAGATGTTCGATACGCCGCTGCCCCCCTCTGCGAAAATTTTATACTCCTGGACGCCACACCTTGCTGATCTGGATAATAATCGAAGGAACCCACATATCTTGGATCGCTTGTGGAGTCTGTTCTGGTCCCAGAGCTGCGGTCTTTACCCAGATGTTCTTGTCAGAAGCTGAAGTCACAGAAGACTCAACCTCAGGAGCGGAACTGGTGGCCTGCTTTCTTTCTTTCAAAGTCGCTGAAAATTAGCCTCATCATATGTCCTCTGAGAGGTATTTGGTGTTGGCTTGCAGAAGCACAATACAGTGTATGAAACGCTGAAAAGGGTGGCCGACAGCGAACCAAGGGAACTGGATGCCTGGCAGATCAGTCTCTCTGCAGGTGCGTTTTCCACCTTGTCCAGCCAAATATTGCTCCTGCAGTCATGTAATGAAATGCCGTTTCAGAAGGTGGGCACTACCACTGGGCATCTTCTTAGCACATCCCACAGAGCATGAGCTCATGCTGGCGCAGGAAGGGAGGGTGCCTTTACAAATCTGCCCCACTCCCTGGAAGTAGCAGATGGAGCTGGACCTGCCACATCCAAGGTGAGAGCATTGCATCCCAAGCCCACACCAAAGGATCTTGTACCAGCCTGTGTCCAATATATTGCAATGATGACATCAGGGCACAGCACTCGTAGTATTTCTGGCTTGGGGGCGTCCACCATGCCAGGTCTGACAAATGCGTCTCTGAAAATGAGGGGCTATCAGCGGCCGGAACCTCCAACACGTCGCAAGTCAGCATCGCACTGAATCTCTTTAGTTTCGAGTCCTTGAGCCGGAGTCCAAAGACAGTTATCTGAGCTCCCAAGCAGATGAGCAGCGCCTGCTGCGGCAGGTGAGGGGCCTCTTCTGGAACTACTTCAGCCTGGGGCTGGACGCGGAGGCGGCGTACGGCTTCCACCACCTGCGCGAGGAGCGGCCGTGGGCGGCCAGCGGGCGCATGGTCAACCAGGCCTGGTACAGCTGGTTCTCCTGCACCACCGGCTGGTTCTGCTGCGCTCAACCCATCAGCGCCAAAGCCACCCTCAAGGTACCTCCTCTCTCCTGCTGTGATTTGCCTTCCAGTGACTGTGGCAGCCATGCCGCCCAAGGCCCGTTTTGGCTTGGCAAGCATCAGACCCAAAGCCCTGACGGTGCAGAGCAATGTCACATTACCTGGAGCGAGGTGGATTTCGCCGCCACCCTGTCCGGTGCAGGTGAAGGACCAGAAGGGGGAGTGGGTGGAGGTGGTGGTGCCCAGCAGCGTCAAGGCCCTGGTGCTGCTCAACCTGCAGAGCTACGGAGGCGGGCGCGACCTGTGGGGGCTGAAGGACACCAACAAGGACCAGGCCAAGGGCTGGCAGGTCCCAATCTTCAATGACGGGCTCATCGAGGTGTGCAGAATCCCCTCACCTCGGTAGGGAAGAGGGGGAGGGGGAGCCTGTGGCCCTGCTGATCCACGTGTGTGTATTATCCTCCTGGCTGCCTTCTTGGACCAGGTGGTTTGTCATCCACCGTGCCTTCAGCATACAGGTAAGATGCGCTGAAGAGGAGAACGAGTGGTAGAGAGGGTTGGTGTGTGTGCCGGCGTCGTTGTTATTCTCTCTCGGCTGCAACCTTGCGCACGAGGCGGGAGAGGTCGTCGCACTGTTCTGGTGATGGGCAATACCTTGGGTCTGCACGGAGGGGTGGGGGAATGCTGAAAGGTGCAATCGTTACAGGTTGTAGGATTGAGAGGTGGCTACCACACTGCTGCCGTGATGGGAGGCGTGAACAACAAGGTGCACGCAAAGAGGCTGGCCCAAGCTGCTGAGGTCCTCATCGAGCTGCATGCTCCAGGCAAGACACTCATTCAAGCAGGCATACGAGTGGCCACTTTTTTTGTCGCCCACACCACCATGCTGAATGTCAAAAAAACATGTGATGTGTCTGCATGCCCGGCCCTAAAATTGGCAGATCTGGTTGCAGGTCCCACCAAGGACGGGGAAGGATTGACTCACATGCAGCTGGATGGGGAGCCGTGGCCGCAAGCCATTCCAGGCGGAGACGCAAAACAGCCTGTTATGGTCAGTCCTTTTGCTTGGTACAGATTGCCTGACAAATTAGAGCTGGGCGGTAAGCTTATTGCATGGATTGCCTATAAGAGTACAAGAAAGGGTTGGAGGTGACAAGAGATGGAAGAGAGAAGATCAAGGATTCTGGATTCAAGCCCGAATTTGAATATAACAAATCATTGAGGAAGTCACAATAGAGGGACGCAATCTTTGAATGCAGGTGCACATCAAGCATGTAGGGAAGAGCAGGATGCTGTTCAACAAGTTCAAGCTGCGGGGGATCGCGCCGAAGATCCAGCAGCTGGCCAAGCGGGAGGGGGAGGTGTCGGTGCTGATGCGCGAGGAGCGTTCCCTTCCTGTGGTGCGCCATGCCAAGCCCACTGAGCAGCTGCCAGTCATCTCTGACGACGAGGAGCAGCAGCTGCATGCTGTGACCTATGAGCAGCCTGCAGGTATGCTCTGCCTGGCCCTGGCAGCACAGCTTGCACTTGCTCCTGTTGGTGCACAGATCGGGCTGAAAGTCTGGCATTGACTGGTACAATGCAAGACAAATTCAGCTTGTTGAGTTTTTTTGGTCGGAATGAAAGGAGGCTTGGAAGTGAGGTTTGCTGGCTTTCAGGGCGTTTGTAGGGTTCTCGATTCAGAAAGTCGGGGTCTTCACATGAATTATGCTTTGCAGCTTCGGAGGGCGGAGCGCATGGTCAAGCAGCTGCGTGACAGGAGAAGGAGGACTGTGTATAACGAATGAAATGCATCCAACGTGACGCATGACTGTAGCATACACCTTGAGAGTGCTGGAAGTGACATGAGAGCATTGATTAATGACTGATGACCACACACTGCTGTAACATAGATCCTTGCACTGGTGTCCAATGCCATATCATGGAACATAATCTTTTCATCTGCACACTCCTGCACTGGACAGAATTTTCACGAAAAAGAGTAGGACAATTACCAGGGAGACATGAGGGATATTGTGACTAACATCAGTCACTTATAAACACAAACCAAAAGGAAAATTGTACGAATTGGAGTGTAGAAACCGCATACTTCCATGCTCAGGGCGCTTCGTAGATCGAGCAGTATCGGCCGGAGCGGCTTCACGAGGTGTGCTCAGCACGAAGGTCGTGTTGTGCAAGTAACAAGGATTCACGGCATTTTTCTTCGACAATTTGAGAGGCTCTCGATGGCAGGTGGTTGGCAACATCGACCTCGGCCATCAGTCCGCACTCCAGTATTGCTGCAGTGGCGGTCGGATCTAATATAGTGAGCTTATCGTCCTTGCAAAGGCATTCTTTCTGAACAGAGCTGGCTCCTGTTGCTGAATGGATGCATCATTTCAGGGTGACAGGCTCCAGCACATCCGTGAGGCTCTGCGACGATTACAGAACAAGGGTATAGAGGTGAGCAAGACACAGCGATGCCTTCTTCGAAGTATTGCCTTTGTACTTTTGCATGACTCTTGACTTTTGTCACATTGTACATATTGGGAATGTGGGGTTTTGGGGGTGGGAAAAGAGGGGGCACAGGGTGCAAATAGTGAGATCATGATGAGACTTTGCCTCGTCTTTAGGTCTTGAGGCATTCCCGGCTGTATGAGAGTGCAGCAGCCTATGTGACAGACCAGCCACCCTTCCTGAACGCTGCCCTGGCTGTACGCACCGAATTATCTCCACCAGATCTTCTTACAGCCCTCAAACAGATCGAGGTACCAGCCCCCATCAGCTTAGCACCTTATGAAGTGAAGCATTTACGCAATTCCATGGCATGCCTGCTGATTTTTGCGCATCGAGGTGATTCTGACAAAATCATTAAGGATGCAATGGAAAAGCAGTTGCTGCGCTGCAGGCATCAGCTGGCAGGGACTTCCAGGGCAAACGTTGGGGTCCCAGGCCTCTGGACCTAGACATCATCTTCCACGGCTCGGCAAGCTTCGTCACCGACGGCCTGCAGGTGCCTCATGCACGCTGGCAGGAGCGCGACTTTGTCAAGGCGCCCCTGGCGGATCTGTATACGGCGACTGAGCTGGCCTCACTGGATGATGAAGTGGCCAGCAATCTGAGGGCAAGCATGGCTCTGTGGGAAGATGCTGGAGGTGCGCTGTTCACACCATGTCTTGCTGCAGTGAAAGCGCTCTCAGCTCTGGCTCAGAAAGCAAGTCACCATACTCTGGCCATGTGCACTGTTGGCAACCAAAATCAGCCGCCGGCCAGGGGTGAATCACAATTTCCGCAGGTCTTGCGCCGATCTCCTGAATCATTGAGTAGATCTGCTGTACCACATCGATCATGCTGTATGCAGTAGCACCAGCTCAACTCCTGATCACCTGATGAGCGCTCCACAAATTCTTTACCTCATGGGCATAAGAGCTCAGAACGGACGGTGACCAGGGTTTGCATCTGACAGCTGCAAGGCAACGCAGGAGAGGCCCAGCTGGGTGACGACAGCCTGCAGGCCGTCCTGCCACTGCGTGGGGAGAGGCTGTGGGCATGGCAGGGCAGGACGCGGGTGATGGGGATCGTGAACGTCACCCCCGACAGCTTCAGCGACGGGGGCCAAGGTGCGCAGGGGCCTCAAGCCGCCCTGGACAAGGCAAGGCACCTGGTGGAGTGCAGGGCCGACATCCTGGACCTGGGGGGCCAGTCTACTCGTCCAGGGGCCTCCCCCGTGTCCGCAGAGGAGGAGGCGAGCAGGGTGGTCCCCGCCATCAGGTCAGTCCTGATGGTCTCCCACCCTGACTGGTGCTTTGGAAACAAAAGGGTCATGTCTTCTTTGCACACCAGGCTTGCTCAGTCTAGATGCCACTGCATCAAGTAGTAGGCACATTTTATTGTTGGAGGGTACATCTCTTTTTGGACGTTGCTTTCAGCTTGTGCCTTCCTCGTGTATGCAAGGCCGCACAACCCCGCTTGTCGAGTTTGTCGAGGACAGCTAGAAGCTGTGTTTTGAATCGAAAATCATCACGAAGAATTTCGTGACTGTGACCTTGAGTGGCTTACTTGCCGTAGCCCTGTATGGAGGGTGGTGAGGGAGCATGAATGTGTAACAGAGCGATAAGAGGCGACACAGATGCCCGACTGGCGGAGGCGGTGGTGTCCGTGGACACGTTTCACAGCGCGGTAGCCAGGGCCGCGGTGGAGGCGGGTGCAGACATGGTAAACGACGTTTCGGGTGGCCTGCTGGATCCTGCTATGCACTCCACGGTCAGACTTTCTATCATCACGACCTTCCTCCAGACCAGAACTCCTCCAGAGCAGTCTGCACAGTAGCTGCAAATTTCTTTGGGGGCGCAGATGATGAGGCTTACAAGCGTGCACGCAAGTTTTGGAAAGATTGCTTCTTGTGAGGAAAATTTGGTCTTTGGACACCACAATCTTTGACTTGCATTGAGTGCTTTTTATCAAGGCCTTCATTGACCACCCAGCCTTAAATTCTGCTTTGTAGTAGGTTGCCGAGCTGGGGGTGTCCTACATGTTGATGCACATGCGGGGGACCCCCCAAACGATGGCAGCCAGGCCTCACATAGACTACGGCCCTAAGGGAGTTGCAGCTGAGGTAGGCAAGGAGCTGCAGGCTGCGGCAGAAGCAGCCGTGGCTTCAGGGATAGAGCCGTGGAGGATCATCACCGACCCTGGTGAGATCATCACCAGTGTGTGGCTGGCCTGATGGTCGATATGCTCCCCCCACAAAATTGAAAGCTTTTGAATGCAATGAGTGCAGTGCAAGAGGACATTTAAACTAATTGTTACCTTTGCACAAGTTTTAAAGCCTAGCCACCCTCAAAGATTGATGAGGACATTTTTATTGCGCTCAATTAGCCCTCACAAATGCATACTCGAATTGACTTGAGCGCAGGCATTGGCTTTGCCAAGACTCATGACGGAAACAAGGAGCTGATCAGAAATTTGGCTGATGTACGGAAGCAGCTGAAGGGCTGCCTGCAGAAGCAGCCGCTGCTGGCGGGTCCTTCGAGGAAGGGTTTTCTTGGTAGACTGACAGGTGATCCTCCTTTTCAACCACTAAATCAGTTGTGACCTCTCTAGTTGCCCTCTTTAAATGTCACAGACCCTTGTCACTCTAAGAGACACCATGCTCGCCTCAGCTTATAGAAGGAATGTTGACAAGCTCGGCCTATGATTACAGGGCTGACCCTGGCAGACAAGCGGGACACAGCATCGGCAGTGGCTGCTGCCTTCTGCATACAAGGTGGTGCGGACATCATTCGGATGCACAGTGCGACAGCGGGATGGGATGCTGCCAGGGTCGCTGATGGTCTTCTGGCTAGGCAATAAGTACATATCAAGTTCAACTAGCGCTACCAAGATACAGCAATAGGCCCTTCAGCATGTTTCGTCATGGTGTCGAGCGGTGGGAAAGCCACTACGGGATGGTAAACCCTAATTGCCTAGATACTTCTGTCAGACGGTCACTCAAAGCCATGCACTGGCCATCCGTGATCCATCCCGATGACAGGGAAAATGTCCCCTGCAGATGAGCCATGTTGTCTTCATGCATGCAATGACTCAAGTGAGACCTGAAGTGCCTGAGGGGGCTTGAATTTACAGCATATAGCACTGTATAATTTGTAGCTTGAGAGCGTGTTTTCCTCACCTTGGTCACAATGGCAGTGGTGGCAAAGCCAACCAGGAGTCCAGCAATCACATCCCCCAGATAGTGCCGACCCATGAGCGCCCTCGATAACGCAGTCATGCTTGCCCATCCAAGGACTGCTATTCTCTGCAACTGACCAATTGGGGCACAGCACAAGGCCAGAGCGACAAAGCTGACCCTGCGTGATGACCTTTATTGTCAGGGAAGGCAGGGAGTACTCCAACAATACATGGCAGCATCAATAACTGTGCAAGGCTGGAACAAGATGAGAGCAGCTTGCCTTGAAGTGTGGCCACTGGGGAAGGAGTACCGGTCGACAGCAACAACCAGTGCAAAGTCCCCAGATTGGTTGTACAGAGGCCTAGGGCGCCTCACCAATCCCTTCAAAGACCCCACCAGCACAAGGTCCACCAACAACCCCAGGAAGAAATTGATGGCAAAGCATTTTGCTGAGGGTGCTGCACTGGGCAGCAATAAGACAGCCGGTGTCAGCAAGAGCCACAAAATGCCGTTACCACTGTGCTCGAGCAGGATGAACAGACCTCTTGGACATCTTTTTCCGAATTGATTATGAAGGTACAGTGAGTACGCTTGATCTAATTCTATCAGACTGTTCGCTTTGCTCGATGGTGCAATGACTTGAACACTCATCTTTCTAAAGCCAAGGTTGCTTTCAAGTTCGAAATGCAGATGATGAGTCACTTAGTTCTGCAAAGTGCCTCGATACTAGAATTGACTTATTGAATCGATTCGAGTGTTAACTACCTCTGTTAACCACCTCTGAAAACCCAGCGGAGAAGAGATCTGGAAAGGATTAACAATCTCTGGACTTATTCCGATTCCTTTGAGCTCACCTCGTTCATGCCCGAAGACGGAGATGGTGTAATAAGCCTCACGAGCGATGACGACGATGATGTTGTGCTGCGACCCCAGGTCAGCTGTGTCCCTTGCCGAGATTTGCCGAGTTTGCAAACAGGCTTGAGCAAAATGCTGACAATAACCACATTTCAGGGACGGTCGGTAGCGCCCGAGAGACGAGACCCACAGGCTGCTCGCCCTAGTAAGATTCTCCTTGGCCTTCTCCCAGCAGCAGTGGTTGCCACCTCCCCTAGTCCTCGTGATAGCTGTGAAGGGAGGTCTTGTGCACCAATAATCACCCAGATCAAATCCTCACGGTGTGTCTGCAGAGCGGCGACTGGCTGTAAACTTGTTGCCAGAGAGAGGCACCACTCGAAGGAGAGCTTCAAAGAGGTTGCAGGTGAGAATACAGCCCATGTTCGCACACAGTTGCAAGCCATCAATGGGGCTGCAAAGCTCAAAAGTTTGGCTGGCACTTTGGCGTCATTGGGTGGTATACTGTGCCGTTTATTTATGCCTGTGTGCAAATGCTGTGATGAAGTTGACAACACTTGCCTGAACCCTAGCAGGAGAACGTGGTGGACCTCACTTCCTTGCCAGATGACGAGGTTTTGCTGGTGGGATCCTCCAGTGCCAGCAGAAAGAGGCGGAAGACCACGGTGGTTGTCCCTGATTCGCCGCCGAGCCAAGGCAGACGAGCCAGTAAATGTGGCATATGCTTTCATGACATGGGCATGGGCGACAGAAACATGGCCTGTGGTCCATGCGGTGAGTTTCACCTCTATCATGCCTGTACAAGCATGCACCCAGAAATGTCTTGAGGCTCAGAAGTCAGTCAATCTGCTTGGCAGTAGACAGAATAATTATATCGAGAAGATGAGAATCTGTCTGATATGCAGCCAAACCGAATTTGCAGCAATATGCAGTGCAGCCTTTGTAGGGCGGTGTGCCCATTGCCACAGCTCCCTCCACGTCCCACTGAACCTGCTTTTCCTATTGTGCAGGGCATGTCTTCTGTGAAGACTGCTTGAAGCAGGCAGTGAAGACCCAAAAGAAATGCCCAACCTGCCGTAGGACCCTCCAAGCCAGACAGATCCACCGAGTCTACCTCCCGGATAGCTAGCGAAAGTCCATGTACACCAGAATATTGTTAATGTATAACAGCATGTTTAGAAGCCTTTCCTCATGTGATATGTATGCCAGTGCAGTAAGGGTTTAAGGTGCAAGCTTAGAGCAGTTGTGCATTCAAAATTGTGTGTGCAAGACGGATCCTAATCGATGCAAATGGGAGACATAAGGTGATGGAGGCCAATGACGGCACTTTGTTTTACATGAGAATTCCAATTGGCGTGTAATCATCCACCCATCTCACAAGTTCAGCTTCGTTCTCCTCCAGTGCCTCCTCTTTGCATTGTATCTGCAAGTTCAGTAGTGTCAGAAGCAAGCAAGCCAGACACTGTGAGATGTGATTTGTGATGTCACCACGGGCAGAGGACATGCCAAATCCCTCAAAATAGCAGGCTGAGAGGTCCCTATGACATCTGTGTTTGCAATTCCTGGACTGCATGCCAGCTGATCCCACCCTTTTATCAGGTAGGGTCTGGCACAGCTACCCAATTTTATGAATATGGATGAAAATGGATTGTCCACACCATTTTTGGAAAAGAGGAGGTGAGACCTCTCCGCCAGCACACACACTGGTGATGTGAGACCAAAATGTTTTGCTCTCTCTTCCGTTCTATACGGCTTCATTTCCCATACAGCCCCAAACAACCCCAAACAACCGCGCACGTGTTTCACAACGTGCCAACATAAGAACTATACAGGGAAAGGACATACCTGATAGTATTGTCGGTCCTGAAACGAATCCACTGAGGAATGGGGCGGTTCTGCTTGGCCTTCTTAGCTGCAAGCAAAACATGTGTTATGCCGCTACCTTGACCGTCACGAAACCTGTCTTTCTGTTGTGCCCAGGTACTCCAGCAAATGCAACCACATAAATATTTCTCTCCGGGCTTGCAAAGATTTGGCCTCACCTAGCTTCTGCTTGATCTTGAAGGTCTTCTGGGAAGGCTGCAAACAAAGAACTCTGTTTAGGCCCAGGCATTTGAACAACAACCAATCATTCTGAGTCAAGGGCACTCCAAAACTTAAACATTGCTGGTGATCCGACTTGCATCCTGAGATTTTACAATATTTGTGCCACTCAATCCAAGAACAATGCATTTCATGCAAGAAGGGTCGCCACAGAGACTCAGGATGCGAGCTCAATAAGCATGAAACATTGTGTTTGCCCAAACAATGTGTTCTTTTTAGTCCTATATTTCCTATCCGTAATATGAACTATTCCAGAACTACGGAGCAGGGAGAACCAAAGGCCGCCAGATCCCGACATAGCGGGCAGGAAAGCATCGAGGAAAGATATGCACGAGTTGGAAACTCACCATCGTGGCTGTTGCCCTATGCACCGCTTCCGAAGCAGGAGAAGAGAGAGAGCAGAAAAAAAGTGGGCGAGACAAACACCGACCCTAAATTAGGTCCTAGGTTTGTTTCTTTTGCAAAATTCTGAATTCTATTGCAGAGCCTTGCCTGCTCAGGGCGAGTGATGGAAGGGGATGCACGGCCAGAAAGCCTGAAAAGTCTCATCGCTACCATTGTTACTGAGAAACGCGGGGAGTTCCTTAGACGGGAAGAAGCAGTCTCAGCAGCGGAGAGACAGCATCAGAGCGTAGGTCCCTGATGCGCTGATCACATCGCGCTGGCTCTTCAGATGCAAGCAGACACGTCGACTTGCACGGCTGTTATGTGATTTATCGTATCGAGCGTGACCATTGCAGGCGATTCTGGAGCAGTCTATCGAGGAGAAAGAAAGCAGAAGGAGGATTTCCTTACCAATAGCGTCGACAGCCAGGGATGCTGCGGCAAATGAAGGGCATGTCACATGCAGCTGGGCACGACGTAAGTTCCCCCTGAGATCAATAAGATCAGCTGCCGACGCACTCAATGAATGGCTGCATCAGCACTAGCTATTGTTTCATTAAGACAGCCCTTGAAAATTGGCCAATTCTTGCCATCCTCTGGTGCAGGAAGTTTGCAGGGAAACAGCAAGGTTGGAGGCAATCAAGTTCTGTCGGCTGCGCCGGTCCCCTTTGTCAAGGCAATTCCCAGATACAAGTCCTGGTCCTACTTGTGCCGCAACGAGATTGCACAGGAGACTGGCCGCAAGCTGTTCTACACAGATAGCAAAGGTAAGCAGACAGCGACATTTTAGAGTCAACACTTGATGCCCTTTGCTATGCTTGACTGGAGTCAAAGTCTTGACGCATTGCTTTGTGGACAGAGCACCAATGGCAGAATTACATCTGGATCATCTCGTCTCCCTACCTGGACTGTGAAGTGTTTTGAAGCCTGTTCTGTACACTTCTGCAGAGAAACAAGCACGGTATCACCCATGGGAGGAAAGTGATACAGTCTGATCGAGGGGCAAGTCTCTGCTGTCTGTCGATGCAAAGTTAATATGGCAAGCAAGAATACAGCCGCGCCTCAAGGTCAATGTTGCCTGCAGGAGAAACAGTGCCTCTCAGCGATGATGAGGAGGAAGTGGGCAGGTTTTCCTTGCCGCAGGGAGCTGACTGTCAGGGAGACGAGTTCATCATGGAAGCAGTATTTCAGAGATTGGGGAGCACAGAGGAGGTTGTCAGGATGACTGCCAAGCAGCTCAAAGTGCCAGTAGGTAAGCACCGGTTGATGATCTTCGCCTCTAGTTCACGATCAAGGGTGTCCATATTTTCTTTATTATAATTCATGCGGCGCCAACATTGCACCAATGGCTTTCATAATTTTTGATTCATTCAGAAAGACTTCATGTCAAAATGGCAGACAAGGTGTGCTTTGATAAGCAGAGCAAATCTGAGAGGAGGACCCATGTATCACTCAGAAAGGTGCAGGCAACAGAGGCTGGCAAGATAAGTCTTGAGAGGCTGAGACGCTCACCGACAAAGTGGATGGCTGCCATTTTGATCTGGAGCTGCTTTGCAGTGTCTGTTCAGGCTGCGGAAATCCGTATGCCAGTAGAAGACAAGGAAGACGGAGATGCTGGGGAAGCAGGCCTGACTGCATACACCTCTGCCTTTTGCCGCATCTGCCGCTGCTATGGCTGCCTTCTGCACAGTGCCGTGTCTATCAAGTAAGCGCTGTTAGACCAAATAGAGACTTTGGAATTTCATGTTAGAGAGCATGACAAACCATTCACTTGCACTGAGGAAGATCTTGCAAAGCACTTGTTCCTTGGTACTTGGGTCGTTCACTGATGTGCAGCGCCATAATTCTGATTGGTCGATAGATTAGCATTGTTTTACAGTTGAAGTGAATGCGTTTGTGCTTCACATTGGCTTGCAATCAAGCATAGCAAGATTCAAATCTTCAACATACAGACACATATATTAAGCTGGGATCGTGCATGTTCCACATAATTTAATTGACATATGCATTGTCATCTTGTATATAAATTATTGAGGTTCACTAAATGTCTGTATTGACTTGGTAGCCTTTTCTTCATGGCAAAATCATGTACAGCTGACATGGACTTCGCAGTGCACCCTCACTCTGCAACCTTTTGTAGTTGAACAGACAATGCAGGTACTCTTGGCAGTGAAATTGCACAAGGGCGCAATCGCACTGCCAAGAAGATCATGACGGAGGCTGATAGATCATACACTGTCACCCTTGCAGGAAAATTCCTGACCTACTCGTTTGTGTGCGATAATTGCAATTCCCCAAGTCTGCAGACAAAATGATTTTTACCACTTTGCAGGCCCTTCAAGAAACCATCAAGGTCAAGTATGTCGGCCAGCAGTGATGTCTGTGGTGAGCAGTGCTCAAAACAGAAGCAGGTGACAACCAAATTTCCTGGGACCTTTGTTCACACCAATCTTGAAGAGAAATTTTGCATTGCAAGGGAGAAGGCTTACTAAGTGAGTAATCTTTGATTGGTTGTCACTCAGTCTTGAAGTTTTGCTTGGCATATTGAGCTTATTGCTGAGAATCCATTGAAGAGAACTCGATTTATCCTAGCGCTGAGGACATCGAGTGGTGAGGATTACGATGCTGAGAAGAAAACCTGATGGAAATGTGGCGCAGTATCTGCCCCTAGACCTGGAGCAGATGCACCTGCACAAAATCTGAACCTGCTGTGCTTCCAGGGAGCAGCCACCACTGCCAATTCTGGCGGCGGCAGCCTCCGCGCTGGGTCAGGCCCACCCCTGGCACAACCTGATCGGCAACAGGATGCAGACATGTTGAGAGCTGCCCCTGCCAGACGTAGGACATCCAAACAGCGGAGCACACGTGGTGAGCTGACCTTTTTCAGGTGCCTGCTGCGCGTACACTAATGCTGACTGCATTGACAAAAGGTCGAGCTTGTGTCCTGGCCCTCCAGGTGTTCAAGACTCTCCAAACTGCTTTCAGCAAGAGAATGAAACCCTTCAGAAATGAGATTGCTGCAGATCGTCCCAGGCCATGGACTGAAAGGGAAGACAGCCTTCTGGCACTGGGGAGGCGCATGTTCGGCTCTGATTGCTGCAAGCTGGCACGGCTGGTTGGGACGAGGTCGTGCCAGGAGATAGCACACGCGGTCGACGCGCCCTCGCAAGAAGCAGGTGTTGATTGCACAGCCGAGGACAATGATGCAGAGATTCAGAAAGATGCAGCGAAGAAGAGGACAGCCTTGGCCAGTCAGGTTGGTTATCTTTCAAAATTGGAGGATGGGATCAATCAAAATCATGATTTTGAGCAAGATGCCATGTAGGAACACATACAGGGCAATACAGGTGCTTTCACACCTTGTACAACACCATCATGAACGCCCACTTGAATCATCTTCAGCCTACACCTGAAATCGTCTCATTTACATACATGCATAATGGCAATACAGTGACTTGTCCTGCTCCCTTGCCTCATTAAGAAAAGAAAAAGAGGACTATGAGCCTAGGGACTGCAACGACCAAGCTTGCACACTTGCACATTTGACCTCATGCAAGGGAGGACCAAACATCAGGATCAAGGAGAAGCTCTTGCATGAATGACAATCAGGAACAGCTGCTGTCTGTCGATGCTGGAGGAGAAAATGCTTGAAGGCATGAACATTAGAATAGAGAGGAACATGTAACTGTTGCTGGTTTGCAAAGGGGCTTTCTGTGGCATTGTGGGCATGGGGTAAGGAATCTATGGCACTCGCAGATTATTGATCTTGAATGATATCTCTGCATGTTGCAGGTCGTTGCTAGAAGAGCTCAAAACAAGCAGGCGCTGTGGGAGGAGTACGTGCCCTGCAGCTGTCCACAGGGGTGTGACAGCAGCTGCCCCTGCTTGCTGAGTTCCCAGTTCTGCGAGAAATTCTGTGCATGCTGCAAGAATTGCCCTCATTTCTTCGCTGGTTGCATCTGCTCTGGAGGTTGCAAGACGAAGCTCTGCCCCTGCTCTGCTGCAGGTCAACATTCTGTTTCTCTGCGCACATCTCATGACGCTACACTTGATATCAATGGCAATCATGGAGCTTGTCTTGATGATTGCTGGTAAATATGTGACAGCATATTAATATGTGACCCCTTGCATGCTTGCAGGCTTGGAATGTGATCCTGATGTCTGCAAATTTTGTGCTTGCGCTGTGAGTGGGGAAGAGCCTGCTCCAGGGAGGGAGAGGTGCCAAAACATGCGGATCAGGCTCAGGCAGCACAAGCGTACTGCAATCGCGATGTCCACTGTTGCCGGCTGGGGGGCGTTTTTGCTGGTGAATTTCTGTGATCTTCCTTGCCTTCTCACCAGTCCACATCCATAAAATTTCCCAATCTCAACAGTTCTCTTTGACATTCTGAGACATTCTTGTGGTCAACATTGCAAGCATCAAGTCCCTTTATGATCGAACGCCATTGTTGTAGGCTAGCATACAGTGGCAAGATCAAATCATCCATGCTTGCAACTTGACATCCCATGCCTGCAGGAACCTGCCCTGAAGAACGAGCTGATTGGGGAGTACACTGGCCAGCTGGTAGACCAAGTCGAGGCTGAGCGGCGGGGCAAGGTGTATGACAGGGATGACAACAGGTGCCGACCAACGGAGTCGAATCTTGTGACACCCCATACATTGCTCACGACTGCGAGGTGTTGAAATGACAGAAGAGCTAGAGGAAACACCAGACCAGAGCTTCAGAATTCATTCAAGCATACCTGATGCCTATGTTGAAGGCTGGTGTTCTCATTCATGGTCAATGCATCTGAACCTGCTCCACCTGGGCATCTGACATGATTATCCTTCACTGACAAAAGGTTTCAATGCAGCTATCTCTTCAACCTCAACCTTTCATGGGTGATCGACGCGCGTATGGGTGGCAATAAACTTCGCTTCGCCAACCACAGGTATTCTCTGCTATCTCAGGAACTCACTGCTCTGTCAATTATCGGCTGGGGAATGTGTTGTGCACATCCACTATGTCGCAGAAGAGAAAGGCACATGCTGATATGCTGACACCGTCGGCCATGTTTCATTCACAGACAAAAGCAATTAAAGCTAGATTCATGTGGAATGCAGCCCGGATCCCAACTGCAGCGCCAGGATCCTTATGGTGGATGGGAATCATCGTGTAGGCATCTTTGCCAGCTGCGATATTGATGCTGGCCAGGAACTTACGTACGATTACTTGTACCAGCCAGACCAGGCCCCCAAGTGGGCCAAAGGGTCCTGATTTGTTCAGTCGTGGTGTAAATCACTTTGTGAGACTGTCAGAACGTTTGTATGAACGCAGACAGAGCATAGGGACTCTTGCAATCGATTGATGTCTTCAAATATTTGATTGAGAATCAAACCTTTGAACATACAAGCGAATTACCATCCAAGGTGAATAGCAATTGTGTTTCCTGTCTTTGTTAGTAGATAATGTCAGTGCTTCAGAGAGATTGCTGCTTGCTGAAGGATTTGATGTGTCACTGAAATGCTCTGATACGGCTCTTTACCTTTGTACGATAACCTGTCCCTAGCCATGTATCCCTACTACAAGATTGTGATGTGTGTGTTTTCTCTGACTAAAATCCTATGCTTCGAGCGTTGCAATCACAACGGTTTGCATCTGCCTACATATCCCTGACCTTCACCCAGCACCCCTGCAGTGAGCCTGCGAGTCTGGTCCCACCTCCCCACACACTCGATGAAGTGGTCCAGCAGAACCAGGGGGTCACACTCACAAGAGGCAGCAGCTGCCATCCGCAGTGACCGGGGCGTCAGTGAACAAGCTGCAGTGATACACGCCCCTCCCCTCCACCCTCTGCCCCGCCACCCCTGCACTGTCAGTTTCTGCCCAGCAGGCCACCCTCCTGACGACTCCTCCATGCTGCTGCGCCCTCCAGCCAATTCCGTATGCACCCCACCCGAGTGTGGTCCTTCCCCATGGGCTCACTCCTCCCCCTGCATCTGGCAAGGGCGAGCGGCCAGCCGCATCAGACCAGGCCTCCCCCCAAACCCCTCCTCCAGGCCACGGCTTGGCGCCAGTGGTGAGCCCATGAGCGTGCTAGATCCTGCACAGCCCTCCTCTGCATGCGAGGACCTTGTTCCCTGTCCTGCGGCCTTGATGCTTGGTCTCCCATGGAGCCCGCAATGGGATGAAAAGCCCTTTGCCAGACCCACAGGGATGGCTGGAGCAGCAGCAGGGACAAGAGGGGAAGGGTGTCCTGCATGCGGACGAACCGACTTGAGAGTCGGAGTGCTGCTGCCAGGTTTGTTCCTAGCTGGTTGACCCCGATTGCAACCCCAGCACACACTCCCAGCATCGGACGCTTCTGAAATGGATCTTCATATATACCCTACGAAAAGGTCCGAAACATTATTATGGGCTAGTAAGATCTACCATTCTATTCTAGCATAGTAAATTCCAATCTTCGATTTGCACGGCTCGACTTCGACTCTCGATGTGATCAGGCAGGCTGTCTGGCCTCTCAGGGCCCCAGGAGCTCGGGCTCCAGGAGTTTGGCCAACTTAGATGTGATCTTGTGAACATCGAGGAGAGTCTGCAGCACCATGTGCGCTCGACGCCGGGTTCCTCAAGGTTTTCGAAGTGCGTGCTACACATTCCCTGGATTTCTAAACCACTGGGCCCTGCTGGGCCTTGCATGCTGGGCATGCAACTGCACTTTGCCACCTGGAGGTGTCATGGCTGCCTCTTTGGCCACCAAGAAAGCTTCAGAATCCACGCACTGCATTGTCAGCCACTGACCCCAGGCATCTGCGTGATTGCAAGCTCTGCTGCTGGAAGTTTGGCCCCCGACTCTGCGTCGCAGCGAGGATCAACACGATGCCCGTGAGGCTGCGCCTCCGGGGGGCCAGGGCAGAAAGCCCTGCCCTTGCCCAAGGGCTTCCCCAAGCCCTCTGCACCTTTGGGGTGACTGCAGACCCAAGGCCTTCATACTGCCTGCCCTCCAGGTGCACACAGAGCAGGCGCCCTTGGCCTCTGAAGGGAGAACGGCACCCTCTCCGGTCGGCTTCCAGCGCCCTAGGGTGCCTGCTATCCATCGATGCTGTCAGGTGGTGGTCAGCACTCGCATCATGACAGGGTGGAAGGCAGGGAACTGTACAGACTGACATTCCGGGGCAGAGAGGAGCGTGGCTCCAGGGGGGGGAGCCCGTCACAGGGAAGGATGTGGAGGCAGGGAGGGGGAGCAGCTAGCAGCTGTGCGACGAGAGCTGGTTGGGCGCAGGAGGTGTTGTCTGTTGGGAGCAAAATAAGATACATGACACAGCACACGTATGTTGTGGACTGGCGTCCCGGGTGAGTGAGGAGGTTGAAGGACGACGCCTCTCTAGATAGTGCATCGTTGCCTGGGTCAGAGCAGGTTTTAGGTGGTGCTAGCAGTGGGTAGCACAATGCAAAGGCCACGGTGCTGATGAGCCTGCCTCTGGATGCCCAGCTTTTATATGGTTTTATTTATTTAATTATTTGGAATGACCTTGAGTCATTTCGCCCAACACCTCCTCCATGACAAAAAAAATTGTGCCTGGCCACGCAGCTGAAGGCGTCAATGCGAGGCTAAGGAGTATCTGGGTTCCAGCAGGATCACAGGTGTCCTTGCAGTGAGTTTGTGAGTCTGATCCTTGCTACTCACTTACTCGACATCGAAAGCGCACTCTGGCAGGACCAAGGGGTCACGATCCAGGAGGCAGTAGCCTTTGTCTGCAATGACAAGGGGCGCGGCCCACACAAGCTGCAGCGGCACGCCCCTCACCTCCCCCCCTCTACCGCCAGCCCCTGCCCCACAGGCCACCCTCCCATTGACCCCTCCATGCTGCTGCGCCCTCCAGCCACTTCCGTATGCACCCCACCCGAGTGTGGTCCTTCCCCATGGGCTCACCCCTCCCCCTGCATCTGGCAAGGGCGAGAGGCCGGCCGCACTAGCACTGGCCTCCCCCCTACCCCCTTACATGCCACCGGCGCAGTGTATGCAACAGCTGCCTCTGTCTCCTTCGTAGAGTTTTCATGAAGGATTACATATCTGCCACACCCTTCTTCTGCGACGTGGGCTCAGCAGCCTTGCAATCTGCAGGGGCGAGGGTGCTTTTCCTTTTTCAGAGTATCACTCTTGGGCTTGAAGACTACCAAACATCACATCTTTACACATGTTTGTCATGGCAGCTGTGTGTTCACAGCGCTAACGCTTGTCATGATCATGATCTTGTTCATCTGATGATGTTCACCTAGTGTCCAGTCACACCTTATGCTCCTTGAGATGAGGACATATTGGCTGCGTGAATTTTCAGCTCAGGTGCATATTCTGCATGCACATACTTGCCTCCAGCCGGACTCGAAAACATGGCCACTGAGGCTCACAAGGTGCAGGCAAGCTCCATCTCATTGGTCCAGCGCCAGAATGGATCCCAAGATGGGAAACCTCTGCTGGGGCCTGTCCACCCTGTGCTGGCCCTCCGCCTGGATCCTGTCCCAGGCCAGCTGCTCCTGGGCCACCTCCCCCTGCACCATCTGCCGCTCCACCGCCTCTGTCAGCTTGTCAGCCGACTCCGCGAACAGGTCACGCACCTGTGCTCAGCCATGTCAGCCTCACAGATCCCCTCAGTGCCACTCAGGTTGGTCATGCAGGCGACGAATACGGTGCCTGGTGGATGCACCCACACGATTGCCAATCAATACTAGGCGCTCCACTTTGTGGCGTCGTGATGCCCCTATCTGAAGTGTTCCAACGCTATTTCGGGTGACGGTGTGCTGCAGTTGATAGTGCCAGGAGTTTCCAGGATGCTTTCATTAGGATGGTCACCATACGCTGGTGTGCTTGGGCACACAGGGGCTCACTCGCTGGATCTGGTATGTGCCCGAGGCGATGTCGTGCCCAGGCACGTTGGGGTCCTCGATGGCCAGCAGGAACGCCTTGAACCTGATCCTCCACTCTGGCTTCTTGCGGATCACACCCCCCTGCGTTCGGTGCCAGGGCAACAGGCCATCAGCTGGCCAGGCAAATTCGAAACAATGGGCCAGCAGCCTGCAGGCAAGGCATGCATGCATATGCATAGCCCACCCCAGGCCGCTGTTGCCTGCTATGGAATGAGAGCCAATGATGCCAGACGCTGCCATCTGAGGTGTAGCACTTCCGCCGAACAACAAATTCTTGTTGCTGCTGTCTACCTTGGATTCTGGACCTGAGGAAGTACTTCATGCTGGGGGAAACTATGAAGAGAGTGAGGTATGCAAGCAATTCCTATGCATCCTGTCGAGAGGCAAGCAGCCAAATCATATCGCAGAATTACGAGGGGGGCTGATAGGTGTTGGTGGGCAATCTTGCAAGCTGTACCTCGGGCGCATGCAACAGCACAAACCAAACAAATTTCCCTGATGCACAACACCCGGCAAAGATGACATCCAAAGCACTCAGAGGCACACATGAGATGCCAAATGTTTCATTATCGCCAGGCTCTGCATATCTCCATAAACACCTTTTCGAGCTCCTCCACATCTGGATTCCAAAGCCAGGGACGACCCAAAGCCAGAGCAGACACAGCTGGATCACCTGGTTGATGCTGACGGCCTGGTCAGGGTAGTCAAACACCTTGCCGAAGCGCACCAGGAAGCCCCACAGCAGGTGGCCCAGGTCCTGGTTCACCTGCTGCTCCCGCTGCTGCGGGGGGCAGCCGGGCAGGTTGTACCCCTCCGCCATGAGGTGGGCGATGGCCATGTTGGTGAGGCTGAAGCTGGAGATGCCGCCCGTGTGCACCTCATGTAGCCTGTGGCCCTGCACAAGCCGGACGGAAAGATGTACGACACAAAATGAGGAGATGAGCATCATTGCTGGGCCGCAAATGTGCTGGCCCCTTTGGAGCATGTCGCGGGGCTCGCTGAAACGTCACTGATATTGATTTCTGATGTGGCCTGCCTGTCAGTGAAGTTGCAGCTTCTCCCGTGAATATTTTGCAGGAATGTATTACTTGTGTGCGGGAGCATTTCAGCCTGATTGACTTATACCCACCTCTGATCACCGACAACTTCTTGGCAAGACCAGTGCTTGGTAACATGACTTACCAAATGGCAAAATCGATCTGACACCAGGCTTACATCCATTCCCCAATCAAATCTTGCACAGCAGGTCCTGAAAGAATGGTGAAGGCATCACATGCGCAGGGGTGGCGCACCTTGACGAGCGCTTTGGCTGCCAGCACCAGGGGCCTGAGGGGGGGCATAGCCTGCAGGTGGGCTCTGATGCCCTCCACCGCCTTGACACCGTTGCCCACGTTCAGGGAGATGTCAGTCTTCAGGCTGCCGGCGCCGCTGGGGGACCTGACGTGGCATTTGATGATGGGCACCCTGCACGATGGAACTCCTGTAAATAGACCACTGCCTCCTGCTTTCACACATACCTCAGGAGAGCTCGGACTATTCAAGCTTGTAATGCTTGAATACCTCTAGACTAGGACTAATACAGAAGATGCAGAAACACTGTCTGTTTGGCTTTGCCTTTCCTTCTTTTGACATATACTTCACCCTTCCAAATGAGAATAAAGGTCTTCTAGGGGTTGTAAGAGCATTTGTGGTGTGTGTATACAAAGACACAACAAGCCATGAGCATGAGGAGCCAGAGCTTCGTACGACCCCAAAGGAAACCGGCGAATCAAATTCTAGGTGAATATAGTAGAGCAGAGCATGGTTCGCTGCAAAGTGTATCATGGTCAAGATGTGGTCAAGAATGGAACTCACTTGGCGGAGATGAGGGTGACTGGAAACTTGTTGTCCAGGACCTTGTCCCTGTTCAGCTGGGCTTTCAGCTGCCTCAAGCCGGCAGTCTGCATCTGCTTGGCACTCCTGTACATCCACTGAGGAGCATCAACATTGTCCTCTGGGGTGCAACAAGCCATGCAGCTTTGCATGCCGGAAACGTCCCAGTATGTGCGCTGCTGTGCCAGGTGGCGTCCAAAAACAGCCCTGGGCTTTTGCCTATGCAAGTTTGGACAGCATAGGCACTCCCTTCACAACCACTCCAGAATAAAGCTTGCCACATGCGGAGGTATTGACACCTGCTTTCTCAAGTCTGTCTGCAGGACTTGGGGGAAAATATTGGAAGAAACGGTTTGTATGAGAAGGGTGGATACTGGTGATGCAGGTCCTCGGTTCCGATCGCGTCCATGACACACATGTCGATGTCGCTACTGGGCATGGCCAGGCCAACAGCCTGCGAGCCAAACATGTGGGTGGTGGCGTGGGGCCACACGCGCTCCACCGACGCCCGCACAGCTTCCAGGCACTGTGCCACCTGCAGTGCAGCACCCTTGAAAGTCTGCTAATCTGCTGTTGGATGAGGTGCGCGGTCCCTTGCTCCTGGAGAAAGGATAAAATCCAGCCTGAGATGAGCGATGTGGGTGAAGAAGCCCGGCGTTGTGTCCTGGTGGCTGCACAGCTTCCGGCCAGCCGAAAGCTTGTTGTGAAGTACAAGCAGAACCACAAAGACAGGACATGGTCAAAATCAGCACAGCACATTTGGAACAAGGAACAAGCAGCCGAGGTTTCCATTCCTTGACGCTGAAAGCTGCCAAACCCTGAGACAGGGGTTCCTGCATGGCCCTGGATCTCACCAGGAGCTGCTCCTCTGGGCCTGGCGTCATCAGGTCTGCAAACTGCAGCATCTCGGCATGCAGGGGGGACAGGCCTTCATCTTGGCTTTCCCTCTCAGCCACAGCCATGGCGCTCCCACTGCCCGTATGCTCCCCAGCCGCATGAGCAGCCTGCTCTGAGGGGGGAGGGGCAGGCTGCTGTGGGATGCGCTGCCTGTCCGGGACGGGAGGAAGGGGGGCCAATTTAGGTGCCGCTGGGGGAGCGCTGGTCATGTTCTTCCGCTTTCGGAAGACGGAGCCATCCTCCTTCCCCTGCAGAGTAAAAGATGGGCTTTTTACAGGCTTTGAAGATGTGCCTTGACCATGGCGGATTCCACATTGAAACATCGAGCCTGCTGTGTTGTCTCCTGCATAGAGCGGCGATGCATCCAGACGACGGGCAAGCTTACTAGGGGATCCAGGCAGGAACAGATTTACCAGAAGGCAGAAATAAAGAATGGCTTGCATCTTGGTGACGACATGTTACGCACTTCAACAGCAAGGAGATGCGCTTGGACAGGCGGGGGAAGGGCCAGAAAAGAACCGGTCAAGAAGCTGCGTCTCACCCTCTGCTGGCCAGGGTAGCGCTGGTAGGCCTGGTGCCCTGGCGATGACCCAGCCCCACCCACTCCGCCTTCCTGGGGCGGAGCATAGGCATTGGGCTCCTCCTCGTCGTCCAGAAACCTGCGTGGCTTCTTGCGGGCTATGAATCCGTGCTCCCCTGTGGTGGTGGTGGGCCTGCAACAGCAGCTGCAATCTCTTCACTTGGGCTCACATTGACACAACGTTCTTACATCTTGCCAGTAAGATTTCTCGGCAGTGGGATTGAGGGAAAGCTTTGAACTTTATGCCTCGTTCAGCGACCAGAACTGCTTGGTGAATTGATGCCAGGGATGGAGTTGGGGTGCGGAGGAGAGGCATCAACAACAGCATGCTTTATAAAGGATTGCTGTGATCACCTGGGGAGTGATTGTCCCTCATATCGAGCCTGTCAATTCAGAGACCTTTGCAAAAAAAATGCCTTTAGATTTTTAACAGATTTCTAGGCAGCAGCCCAGGTCCAAGCGCTGACCTGGCAGGTGCAGCTCCAAATGCGCTGGAGCCGGCTCTGGGACCATGCTGCCACGCTCCGGGTTTTTTGGCCTCCACAGACTGGTTTTGGGAGGGCCGGTAGGTGCCCAGCCAAGGCAGCTCGTCCTGGGTGTCTGGGGTTGGTGCCTGCAAGCCTCGCCTGTCAGGGTCCTGGGCGATGCTCTTGCGCAGCTGGTTCTCCTCCTGGCACAGGTCCTCGATGGTGCGCCGCCTCTTCTTGGCCCCCAGCACAGGATCCGTGCCTGCAGGGTACATGGACCTAGAATGTTCAGAGGCCACTGTTGGATCAGCGAGGCTGCATCCTGAAGCATAATCAGGGGGCCCTATCTATTGGCTGACTCTTAAGGAAGCTGGAGGAGGCCGGACACCTGAAAAGAGCTCAACAGGTCACAAATGTCACAACTTTCACTCCATGTATCTCTGCGCCATGTCGAAACAATAATGAAGCCAAGGACCTCTCAACACCTGCTCATAACACTTCAAAGCTTTACCTGCTGAATTTTTTGATGAATATGAAGATGGCCGAAGCCGCAAGCTCTTGCTTTCATGATGAGCGAGCAGACATGTGAATCTGTAGGTTTGATCCAAGGTGCTACTGAGCGGTCCCAGAATTCTATCTAAACGACTGCAGAGAATTCAGCTGCAATGTGTGGAGGTGGGGGAACCTGTGGGGAAGGCGTGGCCGAGCGTGACGTGGGCCTGGGGAGGCTGCTCCTGTATCAATCCCGCTGGCCTATCTGCGGCGGCAGTGGTCGAGGGGGCCCACATAAAATGGAGAGGCCGTTCCTGGTCTGCGGTTGCTTGTGGGGGATGCATGAGCCCAGGGGGCTGTTCCTGGGCGGCAGTGGCCTTGGGAGGCTGCCTCAGACCAGGGGGCCGTTCCTCTGCGGCGGATGGCTGTGAGCTTGCCCCAGCGCCCAGCAGCAACTCCCTCTCTGAGGGGGTGAGCACAGCCGAGGGGGCCTTGTACTCGGTGGGGAAGCGCTCGCGCCGCTTGGGCCTGGGCATCGCCAAGGGGTCTGCCTCACGTTGCTCTGCCATTGTTTGCACCTGCAGGCGTTCCATGCAGCCACTCATCCCTTGTGCCACCGGTCTATGGACCAATGGCGCACAATGCATTTGACGCCTGTATGGAAGATCCAGGGACTGTGGGACTATGAATCTGCTGGATATGGTACCCAGTGCTGCCACTGGGCTAAATATACGGAGGTCCAAGGCACCATGCGTGAGGTACTGCTCTTTCTTTGCAAAGGCAGCTGATGCGTGTATGGCGGCGCTGCGGGGGAGAGGAAGGCGCACCTCCACTGTGTCATCCTTTACTCGTGTGCCCCTGTCTTCAAATACCCCCAAAAGGCCTTCCCCGGCCAATGTTGCTCCACCATTGGCAGCTTCTCCCTTCTGCAGAGCCAAATGTGTGATTCTCTGAGCAAAATTCACCATGGGAGAGAACATGCAAGTGTCAAGAACAGGCTCTAGGTGGTTGGTCCAAGGTCTCCTGCGCGAGCTGCTGTCTATTTGAGGAGCAATTCTGCCTGCCCATCCATCCTCCTCACATGGCTTTTAGAATGAAGGCATCTGGCCAAGGTCATACCTGTTCTGACTCCATTGTCTCAGGAAGGGTGTAAAGTCCACCCAGTTTGCGTGACTGAGGATGGTGTCTAGCTATTTGTCAATTGTCAAGTGAAGGAATGGTCCTCCTGCACACACATCGATGTTGAGGAAGGTTTGATCAGCATTGGCGTCTCCCGCACTATACCGCCAAGATTCTGCTCAACGATGGTGCATGCACACCATTTTAAGTCTTCCGCGGTCCGTGAAACTATTGTTTGGAACCTGCCAAGATGGAATATGACAATACCGTGAAGCTTACGGTATTGAAAGTAAGCTCACCGAGACGAGAGCTGTAGCTTGTGACTCCAGTCTGTCGATGTCCTGTGCGGCGCTGATGACAGGCGTCGCAGCAGTGATGATCAGATTTGAGTAATAAATCGGGACACACGTCCCGCCAATCAAAGAGGAAATAGCTGGAATGGAGGCCTTTTTTCCTCTGGCCAACCCCCTCCCCCGTTCCCCCCCAAATTTTCAACTGGACCCAAACCAATGTGGAAGATTGAGGAAATTCTGTCATGGTCTGCCTCCAGAAGAATACGCCGCAACGGGCAGAAGGTGATCCCAATACCGGGACAGGAAAATCTCATGGTCCAAAGCGCGCATTTCTCTTTCAGTACTGGTCCCGAAGAAAGCATGCAGCGCCTGCAGTGGCGTCAATAGCAGAGAGAATCCAAACATCATCCGCATGCCCAAAAGCAGAAGTATAAGAAAGAGACAATGTCAAACAGAGCAAAAGCAGGAGCATAAGCAGGACCCTACAGTAAGCAGAATATCCGCGGAGTATTTAAGCAGTACAAAATTGTTGCAGATCCCAGACTTAGTTAGGAACCAATTGCAGTAGCTGGTCAAGCTGCTTGTCGCTTCCTCCCTTGGGTGCTGAAGGTTGAGCCTGGAAGCTCTCCTCCACAGCCTTCACTATCTTCTCCGAGTCCTCCAGAATGTTTGCTGGCACTGTTGATAGCAACCTGGCACCAACATGCTCTGTCAGCCTGTTGTCATTCCCTGCTAACATACTACACTGAGGCATGTGAGACTGTGTAATCAAGAATAGCCCATTAGGCCTGTGGACCTACTCTGACAATGCCCAAGGAGGCAACTGCAGGCAGATGTCGGGAGCACACACCTTTGTAGGGCATCGAGGTTTTTTTGCAAGGCAGCGTCTGACTTCTCGCCAACCGGCTCATTATTTCGCTTTGCTTGAAAGAGCGTGAAGTCAAAGTCCTGGGAGCTGATGAAGAAGTCGTCCACAAGCTTTTTGGCATCCTTGTTCCCTCCCTGCTCAGCGTAGTCACCCAGAGCCCTGCCTTGCAGTCATGCATTTAGCCTTTAGCTCAATAGTGTAGGCAACGCGCCAAGGCAACAACAGGAATGCCTGCCCTTGCACAAACAAAATTACATGGGAGTATGGGACTCGCAGAATTTGTTTTATCAAATCTCAGATCAGCATCGCTGTGTACTGTTCCAGACTCCCAACACCCAATAAGTATTTGAAGTGCAAAGCGCCCTATAATTGAAATCATGCTTAGTTGGAAAGGCTCTTCCTCTGTATGCTGAGCTCTCACCTGATATTGTCTCGAAGTCCGTCGAAGGCACCATTCCTGAGCAGCTCCCTAGCACCTTGCAGGTCGTCCTCTGCAACAATTTGGCCAATCATGGCCACTTCATGCCCCAATCATGTATTACGAATGCATCATACCAGCTGCATGCCTTCATATTCAAGGCATTTGCTCTCAACACCAGAAAGGCTGGAAGTACGCGGTTTTGCAGACTGCAGGGGGGCTCACTCATTATGGATCCAGCGCGCTGAAGCTGGTTGCAGGCGGCCACCACTGCAGGCACATAGGTTTCCAGAGGCTCCAGCTTCTTCTTCTTGATGTACCGCGCCAGGCCCCGCCGCCTGCCTTCTTCCTCTGCCTGTGGAGGCACAGCAGAGGATCATCTCATGTGTCGGAGGTATTGCAGGCACTGCAATGCTCAGAAGCTGATTGTGTTTTATTTTGCGGTCTACCCACCTGAGCAGGAGGGGTCTGCAGTGCCAGCACGGCTGCTGAGAGGCATGCCAACGAGGCTGCTTCCTGGAGCAGTGCGCGGCGGGAGGGGTGTTGACATGGCCCCTGCATGTATAAGTGCAGATTTAGAGTCTATGCAGGTGGCCAATTGAGCTCTGAATGTCAAATCTAAGCCTTCCTGCTTACATGTTTGGCGCTAGCTCTGGCGAATGGCTTAGTTGCATGCCGGAAGGGCGGTTGGTGGAGTTTTGCAGAGCGCATGTTTGGTGCTTGCTGCATCTCGAATAAGTACTCCTATGTCTGTGTACAAACGAGGTGTATGAGCCTCAATAAGCTTATATTTGATGTGTGCGGGTTGTCTCGACGAAAAAAGGTAATGCAGCTAGTAATCTGATGCGATCGCTGATTCGATTTGTCGTGTTGCTCCCTTAATTCTCTTGTCAAGTCAGATCAATCGAATGCAAATGTATCCCAGGGATGTCCTGGCAAACCCAGTCGATGAACGTTCGAGTAGGAAATCTATCAATACTTTGTACAAAGAGTCAAGCCTTTGATCAGCTCAAGGACATTGCCATGCTGCTGCATTCACGGTGCTAAGGTCCTACACTTTTGATCTCGCCCATGCATCACTAGTTCTCGAGGGAACCAGATATTTGAATCCAACTTAGTGGCTACGAGGTCGTTTGGCAATGCTGCCGCAATATCAAATCAGCAATGGAGCTGAAATTGACTCGGACATGCGCTGGCTCTAGATCAGCAGAACGCCAGCCAGCCCGCAGAGCAATTGCCTGGCTGTGACATTTTGCACCATGTCAAGTGCACACGATCAGCCCCTCTTTAAGACCCTGTCCATGGCTGCTGGAGCTGCAGTGTGTGCTGAAGCAGCTACTCTTCCCTTCGACACAGCCAAGGTACACCACGGCTTTCATCAGAAGCTGCGCTGCTGGCTCTTGGTGCCCAGCATGTGGCATGGCAAGTGGCCTCATGAGTCCCACCTTGTGTGGCTGTATCCCTGCCTGCTGCCCACTTCCCGTCACCGGGATTACTGGGCTGACCATGTGCACGAACCTTTTACCTTCTGGCATGCACATCCCTGTTTCTCGGCTGGAATGTCACTCGCAGCCGTGCAGGTCCGCCTGCAGCTGCAGAATATAGCCAGCTCCACGACTGGTGCCAGCCTGTACAAGTACCGGGGGTCCCTGCAGACGATAGCCACGATCGTCAGGGAGGAAGGCGCCACCGCACCTTTCAAGGTAGGTTTGCATATTTTCCAATCCCAGCCTTGGGGTGGGAAATAGCAGTGGACAGTGGATGTGATCAACCCATCTGTATGGTTTCCTGCACCCCAACGCACTGCAATCCTTTGACTGCAGCATCTGTATTATGCATCATCTGCTCATGCCACTGCTTGCTTATGAGACGTTGGTGAATCCGAGATGCAATTACGAGGAAACACAGAGAACATTTCTGTGGATATCCATGCAGGGCATTGTGCCAGGGATCCACCGCCAATTCCTCTTCACAGGCCTCAGGCTGGGGCTCTTCCAGCGCGTGCAAGACTATTTCTCAGGCAAGCCCTTTGGCCCCCTTCATTACTAAGGCATGCCTCTGCTAGTGGCTCTCCTCACAATCTCCATGTCTGCTGATATAAACCATATCACAGCCAGTGTCTGCAGTGGGGGCCAATCGTACAAGTGGGCGTTCTTGAATCTGTGCAGGAGGGGCAGATGATGCACCCTTGCATTCCAGGATTGCGGCAGCCCTTGTTACCTCTGCCATCGGAATCACGGTGAGCTGTGCTTTGATATTGCCGGCACCTAAGCAATGCTGAGAATTATGAGCATCTGCCTTTGTTTTGGGCGTGATCCAAAAACTCCCCATCATCCACAATTGACTCTTTCAGGTGGCCAATCCGAGCGATGTCGTCAAGATCAGGCAGCAGGCATGCACCATCCGGGGCTCTGGGAGCAGTGAACACCCCCTCTCCCCCTACTCCATTTATATAAAATTCCAAATCATCACCTGGCAGCAGCTGCATGTGTTGCCAACGAAAACTTGAATACCTCTTTGCACAAGAATTTTGGGGAGTATCGTTGGACACATACCTCTGTGAGAGATGTCTGTGCTGCACATCATACAGGTGTGACAATGCACGCCAGGACACTGAGGTCCACACTCAATAATTGGTTGGCTTGCAGTGGAGAGCAAGCCGCGCTACCGCAGCTCATCTGAAGCATACCGCCGCATTCTGGCCGAGGAGGGCTTCTGGGAAGGGCTCTACCGAGGCTACTTCCCCAACCTGATCCGGAACAGCGTCATCTCTGCCACTGAATTGGTAGGCGCGTGGAGCAACACATCTGTCCCTCAATTGTGGCTGCTGAACCAACAGCGCTGATCTACTTGAGCTGCCAAGAGCGCCATACTCTTGATACACTGGTGGGCATGACTGATCAAGTCGCATCAAGCTCTGCACTAAAGTCTCCACCACGCTGATTTGTCCGCAAGCAGATCTTTGGTGCAGGTTGCATATTCAGAGTGCAAAAAGGTGCTGTTGCACGTGGGCATGCCGGACAATGTGGGCCTGCACTTCTCTGCTGGGCTGGGGGCGGGGCTGGCTGCCACAATTTTGGGATCACCTTGGGATGTCATTGGCACCCGACTGATGGCCCGCACTCCTGTGCCAGGTGCGCATGATTTCCTTCTCGAGCGGTGTTGTTTTTGAAGCGGCTTGTGCACCTGACATGTGCATGGTTAGCCTTCTTGTTAGCCTTCCCACAACATTGAAGTGGGAGGTACAAGCACAAGCCACAAGGTGATCTGTGATGGGCAATTTACTACTGGATGCACATATGTCAGAGGGCCTGTTTGGAAATGCAGGCAGTCAGCAGGAATCCCTGGGGGCGTTTGTGGTCAAAATGGTGAAGCAAGAGGGGTTAGGGTCGCTGTGGAAGGGCTTCACGAATAACTTTGCTCGCATCGGTTCGCTCCTTTCCTCTCTGCATCTGCTGCCATGCTGTGTACTTTGCTCACCTTAGTGCCACATGCTTGATTGAATTAACCCTGCAGCTTGTGAAGTGCATTTTGACTTGCAGGCTCGTTCAACATCGTGCTGTGGATGAGCTATGAGCAGCTGCAACATATCTTTGGGAGTGAAGCCTAGGGTGCAGGGCACCATGCTTTTGCTGCCCTTGTGTACCTGTTTGCAGTAGGATTGAGAGTTGTGTTGGCTGTGTGAGGAGTGATGTGTGTGTGTTCTGATATTACTTGAGGGAGTAGATGAGTGAGGGTACTGAGAGGTCTTGAATATCAGGGATATGGAGGGATTTGTTGCTGATCTGGAGCTACAGGTAGGCAAATTCAACAAGAGAAAACGTGTCTGGGGTAGCTCAATATTCACGAGATAGTGTAGCGCCTTGCGAAACTAGGCAATTGCCACATGAAATATGAATATTGCTGCTTGTCGAACACGAACATCCTGCTGGCCTCATGACACAGACTTTAAATCCATGATGGTTTGGCTGAATCAGATGCAATAGATCCGGCAAATGTTAATATCTGAGCAGAACCATGGGGGTCCAGCCATTCTGCCCTAGAATGTATTAAGTGCCTTAAACAAGCAGTGCTGGTTATCCTAATCTATTCTTGGTACTTAGTCGCTCAAGGCGTCACTGCTTCCCAGTGGAATAGCACTCTTCAATAATTATTCTACCGCCTCTCTCGCCCTGCTGCCATTCATTACTCTCACAAAATGCCAGATTCAATAATCGCTGCCCTGGCAGGCCGAAACCCCTGCTAGCTGGTGACTGGCCAGCCCGGGATGTTGGCAAACGCCTGGTTCAGGGCGTTCAGGGCGTACTTGATGGTGGGGGCATTGATGTTTGCCGGCATGGGGGGAAATTGCCGAGGGGGATAGCGCCCTGAGTAGTCCCGCTTGTCAAAATGCCAATCGCCTGCAATGCTCACCGGTGGGCAAATGTACTTGAGAGCAATATTAAATCTAGTGGGTTCATGATGATGGAGGTCCTCAGAAGCTGAATAAAGGGAGTGCAGCCTGCTTTCAACATTCTTTTCAAGAACAAGCCAATGAGCCTACCGCGCTGGCCGTACGTCATCTTTCCGTGCTTATCGTAGTCCATCCCATACGTGAGGTGCACGATGCACACGTCCTTGTTCTGCAGCCACAGCATGATGAGTCAGCAGAGGCTGACAGGCTGCAGACACCTGCTGCATCCTTCCAGCACATGCCCCTTTTGCCGCAGGCCCAAAGGTGGAACTTCCTCTCCTCTGTTGACTCCAGCACATGCCTACCGAACAATTCATGACCAGTTCTGTATTGATGTGGGCCTTTGTGAACCTCACCCATCCCTGCGAATTAGCTATGTCGCTAACGTCAAACGGTTTGGTCGCTGCAGAGCACAGGAGAAGTGCAGAAACCCAGCAGGGTTGCAATGCAGTGTGCCTTTAAGAACTACTCCGTCAACTTTTAAGAAAGCTCCGTTAAATTGCTCAGGGCAAGGGCAGGTGACAATCCCTGCTTTTGTACCAGCTGAAAAGGGAAAGACGGGAAAGGGAGAGGGGGGAGATTTTGATTTACGTCAATGGTCAGCCACGGATCGAAGGGCGGTTGCGCCATCAGCTCCCTGTGGATCTCGTATTGTATCGGCCCCTCCTCGCCCTGGGAGCTGGCTATGCTGAAGGCGTACATGTCCAGGATCCAGCCAAACGCCTTGTCGGCTTCGGGGTCGGCCTTGAACGCCATCGACAGGTTGTACCAATTCCCCACCACGCCCCTCAAATGTTCCTTGTGCAGCTGCACTGGGGAGTTGCCTGCAGGGTGCAAGCGCTCTCAGAAGTGATGATGCTGCCTTTCCTGGCAGGATGCAAGTCTAGCGAGAACTTCCCCGTGCACTGTTAGCAGCACATCCCAATCTTGCCATGCCAGGTCCCCCCCTTCAACATAGGCTACCCTGCTTGCAGAGAGAGAAGTCTGAATGTGCAGGCCTGGATCATTGTTCTCATGCAGAGCGTCTGAGTGGAATGGACATGCTCCCGCGCTGTGTATGATGAGAGTAAAGTGGGACCCTAATGTGGAAAATTTTCCACAATACTGTGGCTGTAGAATTAAAAAAAGTGTGCCAAGACACGTCCCCCTAAAATCTCACTGGTGCGTGTCATTGCACTTCAGTGCGTCTCAAGGCAAGTAAATGGTAAGCGCACCTATATGGGCCATGTCTGAGATGGCGGCCTTCTTCTTGTTGAAGCGGTTGATCAGCGCCACATGGTCGTTTGGCTGGATGTAGGAGCTGCAGGTGGCATTGCAGAAAGTGAGCATGACCCGCCAAAACCTCACAACAAAGCCAACTTGATCCTACTGCAGATGAGGGTGCTGATCTCCTCTTGCCAGAGCCGTACATGGCTGGCAGAGCGCAGCTAGATCATAGGGAGGCGGGACCTACAAGGGATAGGCGGCTGCTTTGGTAGGCGTGGCCCTGCAACACCACCACAAGATCAAATTCCCGTCGTGACTTTCCCACCCACCCGTACATTCCCCTGCTCCTGCTCTTCAGGCGCTCATGATGGGTTTGGGAATCCTCTGGTCCCATACAATCCTCGCATTGTCCAGACAGGGGTACCTGGCTTGAGACCCGACCCATGACCATCACTCGCTCCAGCTTGACTTCAAATCAGCCAGGGGATGACTCACCACAGCGGTGGCGGCCTGACAAAGATGTGGTCAGGCTCCGCCATGAGGATATAGTCCTCGGGGATCTGGTCCATGTGCTTCTGCACCCACTGTTGGAAGGCGTAGGGCCGGTTCAGCACCGGGTAGCCCTTGTCCACCCCCGGCGGGAGGGGGTCCACCACCACCGTGGGGATCTCCGCCATGAGATTGTCCGCTTTGCCACTGCTCCAAGCATAAAGTCAGCTCCAGGAGGAGAAGGGAGCTTTGGTAGGGCATGCAGACCTTGCACTCATTGATGCAGCCCGGAAGCGGGAAAGGGGCGGGGAGACCTGTGAAGCAGGCGAGTGAAGCCACCCATGGCGCTATCGGGGAACTCCTTCTTCATCTGCTTGTACCAGTAGTAGCAGACCCGCACCTGCCACTCTGCAGCCAGACATAGTCATATCAAGCAAGGAGTTTTGGAAGATGGGAGGATGGCACACTGGCTGATGATGACTCTCAAGGGCGGACAGTGGCTGCAAGTTTTTGAATTCGATGCTGATAACATGAGCAGTTCTTTGAGCCAGCGGGAAAGGTCTCACCTGTGTAAATGCCACCATCCACACTGCACAAGGAATTTGGGCTCACATCAGATGCCAGGACATGCCTTCCTGAGTAATACACTGATGACCTGCGGAGTCTGGCAAAACAAGACCCTTCTGAATGTCGGCCTGAAGAGCCGGGGTTGCCCTCAAAGAGTAACGGCACTCCTGACAATAATCGCTTTTCCATGATTTGCCAAGGGGCCTGATGCAAGCAGACCAGCTTGTGGCGGCGATCGCGCCCACCTGGGGATGACATGGTATCTGGCCTTCTTATCCACCCCAGCGGCTGCTACCTTTGGCTGAGGCTGCTGCTGCTGCTGCTGCTGCCGCTCCCCAGCTGCCCTCAGCCTGGCCGCCGCCCCCCTCTCGTCCCTGTCCCTCGCCATCGCGGCACCTCCGACCTCCCTTCTCCCTTGCTCCTCCACCAAACCCTGGCCCCCCTGAGCCCCTCCCTGCTGGTCGCTGGTCAGCTTCCCGTCTCTGCCCTGGGCCGCCTCCAGCCGCATCTCCTGCGCCACGTGCCAAGTCAAAGGGCTTTCTCATTCTGGATGTGGGCGATCTCCTGCGTGTCGGTCCCAAGCAACATGTGACCACCAGCATGCAGGGAGGGGGAGTGTCGCACGACTGCCGTTTGAAAGGCAGCAGTATGGTCGTCAACCTCTTGCCATGTCTGTTGCCCTGGGATTTTTGGACACTGTATCTCAGATCCAGGAGAGGAGTCGGCAGGAATGGCGCAACAGGTGACGCACCTTGTCCGCTTTGAGATTGCCTTGTGCCTCTCGCGTGAGCGTGTCCTCTGTCAAGATAGTATCCTTGACGACCTCTTGCGCGTTCAGCCGCATTGCCTTCTCCTCTTGAAGATTTTTCCTAGCTTCACTGGAGAGAGCTGCAGATCGGGGATCCTTGTCGCTGTGTCAAGGCTATTATTATTGTACGAAAATTGCTGGACAGAGAATATGGCTTGCAGCTGGCAGGCCCTCAAAGCAACATCCTGTGGCAGCAAAGCGGGAATTCTGCACCACTGCAGAAGGCGACGATCACCTGACTCCAAACGTGGTTTCCTCTCCAACCGGTGTTCCCTCTCATGAAAGGGCTTGGACAGGGCATCTCTCCTGGCCTCATCTAGCCTATTCTCTGGCAGCTTGGCCATCAGCCTCACCTGTTGGTGGAACTTCAGTTACACTCAGAAGGGACGCACACTTGGCAGTACGATCAGCCACACAAATCCCTTGATGGACGTATGGGATGGTCAAAAGACTCAGGGGAGCCTCACATTGTCCAGAAGGAAGTTGAGCCCAGTAATCACTGCGGCAAGGGTGACCACGAATACAACCACTGTCCTGATTCGCATGCTCACAGGCTTTTAGAGGTGTCTTCAAGCTGTGTTTCCGACCAGAACACCGAAACGGAATATTTAAAGTCACTCATGCTTTGTGCGCCAGAGATTGGCTGCTCTTGCTAGATAGTTTTGCTGTAAGTAAGGCTATTTCGAGAAGCATGCTACCATCAGGTGTCATAATTCGTCATGTTGCTTTCGTCGCTACAGAGGAGAACCGAGATATGCTTCGAGCCTTGATTTGCGCAAAACGATGGAGGAATGTGAAGGAGATCAAAAGTGTCAGTAACACTTGAACACTGGAGCATGGGGTCGGGGAATTTTTCTACACAAAGCATAGCACCGCGCAAGATCATCATCAAGCAGCTTGACTGCACTTGTCACTGCTCCTTGCGCTCAGCTGCAGAGTGACAGGCGAGTTCGACATCTTGTGTGATGAAAATAATAAATGTATTGATTGAGATGAATCAGAATGAACTTCGCTCCCCTCAGGGTATCGGTGAATTTCTTTGGTCAAGTGAATTGGCTGTGTTGCTATTCTGGCTAAGGCAAGGAAAATAGGATCGTTCACTTGTCCCTGTCAGCTCAATCACCGCGTGAGAGCTTCGGAGCGTCAATGCTCCTTGCAAGAGGCTGTATATTACAGAGTCTTGCTCCGTCAGATTTGCTGTGCATAGAGCTGTACTCTGCAGATTGAGTTGAGGAGCGGGACAGAGGCATTTTTTTTCCGGCAATTGGCCGCCCAGCAGAGCCCAGCAAACAGATGGATAATGGGGGGGACATCAGGGAGAAACTGAGGCAAAGCGCCATGGAGAAATCCACCGTGAGCGGACCACCGGGCAGTTCCTGGTTCAACAGGATCAGCGGTGTGGCAGGTATCGCAGCTGCAAATTAAGCTGATCACGGCACCACATGTCCCTCCCGCTTGTTAGAATTTTACTTCGAGGATTGCTGGTCAGCTGTCAAGTCAAATTGCTACTCCCCTGAACAATCTGTCTTGCCTGCAGAGCGTCAATTCGCCAGAGGGGTGGCAACTCTGAAGAAGCTGGCAGTCCCGGAGGCAAGGTTGCTGGACTACCAGGAGTGCAGGGCGCGGGTGGAAAAGATGGCAGCGGAAAGCAGGGGCCAGGAGAGGCTGGATGCCGTGCGCCGCTGGGTGGAGGCAAGGACTTCTCCCCCAACACCTGCATGCTGTGTCAGACTGCTGCCCGCGAAGCTCAGCATCGGGTTTCGTGTATGTGCGATGTTGCGGCAATCGATCTGTCTGCTTTGTGGCCCAGGCGATCTCTCGCCCGCAGCATACCTCAAGGCAGATACAGCATGCGCAGCCAATGAGATTGCCCATGCCCGTGCAGATCCTAGTGGAGCAGGAGAAGCACCCGATCATCCAGCCCGTCATTGTGACCCGGCCAGCCAGCCCCGCCGCCAGCCTGCAGGACCAGGACGACAGGGAGGAGAGCGAGGAGGACTGGCAGCAGCTGTCCGCCCTCCCCAGCACCTCAGTCTCGGGCTACCTGGACAGGCCGCGGGCGACCACGGGGGGCGGTGTGCCGGCAATGTACGTCGATCGCAGGGTGGAGGGTGGGGAGCCGTTGTCCTTCAGGGAGCTCTTCCTGCGCAGCAATGCTCTCGAGAGCATCATTGCAGGCATTTCCAAGTTTTCCTTGCTGTACGCATTGCAGGTTGCCAAGAATTCGCCCCTCAGCAATGATGCCTGGAGAATCCATGCTACATGAGATCCTGCCTTTTGATGGCCTGCATTAGATGGTCTCAAAAGGGATATCACCCAAACAGTCTTGAGGTACTGGTTGTCAGCTTCCGCCAGGAGGATGCTCAATACCTTCTGCAGGGCTGGGGTCTGTATCTTTTGAATGGCAGCACATTGCTCATGGTCGCTTGGCCGTGCATTTGGCAATGCAATTATTAAGCATCCAGGAGTACATCACACCCGCCAGGTCGTGGGAGTGCAGAACCATCTGGCAACTGGGGTTGTAGTTGGTCACTCGAGGCCCTATCTCGTTGCGTTGGAGTGGTGCTGACAGCAGGGTGCCGTTGGCAGGCTACTCTGAAGAGGCGCCCGACTCCCAGGAGGAGGAGGAGATCCTCAGCCAGCTGGTGAATGCGTGTCTGGGCAGCAGCGAGGAGGAGAACGAGGAGCTGCTGCGCGACGTCACTGCGCTGGCCAGGGCCCTGGGACAGTGCAGGGGGAGCGGGGTGGCCACGTCCAACATCCGGGCCATCTCCGACAACGTGGTGCAGGCGGTCAGGGACCTGAAACGCCAGGTGAGGCCCCGATTGAGCTTTGGGTTCAATGGCTGATGGGGCTTGAATTCAAGGGGGCAAGGCTCACTCTCCGGTGGTTGCTGGGAAGAACGAATGCTACTTGGGAAGGGACTATTGCTGGCAGTAGTTTTGGCAATCCTACCCTCAAGATGACTGGCATTTGATTTGCATCGCTGTATGAGCCCACCCTTAATGCCGGAATCCATGTGCCCAGCCATACCTCTCCACTCACTCAGAGTGTCTTGAGAGCCAAAGAACGCAAGAGCAGATGATTGTTGGACTAGGAACCGATTTGAATTTTTACAGGCTGCGGTGGAGGTCTTGGAGGGCAAGATGCGTAGGCTGCGGGAGGAGGTGTGTGAGCAGGCTGCCACGGCCGCCATGCTGCACAAATTCAACAGCGGCGCCAGCGAGCCCACGGGGGAGGTCACGCGCAGCCACCTGGCGCAGGGGCTGCAGGCCACCAAAGAGGTCAGTAGCCCTTACTGGCTGTGCAAAGGGCTTTCTGCTCGCCTCTCAGAAGGGATAAAACAGAACGAAATCAATTGTTTTCGTTATATACATCTGAAGCTACAGCGCATGGTTCTGCTACCGTCACCACTTTAAAGATTGGACCACACTTTGAATTTGACCGAGCTGTCAAGGGTTTTCCGAGATTTGGACCATATTATTCAATCGCTTTTAAACTTTAAATTTGACCAGGGCCATTGTCTGAGGTGACTTTAAATTTGGACCATTCCTTTCGAGCGTGCAAACAGAGTGAAACGTCGCGAGAAGTTCTCCATTCGAGAGGTGAATAATTTTAGACGAGGATCGAGATCGAGAAAGTGTGTCGAGCTGAATGCATTCGCAGGAGTCCTAAGAAATCCATTAATTTAATGAACACTGAAGTTGACCAACGAATTTAATGGTTTTTAAATGTGCGCTAGGTCTGACCACTCGATTTTGAATTATTTATTTTTGGTCTAATCTTTAAAGCGGTGACGGTATTGCTGCAGCATTTGTATCCATATATGGACATGGGATCAGACAAATTGGACTCGATGAGCGCACATGCGATTTTGAGAGTGAGGTGGTAGCAAGGTACTTCATCAGTCCATGCTAGGGAGTGGATGATTGGTCCGAGTGAATGCAGGTCATGACACTGGGAGATGCCCTCTGCAAGCTGGCAGAGCAGCGAACCCGCATCTCGAGCGAGCCTGGGCCCGCGCCCCATGCGGAGCTGATCGACGAGTTGCAGACGCGGGCCTCCAACCTGGCAGTGGCGGTGGCCAAAGCCGAGGAGAAGCTGGAGGACAACCAGCAGCAGCGCCAGGAGTCCCGAGCCTTTAAAGGTGCAACCCACGGCCCCGGCCCTCCTCCAGCCCACCTTGCAAGACATGGCAAAGATGTGATTCAAACCTGGCGTCAAGTTGACACACTGGCGTAAAGGCGTGGGCAGCTTTGCCGGTGAGGACGATTTGAGCGGTTGCATGCATGTGACAACGATATGCCGGGAAATGTAAGACTTGGCAGTAAGGTGGCAATGGCTTGCTGAGAGTGCTATCATTAAAGCATTTGCAGCGTTCTCCCGTCCTGGTGGGCATTTGGTGGCAACATCAAAGGGTGACCTATGCCAGAATGCCCTGAAGACCAGGCTCCCATCAGAAATTCCTCGTTCCAGTCTTTGGGCCAGTAGTGACTACCCCTTGCTGACCACACATCGGCCGTTTCCCTTGAAAACCTGCTGATGGCCCTGTCCCCTGGTGCAGACCAGAAGATGCAGGAGATGGAGGGGGGTTTCTCCAAGGTGCAGCAGGAGATCCAGGAGCTGCAGGCCGAGCGCGCCATCCTCCTGGCACAGCTCGAAAAGATAGAGCTGGCCCTCACAAAGGCCCAGGCCCACCGGGTGATTGCCTTCCAGCTACTTGTTAAACTCTCGTGTGGGCCTGGCAAAAAGAAGGAACCAGTCGCTGGAGGTTGGTTCGGAGGATTGGTCCAGTCCCAGACGTTGTCGGCGGTAATGAAGGCAGTGGACTTGTGTATGGAGAAGCAGAACAAGCGCTCTCCTTATTCGCCGTTCCAGGAGAGGGTCAAAGGCTTTATTAGCCTACGCTTGCATGATTGGTCCTCACAAAAGGCACCATGAGGAGGAGCATGCCAGCGCATCTTCAGCAGGCCGGGGGTTAAGCTTGCAAGGTCCATGTGCTGAAGTTGAGAGATCGCTTGCACTGCAGGCAGACCTTGAGGAGGGCAGGACTGTGTTTGAGGAAGGCACCGCGTTCACCATTCAGGGGCTGGAACATGAGGTGGGCTTCCAATTCAGTGCTCCCAAATTCTGGCGCACAGGTCATTCTGACTGCATGTGAGGATCGCAAAGCGCATCGTTCAACGACCTCCACTCATAATGGCTCCAGCAAATTGCAGCTGGGCCGGATAACGGCTGCATGCAAGGGCAACAGGGAGGGGGGAAGCAATGCCAAAAGGGGGGAAGGGGGATGGGGAACATCAATAAGGATTGGAATCAAAAATCTGGATCACCAAGCTGGCCCTGTTGCAGGCTGACATGCTGTGTGGACTGCAAAATCAGCATGAGGCAGAGATTGCGGCGCTCGCCAAGTGTCGCCAGCTGGTTGGGCGGGCAAGCTATGCACTGGAGAAAAAACGCAGGGTCAGTCTCATCTCATCAGCCGTTTGGCTGCAAGGCCTTATTGCCCGTCTGCCTTCCCCACTTGCTGTTGATGGACGGCTGCACGTTCTTGGGCTGCTTTTGCACATTTCTTGTCTTCTGACCATTGTGACAAGCCTTGCCTGAAGACCTTGAAGCCCACCTACAGGGCAGGGAAGGCACACCTTCAGGCGTCTTTGCAAATGCAGGAGGAGCAGCGTGAGGCGGGCTTGGCGATTGTAAGCGCTGCGGAGGAGTACGCTCATGCGGCGACTCGACACTTCTACTTCTCGAGGGCCCAGCTGCAGCTGCTGCTTCGCCAGCTCAACTTCTGCGCAGACGAATTGTCAGGTGAGCAGCCCCTTTTTCCCTTCCATCACCCTACCCCTCAAGCCCCAAAATCCAGCTTCCAATACGTGCTCTTTGAGTCGAGTGAGGTCCTAGCCGGGGGAAAAGCTGCCCGCTGAGGGGTATTGGAGACAATTTGCGGCCCCCTGCATTTGACTTTTTCTGTCAGCCAGGTGCTCCCAGTGTCGGTAGCTGCTCGTCAGAACTGTGGCTGGATTTGGATTTGTTGACTTGCAACAGGCAGACTTGGCATGCTGATGCCCTTCATAGCAATTTCCTACTCCTAGCACTCGCAGTGCACCAGGATCAGCACTGCCGGGTGGGCTGAATGCCTGTATTGGTGTCTGCAGGCCTGGCGGAGAAGCAGAAGAACATGAGCCGGCTGGGGATGGAGGGGCTGCTGCAGGACGTGGCCGCGCAGCGCCACCGCCTCATGTCACAGTACCTGGATGCCGAGAGCCACAGCCAGCAGCATCTGCAGCAGGTGGCGGAGGTCTGCCAGAAGGTGGAAGCCGTGGCGGAGCAGACCTCTGCCGCGGTGGCGGAGACAGGTTTGCAGCTTCCCGGGGCCTCCAAACTTCACCCCAAGCTTTGAGATTGCTCCTGATGTAGCTTGGCAGGGTATTTATCCATCTCCTGAGCTCAGTGGTGGGGGTGAGTATGATGATGCAGATTTGCTGACTTGTTCAAGCCTGTAGATGGGAGCTGCAAGATTATTGGATGATTTCTGTTGTGAAGTTTCAAAAGGCGAGCCAGTGTCATACCCTGCACTCTGCGCCTCGGCCAAGACATGGGGCAAGAGGGAGAGAGGAAATCTGCATGAATATGCGAGAGTTCACATGTGCGGGTAGGAGAACAGCCAAGATTTTTGGATTGACACCAAATAGAAGATTCAGGCGCTTGGTGTCTACTGAAAATAGTTCATAAACATTGAGCGGGACATGACGCTGCAATGCAGTCCCCCGCAGCCAGGAATTTGAAGAGCTGGCTCGGTCCATACACGACTTGAGGCTCGTGTTCTCGGGGCTCTCCCGCCCGGAGGGCTTGCCGCCGCCTGGAGAAAAGCTGCCCCCCATGCCGATACCCGGGCAGCAGCAGCGCCCCGGCTCAGGGGACTCGAAAACCCCCTCTCAGGTGCCCTCTGCCGGGCGTAGCAATGACAACCCCTCTGCTGAAGCGAGCAGGACAAATACTGATGCCTCCGCCGAGCCGCTTCCCAACACCAAGGTCTGGCTCAGAATCCTTCATGCTAATGGGTAATTGATTTCTCATGGGGTCCTTAGCCCACACTCAAGGCATGAGATGGCATGTGCATCTTTCCTCATTGGTCGGCCCAAGAATCCCAAGAGGATTGTATGATTGAATATTGCCGGGCAAGGGGAGCAACGCAATCTAATACTGGGCGCCGTTCAAGTCTCCAAGCCCCACGGGATTCGTCAGCCCACAAGGGATCCAAAGCCCGAGAGCCCTAGTCCAAGCGCAGTTTGTGATCACAGGAGAGCGAACAGCAGCATGACTTGGGGCTGGACAAACTGCTGCTGGGCAGCACAGGCGGCCCTGGCACCACGCCAGACCCCTCCAGCAGTGCTGCTTCAACCAGCAAGGGCATCACGCCCGCATCGTCCCAAAGTGCAATCAGCGTGGAGCTGCCAGAAGAAGCCACACCTTCCCTGCAACCTGCTGGTTCTGTGGAAACACATGGCTTGGAAGCAGAGGCTGCCGCTTCATCAGCCCTTGCAGACTCCAAGCCTCCAGAGCGCACCAATTCGCACTCGCCATGAGACAGTGCCAAATTCTGTTGTACTTGTAGTGCGTCCCTACAATCCTGCCGGTGGTATCTTGTTCTGTGCGTTGTAGTATCTTGGTTCCAGGTTGTGAAGGCTGTAACTTCTGTTGACGACAAGTAAAAGAGATCTGTAGATACATGCTGTATTTTGAAGAGAAAACAGTCAGGCTGAACAGGCATAATGGCGTAGACATTGCATGTGTGGAGGAGATAATTTTGGGTGTGAAGATGCACCTGGTGGGCAATTGTTTCTCTTAGCAAGGACTGAGCAATTTTGAATCTGATAGTCAGGGGCTGATTTTCAAGCAGTGCTTGGTCCACATTTGAGTCGATATTCTTTGCAGAGATATGCACAATGAACCAATATAACATTTGAGGCAACGTAGTCCTCTGCAGCACTCCACATCCAAAAATTTGAATACCGAGAAGTAATAGAGTGGAAGAGTGCATGTACATAGAGCACGGAGGTAATAAAGGTACAGGTCACATGTCAAAACTCAGCTTCTCAGCACAGCTACAGATGCTGGGGAGGCAGGATCTGAAAGTCTGTCTGCAGAAGAGAAAGCAGCTGGTCCAGCGACCCGACAGCAAAGCTCGGCTTCTCCTCCCCCTCCAGCCCTGGTTCTGTTGCATGAACACCCTCCGTGTCCAGCAGGCATGTCATTGCGCCAGCCCTATTGCCACTGACCACCTGTAGCCGCTCCAGTCATATTCATTCATGGAAGGTGCCTGGGTAAGAGTCGCATTGCTGTGTCAAAGCTGCCACTGTGGCTGTGTTGGCATCTGCGCCTTGTTGTTTTGAGCATGTGGCAGAGCCTCACATCATCTTTGGCTGAATCCCCAACCATCAGACACTCGTGCGGCGGTATTTGCCACTCGAGGCAGATGTGCAAGAGCGCCTCAGGCGATGGCTTGTAGGGCCTGAAGTCGCGACACAATGCTGGCAGAAACGGCTGTCCGGTAAAATGGGATCCATGGAAATAGTCCACAGACACCATCGAATTCCGAGTGATCAGCCCCCTGCAATATTAGGTGTTCTCTCTTCGGAAATTATGTTTCAAGATAACATCATGCAAGACAGGTGAAGCAGTGTTCCGATGACAGCAAAATGGGGGAAATAGTGACCTGGGCATGCGCTGCTCGTCAAGCCACTGGCACAGGTTGAGGAGTCCTGGCATAAGCTGCATCTTCGGGAGTGCCTGCAGGAAATGAGAAGCCATGTAACCTTCATATAGGCGATGTGACGCCAGCTTTGCTGAGACTCTGTCAACAAGGAGGTGGGGCAAGATGAGATGCTGCTGTGAACATTAAAACAGGCGTATGCCAAAGGCCGATCTTTGCAGATGAACGGGAAAGATTCAGAAGAGTTGGAGGAAGGAAATGACCTCCGCCTCCACCTCTTCTATTGCTTTCGCCCCGATCGCTCGTTTCTCTTCCGGCCAGCTATCCAGCACCCCTAGTAAATCCCCTGTCAGAATGCCTGCTCTTCTCCTGCACATTTGCACATGTCAGCACTTCAAATGAATCATGGGCACCACATCTCCTTCTGGGTATTGTAGATGCCAAAAGCATATTTACGAACCACCATTGTAGCAACAGCACGCACCTCATCTCTTTGAAGTCTATGCAGGCTTTCGTGCATGTGCCATCCATGTCTGCATGAATGGGGACCGTCTTTTATACTGGCCATTGTTGTTGCAGGGCAAAAACAAGCAGCAGATGCTTGCTTTGCAGTTGCAGTCATTCCCGCATTTCTGCAATGAGACATCGTTCAAATGCCACGTGGTGTCGAGTAGGAAATTTTACCCACCAAATACCACTCCCCTAAGGACACGTTTTGCAGTGTTGGACATGATGACAGGGCGGGAAGGCGATGCTTGGTGCGCGGACTGCTGAGCACTGGAGGAGAATATTGATGTGTGATTCATCAGTCGTGTCGTCAGTCGGCGAGCCTCACAGCTCGATCGTGGCGGTTATTTGCAAGCGAGAAACCTTGGACGTGAGTAGCTTGTGACATAACAGTTCATAGAAAGTGCATTTGATCCGTAAAAGAGAGAAGCAACATCTGAGCGTTCGTGCACAGCCGACCTTCACGTAGCAACACCAATGTCTATGTAGTTCCTGGCCTGGCATGGACTTTGGGTGTGCATCAGTGTCAAAAGCGTTGTTTATCACCACAGGGGCCTCATCCCTCCTTCTCCAGAGCGCACAGCTTGACAATGTGATCGGCGTGGGCGCGAGCACTTTGCTGGAGCCTTTCATTTTCCGGCACCTGGGGGAGCTGGCCTGTGGTTCCTACCTATTTTACCACTTCAGGACTCTGGAAAGACAGCGAAGTTCAGATAGGTAATCTTGCTACCTGTATCTGCAATGAAAATGGATCATGGGTCTTGTAAGAATGGTGGTGTGGGTAGGGACACTATTCACTGCCTCACCACAGCTTGAATCGCCCTGGTCAAGAGCAATGGAAATGGCTCAAATTGCACCAAGGGAACCGGAGCATCTCATGAAAAAGATACTCTCTATTGGCAGGTTTGGGGCTCAGACGTTGGTGACCTTGGGGGTGTCTCAGCTGATGAACTGGGCCGTCACCACCCTCACAGACTGGAGGGTGCACCAGGGGCCGTATGCCTTCCTTGCCAGCAGCTTCGTCAGCTTCTTCTTCGACATCCCGGCCCTGCAGCGCTTCAAGGTCGCTGGCGTCCCGCTCACAGACAAGGTGGCCCCTCTTCGCTCATGTTCCTCGTGTTTAGGCGTCCTGCGCTGCCATTTATAACGCCGAGCTCTCAGCCCCGTGGTGTTGTGTACCTTGGCAGGCTGTAAAGATGTCTTTCTGTCAGGCATGCTGACGCCAATCTGATGCCTGCACAGGCAGTGGTGTATGCCGCTGGGGCTCAGCTGCTATTTTCAGCCGGCCGGAGTTCGTTCCCTAGTATCATTGCAGGGCTGTTGGTGGGCATCGCACACCAGACAGACCTGTTCGGCTTCAAGAAGCTAAAGGTGCCGTGGCTCCCTCCAAGCCCATACAACGTGGTGCGCAAAGAAAACAGCTACTGGCGATATGTACTGTGCATGTCGTTTGCCAATGACGCTTGCTGCACTGTCGCAAGGCAGGGGCTCTCTAGCTGTTGTAACAATACAGTTCAGTGGTACTGTACCGCAGTGCATGCTCAGCAACACCTCAGCCAAGCTGTGTGCTTGCTTGAACAAGCTTTGACAGTGACATCTGCATTGCAGATTCCATCGAAAGTCAGCGGCTTTTTAGGAAGGACAATTGGAAGGGTATTGGGGGCGGAAAGTGGGAATCGGGTGGTTGTCGCGGGCGGTGCACAACAGCCATCTGCAAGCCAAGCGCAGGGTGGCAGGCGACCCCAGGTCCACTCATCTGCATGCGACACTCCCCCTTTGTGGTTCATTGTCCATCACTCTATTTGATATCAAGGAAACCCTTCCCCCACGGCTTGGCCCAACCTTCGCTCACATTCATCCTAGCTGTTTCCCATCTTTGAAGCATTGATTTCTGGCCTTTTCTGGAGGATTTCTTGCTTCATGAGAGGTTCTGAGCAATGGTGGCAGCTGCAGGCCCCCCAGCAGCAGGTGGTGGTTTTGGTGGAAGCTCTTGAGCAGCTGACATCAATGGGCTTCGAGGAGAGCCAGGCTAGGGCAGCCTTGCAGCAGTGCAGGAATGATGTGCAGCTGGCTTTGAACATGTTGGTGTGATGCTTTGCTTGTTGTTGAGGTGAGGTGCGGGCACTGCAAATGTGCCGAATTCTCCAGCTATGTCTTCAGACTCTGGTGATCGGTCTTTCTCTGCTGACTACAGTGATAGCTTCAATTTGCCACAGGGTCATATGATAGATGCCTGCCTGGCTATTGAATATACAGCCAGCACTGAACCTTTCCATCCTTCATTTGGCCATATTTGCAAAAGGCAGGCAGCATGAAACCACCAGCTTCCTAGCAATAAGCCTCATTCATCTCGTAGACGCAGTATGTACTTCAGCAATCAAGCTGACATTGGCAAGAATTAGATTCTTTCACTACAAGCGTTCAGAGTTTGATTACGGAGCGTTCAAAAGCGAATTCACTGGTTGTATTGATGAGCTGCACAAGTCACACATGACCTGCAAAATTGCAATGAACAGGGCCGCAGACAGCTTCCTCCCTGGCAAAACTCTTCCACATGGACTGTCACGAATTTGAGGCCAGGACATGACGCCTTAAGCAGGGAACGAAAATGAAACTCCAAAGACCTGCCCCACCAAAGTGAGGAGGGCCTGTTAGTTCTGTGAGCTCCGGTAGGGCTCTGGAGAGGCCAGGTAAGAGCTGGAGCTGCTGGTGGACCTTTGGTTGGCCCCTTCCACTTTGCGTTTTTTGCTCACAGGCTCCGGTGACAGAGGAAGGCCAGCTAAGTGGTTGTCTAACTTCTTGGTGGATGCCAAAATTAGACCCTGCAGGCATGACTCAGGCAGATCGGAAAGTTGTCCACCGCGGATGCCACTTTCCCCTCGCCCAATCCACCTCATTCCAATCACTGAGAGTAGGACAGGAAAGCTGATATTGACATTAAGAGGCTGAAAAAAACAATATTTGCGGATTCATGGAGCTCACTCCCGATGCATTCTGTGAGCTTCTCTGGTGCTTATAGAGACAAGCTGGGAGGCCAAAGCACAGAAGACATGGGCCCAGGTGTCAGCACAGCCATTGGTAGGTCATCAGGCTTTAAGGTACCCTTTAAAACGGGGTGTGTGTGTGTATGTGGGGC